>CM070089.1:5289058-5831558 GCA_036178185.1 Liparis tanakae
TTTCATCTCCTCCCGTCTACCCCAGAATGCGTCCTAATTAGTCTCCACTGTTATTCTGGCCCTTTTGTCTCACTTGTTATGTTGGAAGGAGATCAGTGCGGCCGTGGCCACGGGGAGAAAACCCCACCGACACACACACACACTCACACACACACACACACACACACACACACACACACACACACACACACCAAAGAACATCAAGGCCGAGCTTCGGGAACATCAAGGGCGCGAGAAGCTTCCAGCGTGAGCTCGGCGTTGGTATTGTTGTCTCCTTCTGGTTTATCTATCCTTTCCTTTTCTTAGTTTTGTACAATTTCCTCTCATTCATGTGAACAAATACGCTTCAACACACCCGTGACTTTTTACAAACATTTTCATTTTGACGTAGAGAAGCTTTACACATGTCCGCCGGCTGGCGTTAAACTATATATTAATATTATTTTGTATTATAACTTGTACATTAGCTTCCCCCTCCTAGCTTGCCGTGGCTCCGCCTCTGGGGAGGACCGATCAGCTGTCCCTTCCCACCTATCCATCAGGATTTTTTTTTAAGCTCCGTTCCCATCTGCCACTCAAACGTAGAACCAGCCGTCACCTTGTGCTGTCAGATTCTGCCGACCTTGTTGATATTCTCCGGATAATCAAGCCAGGTGTGCAGGATGCTGACCCCCCCCCCCCCACCACCCCCCACCACCACCACCACCCACCACCACCACCCACCCGCCTTCAACCTTTCCATCACCTTCCCTCATCCATCACTTCAGATTGCTTCAGGGAGGAGAAGCGTTTTGGCTGACGTGCATTTCGTGGTTTTAAAAACCGAAAAAAAGGGACGAATGCCGAGCGTAGTCACGGCGATCCCAAAGACGTCCCCTCGAAAACAATATGAGATTGCTCTTGAGCCATCTTTTATTCGGTGTCGAAATTAAATGAAATAAAACATTTACAAATCTATTTGAATCCCTTTTTTTATCATAGGCCTATTCCCAATAAATGCACAAATTACAAAACAAATCCAATAATCTTTACTTCCTGTAAAGCCTCCGTGGCTCCATGTCGTGCTTCGCGTTAAAACCGGCCACTTTTAACGGGCCAATGAAATGCTGAGGATTTGATGCAAACATACGCATTCAATTATTTCAAAAAATAAAGAATAAAGAAATAAAAATACGTCACAGAAGACAAAGACGTTCTGGTTTCTATTTTAATGGACCTTAAAGAGACATTTAGATTTTTCTTTTGGCTCAAAGTTGGTTGAGAACGATGATACCGGCCGATTGACCCAAATTTGATGACTGGGAAAAATAATAATAATTAAAAAAGCCTCTTTTTTTATAACCATTTCATCGATGAACGACTTGAATAATCAAAGATCGATCAAAACTGTTCTGTGATCTGATTGATCAAGTAATCAATTAATTGATCTCAGAGTTTGATGTCACGAACATCACCCCGAGTCCCTTAACTTCCTGCTGTGAGGTCGGCAGCGTTCACAGGGCGCCTCAGGAGAAATCACAGGGTCCAATAACTCTTCTGAGCCCCGATCGTTGATCAACATTGTCTTTCCCTCTCAGCGTCACTCTCTCTCTCTCTCTCTCTCTCTCTCTCTCTCTCTCTCTCTCTCTTCATTTATCTTTTCTTTTTATTATTTATGGCATCAGTGTTCTTTTCTCCGCCGTCTTTCTTCTCCTCACGTCGAAGCGGCCGCGAAGTGGAAAATGAGCCGTCCGGTCTCCCGGGACTCCGAGAAAGCAAACGTCCCATGGTGCTTAGCTCTATATCACCTCCCCCCCCCCCCCCCCCCCCTCCCCCCGGGGGAATATGAGCCATAAAGAAAATGCCTGGCTGACCCATCTTTATTCCTGACACCCACACACTGATTGTGTTCAAACCCCTTTCTTAAAAAAAGGAAGAGAAGAGGCATTCATCACCCCCCCCCCCCCACACACACACACACACACACACCGTCTCCTCTACTTGACGTGTTGTTATTCTACCTTTCCAACTTCCTTCTCCTCCTCTGCCTTCCAAGTATCATCCATCACCCGCTGGCAATAACTTCATCATGTATCAAGAGCCACGCCCCTCCCCCTCCCCCTCATCCTCTTTAAGTCTCCCTGTTGCCCATCCAGGACATTAAAGTAGAGCCACACACTCACACACACACACTCACTCACTCACTCACTCACTCACACACTCACTCACACACACTCGTAGGCAAACAAAGATGGATGCCGCGTCTCCAGTTTCCGAGGACCGTATTTATTTTGTCCCCCTCCTGCATATTTTGTTTATTTTTGCCTCGGCGTTCTGTGAGTCGAGAGTCTCTGAGGGTCCGAGATAAGAGGCTCCATCAGCTCCACGGGGGGCGGCGAGATAGGTGAACACTAAGCTGCACACTATCTGCCAGCAGACACACACACACACACACACACACACACACAATCTAAAACACTCACACACACACAATCCAAGACACTATTCTCAGACACACACACACACACACACACACACAATCCAAGACACTATTCTCAGACACACACACACGCCAAAACTCTATTCTCAGACACACACACACACACAATCCAATACACTATTCTCAGACACACACACACACACAATCCAAGACACTATTCTCAGACACACACACAATCCAAGACACTATTCTTAGACACACACACACACACACTCCAAGACACTATTCTCAGACACACACACAACCCAAGACACTATTCTCAGACACACACACACACGCACTCCAAGACACTATTCTCAGACACACACACAATCCAAGACACTATTCTCAGACACACACACACACAATCCAAGACACTATTCTCAGACACACACACAATCCAAGACACTATTCTCGGACACACACACACACACACACACACTCCAAGACACTATTCTCAGACACACGCACACACAATCCAAGACACTATTCTCAGACACACACACACACAAGCCCAAACACTATTCTCAGACACACGCACACACAATCCAAGACACTATTCTCAGACACACGCACACACAATCCAAGACACTATTCTCAGACACACACACACACACACTCCAATACACTATTCTCAGACACACACACACAATCTGAGACACTATTCTCAGACACACACACACACAATCCAAGACACTATTCTCAGACACACACACAATCCAAGACACTATTCTCAGACACACACACACACAATCCAAGACACTATTCTCAGACACACACACACACAATCCAAGACACTATTCTCAGACACACACTCCAGACGAGGCTTCTGAAGGCGTGAACCGTTTGTCGCTCATCCAGCAGCCGGCCGTCGACACGTCGTATTATTTGACCCATCAACACATTTCATGCGCGCTGTTGATGAGGCGGGCGCCACTTTAACGAGCGGCAGCTTGCTGAGTGCTGATTGGCTCGTTAGCGGTCCGATGGTCTTTTCGCTGAGCCGGTAACCGTCACACGCCGTGGCTCGAACCGGAATTTGAAGCTGAATATTTGCCCAACTCTCTGTCTCTCTGACACACGAGAGGCCGATGTGAGGACGTCCGCTTTGTGTGGCGTGTGCGACGATGCGACCAATCGGGCCCGAGGACGCCAACCCAGAGCCGCCGCTCGCCGCGTGAAGCTCGTGAACTCCGGTTAAACTCCAGGAATCACGACTCTGAGACTGTGATGACTATTCTACCTCACGGGGTCACATCTCAGATGCGTTGCTGAATCCGAGTTTGACGGTTTAATCTGACTTGGCGAGCTTCGCCGGCGGTGACGGACGGCTGCCCCCGAGGCTCCTCGGCTCTGATTGGTTGAATCCTGCTGCTGGTGTGGAATATGATTCATTTAATTAGGCTGCAGCCAGGCGGTCAGGTGGGGACGTCATGGCCGTGTGGAGCGCTTTGGTTTCAACGGGGAAGAACACGAAGTGTATACGTGCTTTTATTTTGTCTCTTTCCGTCTATCTACTTCCTGTTTCCGGGCGGATGTCACGCTCCCTCTCTGGACTCGCACAGAAGCCACTTGGCATTCCTGAGGTGGTGGCCATGTACACAGGCGATCAGCTGCCACTGCTGCTTTGAAGTGTCTCATATTTTGAAGCTGCGTTCGGCTGCGACTGTCAATTGTTTTCATCTCATTTTCTTTCTTTTCTCTTTTTTTTTTAATCAATGGAGCGTTTCTCAGTAATATAAATGCAAAAATGCACCTTTCGTTTCCCAAAGTTGACGTCATGAATTAGACATGAAACTCTCCCTCCTCACTTCAGATGCGGCAGTCACTTCAGTGTCACACGAGGAGAAAGGAAAAGCAGAATGTCTTCCTTCACCTCCAGATCTCATCTCACCCTCCTCTCGGGTCACTAGTGCAGCGCTCACATGGTGGGTGTATATTTATATATATATTTTAAATATATTTATATATATATTAATATATATTTATATATATATATGTGTATATATATTTATATATGTATATGTTTATATATATACATCTATATATTTATATATATTTATTAATATATATATTTATTATTTATTTAGTTTTCTTAAGCTGTAAACCATAATCAGCAATATTAAAAGAATAAAAGGCTTGCAATATTTCAGTTGATTTGTAATGAATCCAGAATGCATGACATTTTTGTTTTTTTAATTGCATTACAGAAAATAAAGAACTTTATCACAATATTCAAATTTTCTGAGACAGTCCTGTATATATCTATAGGATCAGATTTTGTTTTGAGAGG
The DNA here is from genome assembly GCA_036178185.1 of Liparis tanakae. Classification (NCBI taxonomy): domain Eukaryota; kingdom Metazoa; phylum Chordata; class Actinopteri; order Perciformes; family Liparidae; genus Liparis; species Liparis tanakae. The sequence continues at coordinate 5,293,810 of CM070089.1, forward strand.
GCACCAGTTAACATGACTAAACTTGACAAGTAACTAATTAATTAATTATTAAAAATACATCATTATGAAGTTTCTATATCGTTTGAATTTGACCAAGGCAGAAACTCTTTTACGGTTTCCCAGACGTGAACATCAGAAACTTGTAAAAAAAATTTTTTTCTTTTTTAGAAGATGTGTCATCTGAGATGGACTGCCCCGCTGTTGTTTTTTGGCGGCGGACATTTTTTAGGACAAGACGAATAGACGATCAGTCTTCCCGCCTCTCACAGTTTGGGATCCACATCCAGGTGTAAACAAACGTTGTTGACGCTGAGGAATGAAGCATCAGAGCGATCACCGAGAATCACGATGTCCTTTCTCCCCTGGACGGGGGAGTGACCCATCCATCTCCCCTGAGCCCGTAGTGCCTTTACACCTCTCTCTCTCTCTCTCTCTCCTCCCCCTCTTTTCAACCCTCTCTATCCCTCAAGGGGGCGTCTCTGTTTTCTAATTGCCACTAAGCGACTCTCACTGTTCTCCCGTCATCCGTTCATTTCATTTCCTGCGACCGTGCCGCCGCCTTCTGATGGAGTTCTCATACATATATTATTCATTTGATCGACTCCCTCTAATCGCCTCACAAGTGGCAGAAATTAATCATTCTGGAAATCCCCTCATCTGCATTCGGTTCGGGGAGTTTTGGCGGCGGCGTTTTAGAGAGTTTTTTTTTTTTTCCCCTGTTTGGGTGGGTTTCTCCCTTTAGGGGAGCTCTGCGTCGGTCATGAGGCGCCGGTCGGGAAAAAAGGTGTAATCGAAAGAGAAACTAAGAGCGATGGAAGGGCCACAAAATAATCAATGAGGACGGGTATTCAACTCTAGTCTCTGGTTTATACGGCGGCCCATAAAAAAAACACTGAAGAAGTCTAAATGGCATGAGATGATTCCTCTGGGGGTGAAATTGGATTAAGCCGAGTGTAAAACTAAAAGGCTGGCCTTTTTTACTCTCCCCCTCTCTCTCTTGTCCGTCTCTCTCTCTCTCTCTCTCTCTCTCGTCTGTCTCTCTCTCTCCCTCTCTCTTTGTCTCTGTCTCTCTCTCCCTCTCGTCTGTCTCCCTCTCTCCCTCTCTCTTTGTCTCTTTCTCTCTCTGTCTCTCTCTCCCTTTGTCTCTCTTTTTTTATGTCCCTCTCTCTCCCTCTCTGTCTCGCTCTTTGTCTCTGTCTTTTTTATGTCCCTCTCTCTCCCTTTCTGTCTCTCTCTGTCTCTCTATTATGTCTCTCTCTCTCTCTCTCTCTCTCTCTCCCTCTCTATCTCTCCCTCTCTGTCTCTCCCTCTCCCCCTCTCCCTCTCCCCCTCTCTCTGTCTCTTTCACCCATCAACCATGAGACTCTATCGGAAGAGAAACCTAATTACGTGGCTGAAAGTGGCTGTAGTGAGCGCCATTAAAAGGATCCAATTAAAGTGTGTGTGTGTGTGTGTGTGTGTGTGTGTGTGTGTGTGTGTGTGCGTGTGCGTGTGCGTGTGTGTGTGTGAGTGCGTATGCGCGGCATTGGCGATGGCGGCGGCCTTCCGGTGAGGGATCGTTTCTCGGAGAAGGAATCGGAGCCGGGCGCGGAGCGGAGCCGTCCATTGGCGAGTGGGAGGGGCTTAGGAGCTTTCCAAGTAATTGGATCCTGAGTTAATGGATGCTTGTATCAAAGAAAGGAGGGAACGTGTGTGAGAGAGAGAGGGGGGGAGGGGCTTAGTGTATACATAGTAGCAGAATGTTGCTGCAGAGGAAGTTATATTCCACAAAGATTAATTTATTTATTTTAACTGGAATCGAGGTCCTAATTTTCTTTTTTCTCACCATAATTTCTATCAATTCTAATAACGTTTTACTCGCCAAAGTAAAAGCTGGTTACGCAGCGTTTATCTCATAAATTATTATAATTAACACTAATCTGAATTTTAAACTGCGCCTTAATAACCGCTCGAATTCAGAGGCGATGTATAATTGACTTGGAGGTTAGTTAATACTTCAGAGCGACTAAAACCCCAAACAGCACTCATTGTTTAGGGTGATTAAACACAACAATAATTAATATAATGCTATATTGTCAAAGTGCCTGGCTGATTACCAACCAGCCAGCAGCTGAGGCCAATTACAGCCCCCCCCCCCCCCCCCCCCCCCACACACACACACACACACACACACACAGCTGCCACAGTTTATTATTATGAAGAAGTGGCGGTTCAATCCCATTTGGATGTAGGCATGCTAGCTGTTTCCCTCCATTTCCATTCTTTGTGCTAAGCTAGGCTAACGTGGCCTGATTGTAGCTTCATATTTAACGAACACTCGTTTTTCATCTTCTCATCCAACTCCTGTTAAAAAGTGAAATATAATATATTACCCAAAATATTAGAATTTTCCTTGCAGCCGTCGTGGATGTTAATAACAGCTCAGACTATAATTTTACCGCTCACCCTTTCAAATTGTGTGGTTCGTTGTTTATTGTTGAATCCTTTCATCTGCCACCGCACCTTTTAGCACTAATTTGTTGTGTAAAGTGTTATAATAATAATATAGTATAAATAAAAATTATGGCCAAAAGCGCACAAATAATTTTTTCGTATGTAAGAAAACATCTCTTTAGTTTAAAGCGACACTATGTAACAATTGGACCTTAAAATAACAGCTTGAAAATAATTGTGCCGCTACAATGACTTTTAATATGGAGATTTGCGCCTCCGCCACTGCCATCGGGGGTCTGGGGGGAGAAAACTTGACTATGTAATATTTGTGAGCCGCCCGGTCGCGGACAACCTGCTTTCTGTCAGTGATTACAACGTCACATAGTCCAGTCCACGCTCGCAGGTGATTTTTTATTTGCTCCACTAAGCGACGCGTAGAGACAGAGTGACATGCTGCTGTGGAGACGATCAATAACAGACGTTTAGTTTAATACAAGAACAAAGACTTCTTTAAGAAAGGGACCTGACATTACTGCTGCTGTCATCTGGAGGAGAGAGAAAGTTACAGGGGGCGGGCGGAGATTATTTTTTAACTCAAACTCAAAAGAGCCATATGTGGCTCGAGAGCCAGAGGTTCACGACACCTGATCTATCGTAACTGGGTATTTACGACACTGAAGTAAACGTTAAATACCTGAAGGGGGCGCTACAAGGGAAAAAATACATAGTGGGGCTTTAAAAGACAAGTGGCGGCGAGATGTAGAGATGAAAATGATATCAAACTAGACACTGAGTGCGAATGTTTTCTATTAAATGATTTTCACGAGTCATTTGAATCCATCACTGGTAATTAGTTTTCTAGGATTTCATGTGGCAGTTCAGGTAAATTATATTAGGCAACCATGTGCTCATGCTGGGAGAAGAAGAAATGGCCCCCGTAATAAGTATTCCTCCCTCCTCTTCCTCCTCTCCCTCCTCTCCATCCCTCAGTCCACCTTCAGGGGTCAAGAGACTCTCTCTGAACCAAGCTTTATTATTATTTATAGAAACATTTTCTGCAACCCTCTGTTTATCCCGAGTGCAGCACGTTACTTCTTTTTTCTTCTTCTTTCTTTTCGCCGTGAGCAAGTAACAGGAAGGAGTTTTCATGAATAATTCCTTTTTTATTTTTTTATAAAAGTCACCATTCATTATTCATGACTTTGTATTATCTTGGATACTTACGGGAATTTTAATTGATGCGTGAAAAAAATCCCAGAAACCTCGAATGACAACAAAATGTTTTTTGTCCCCAAATTTACTTTTAATTGTACTTTTAGTTAAAGTTATTCGTAAAGTGGATTAAATATCCTGAATAACTAACAGATTTTGATTTAATAATTGTCAAATGAAGCCCTTTTGTTTACTCTGTTGGTGGTTGTTGTCTGTGTATCCATGGTTACAGTGCATACAGGTATCTGTTGATGTCGATATGTGTTATAATGTGATGGCGTCCGACCCGAGGCTGCAGACACACGATGGAAACTCTAAAATCAAATCAAATGTTATTGATCACAAATGGAAATGTAACGGGATCGATGAAAATCCAGGAGACATTTTAACATTATCTTTAAATATTCTCACAGTAATATTGCATATTTCAGGGTTCGTACAGTCATGGAAAACGTGGAAAAGTCATGGAATTTTAAAATGGTCATTTCCAGGCCTGGAAATGTAACAGTTCAACTCCCTCACCTGCCTGATCACCTCGTTAGTCCCTCATTCCCTTCACCTGGTCCTCACTCCCTTCTCACCTTCAAGCCCATCCCCTCGTTAGTCCCTCACTATTTAGCTCCCTCACTTCCACTTGTCCTCTGCCAGATTGTTTTGCGTTCTTGATGACCAAGCTGTCCAGCGTTACCCAGTGTGTTCATCCGTTCTTGTCTGTTCTGTTTCTGCCAGAACTTTCAGTAAAGTAAATTACTTTCCAGTTCGTCTCCTGAGTCGTGCATTTGGGTCCACCCTAAATCCAGCCGTGACAGGAAAAGTCATGGAAAAAACTTAAATCATAAAAGTTTTGTAAAAGTCATGTAAATTTGTTATAATCACATGTTCATTTATGCCGAGTTCGAAATAATTAATACGTTTTTTTAAAAACGACGCTCAAAATATAGGCCGGCGTACGCTCTCAATACGCACGATTTTCTAAAATGTTCATGTTTATACCAAGATTTCAGTTTGGTCATGGAAATTTGGTTTAAAGTCCTGGAAAAGTCCTGGAAATCCATTGGTCAACATGTATAAGAATTCTGATATTTGCTCTATCAGTTCATATGCAGAGATAAAACTCAAAAAGCTTCTCTTTTTTCTTTCTTGCTTGTCAATTAGATCTCGTTAAGTCTCTTAGGTGGTTGTGTACAATCGACCAATCAGAGCTCAGCGAGTTGATGGTCTCCATCCTCTGCGCTGCCTCCCGGCGTGGCCGACATCAACACAGCTGTACTCGTTGTTTCGTCGTACGCCGACTCTCACAAATTACTCCTCGTTTGTGTGATGGCGTTGGCGGAACGAAGACGCCGGCTCGCTCGCCGCCGATTGGCTCGAGAAAGCTCGACGTCGACCTCCCGAACACAACCGCTGTCGGCGCGCGCTTCGGCCCGCTGCCCCCAGATTTACAAATAGCCGTTAATTGGATAAAATGGGAATAAAGAAGGTCACTTTCTCACCTTTTTATATATATTTTTTTGCTTAAAAGCTGCTGTTCGGCAGCTAGAAGACGAAAACAAACTTTAAACCACTCGGGGATAATAACGGCATATTTCGCACTGATGTCATCTCCTGTTGCTCGCCCGAGCAGCAGAGGTGAGGCTTTCAAAGGTTCTACACACACACACACACACACAGACAGAGCCGCTGTAGGTCCAATAGCAGGAAAGGGACAGAGGTGATGGCGGTACCAGATATCTGAGCTTGTGGTATTAAAAGGCCACCAGGTCTCACTATGAGGTGATTTGCGCCCTGCGGAGTGCCGTGATTACTTCAGCCTCTCTGACCCACCGGGTGGTCGGTTCAAATCCCTCGCTCGATCCCAGAGTGGATACAGGAAACGCACAAATTGGCCCCTGTGACGGTGCAGCGGTTGGCGCTGGAGGACTGGTGTGAGGGTGGTGGGAAGGTGGTGGTTGGGTGGTGGGAGGGTGGTGTCGGATGGAGAGCGGGGGTTCTGGAGGCCGGGGTCGATGCACGCCGCGGCGGGTCTTCCTGACAAACAGGTTGTGTCATTGGGTGGTGATGTGCCTGAGCCAGCGTGGCTCTGGCTTGGGGAGGGATTAGGCTGACAAAGCAGTGCGTTCTCACACACACACACACACACACACACACACACATACACACCCTGACACACAGGATCCAGGATGCACATTCACACACAGCCACCCCGGGCCCACATATCCAAATGGATGACATCAGCTTTCCCTTAATCTCTCTATATCTCTTCCCTCCTCTCCTCCTCTCCTCCCCTCCTCCTCTCCTCCTCCTCCTCCTCCTCTCTTTGTACCTGCCATCCGGCGGCGGTTGCGTGTGAATGTGCGTCATGCATCCTGAGGAGAATCGACAGTAGCTGCTGAGAAAACGAAGCGAGCCTTCTTCTCCTGGCGCTCTATGATATCTCTGCAGGGGATCTTTCCAGATTAAAGCTGCCGCCTGTCAACCCCCCCCCCCCCCCCCCCCCCAAGACAACGTTATCCTCTCCCCCACCCCACCCCCCCCTCCACGGAGGCAAAACACGAGGGCTTTGATTCCCCGTGGAAGTCGAGACCAAAAGGCCATCTCTAGTAGCTGTGGGTACGATGAAAGAGGCCATTCACGTGTCCCACGAGAGAGACGAGCATAGAGGAGCCCTGATGACCTTCCCCATGACGATGACATCGCGATGACACCCCCCGCGTAGGGGGAGGCGGTTTCCATCTCGTGACACGTGTGTGCGTCCTGAGCGTCGGGTTTAACCCCACCTTGACCCCAGGTGCGTTGGACCCTTAATCAATAAGGGGGGTCTTGTGTGGTGGTTCAGTCCATCCGTGTTCCGGTGTGGGCGGAGCTTGGCGTTCACTCGGCATCGGCGGGTTGAGAGGGAGGCGTCGTTAGTGGCCGTTAACTCGGGGCGGTCGGCTTCTGTCAGGCGGAGAAACGCTCTCGTTATAATTTTCATTGTCAGCTGACGTGCCTTTTTCTTTTTTCCCGGGTTGAATCGGGCGCTCCGTAAGATGAGAGGCGGACCTTAAAGCGACGGTGGCCTCAGAATGAAGGCTTTTCTCTCTCCAGTTTAGACTTTCATAATTAATTAATTATCAATTAATAGTTTGTTATTATCATGATGATTCACTTTGTGTCCACTGACTCATAGTTTTATTTTTTTGTCTGACAAAATGCGTATTACCGACTTCCTGCCGAAGCGAATCCGTCGGCGTAAACATCTCCGTCCGGGTGGAGGCGACTCCTTCTGGCGTGTTTTTTTGCGTGAATGGACACTTCGGCCTCAACGACCTTCACAAGTAAACAAAGATCATCACTGAGAAGATTGGTTCTTTTTATAAAGTTGATATTAGGACTTTCCAGGACTTTCTGGCAAAATGAGACTCCGGCGCTCTGTAACACTTTGTCCACAGAGAGCGCCAGAATCATCATGTTATGATATAATATCAAGGTTCAAGGTGTTTTATTTGCCATTTGTGCCTAAACCAGCAGCCCAGACACAATGGGATTGTTGCGAGTCAACAGAGGTACAAACACACTAAAATAATAAGAAACTACAACGGGCACTCGGTAGAGCGCATACCTTCGCATTTCACAAGATTGGGCATTGAATTATGAACATGTTGGCATTAGTTGCCAATTGGATATAAATTGACCGCGCTATGGTAGAAATAAGATCTTGAGCTTTTCATTACCTTGACATTGACCTTTGACCCGACCAATTCCAAAATCAAATCAAATGATCCCCGGATAATAACCAATCATCCCACCAAATTTCATGAGATTCAAAGAAGATGTTGACCTTTTCATGACTTTGACTCGATCAATCCCAAAATCAAATCAAATGGTCCCCGGATAATAACCAATCATCCCACCAAATTTCATGCGATTCGGTTTAATGCTTTTCGACTTATGCGAATAACACGCACGCATACAAATACACGGCGATCAAAACAGGTTATCAACATAGAAAAGGAGAGGGCGGAGGTTAATAGATAAAACAGGCTGGTGCTCCTAGCTTGGGAAAAGAAAGAGGGGGAAGGTTATGTGGGGATATTGCACAGATTGGATTATAATGTTAGTGGTACTAATGTGCTATCAAGGATGTAAAATATCGACTTTGCAACCGTTTAGATGCCTTTGATGAATCTCAAAGATAAGAAATGTTGTAAAACTTGGTTTGTTCTGTTCTTAATACAAATGGCAGTTTCTAACTTAGTGACTTAGCATTGAGAAACTCCAATAATTACTTTTAATTATGCACCCAATTTATTAAATACACCATCAAACTACTTTATTCCACCGCGTGAATATATTCCCATGCCGTTTAGATGAATGTTTTATCACTTTTCGACAGTATTAGTACCATCAGACGGTGGAATCTGTCCTCTTGACGCCGTTCAGAAGCATCGGGTTCGGCTTCGTGAGCCTTTTAATAAATGAGACTTCACTCCTTGATCTTCTCGTGGATCTCGTGGATCGCGTTCCTAGCCCTCGGTAACGAGTGTCACTGGGATTCCTCCGACTTCCAGGATCTTTGCCGCTCCGTCATCAGTCTGAACGTTCCTTAATTACGGGAACAGAAACGCTCCCTTGGATATGTGAGCATACATTAATTCAGATTGGAGAAGAAAAAAACGCTCCTTTGGGAGAACAGAGTATTGTTTGAGGAACTAGTGAGGCGACGAGCCCCGGCGACTGTAAACAGTAAACAGTAAACAATAAACAGGTGCAAAGGGAATATCGTGATTTGCAGAGCACAAAACCCGAGAGACCGTTTGCTCAGAAGAAAATGCAAATGCATATGGTGGAGCTCCTCCACTTCCTGCTCGCCTCTTTGTCTCTCTGTGTTTAACGGCTGATTAGTTCCCGTTCCTCGGAGGACACTTTGTGAACGTTTGTTTGTCGTCTCTGCGGTTTGTTGTCGATCTGTTTTTGTCCACGACCCCCTGTTGCTTCTCCTCCGTCTCTTCATCGGCCCACTCCGCCTCCCCCTCTCTCCTCCTCCGGGGGGGGGGGGGTGCAGTCGTCGATATCTCCGGCTGTGATGCAGGCGGTCCGCTCGGCGCCATCCTGGAGGGCGGAGTTATTAATGGATTCGGCGGAGGGCGGCGGAGAGGCCCGGTCCTCCGATCCGTCCCGGCTGTCGATTCGCCGGCGGGGAGCGCCGCGTGGCCGATTCCCGCTGAACTCGAGTGAACCCCGAACGACTCGTTCGCCCCAGAGGAGCGGAGCGTCCCCCCGTCGATATGATTAGACTGCAAAGCGGCCGCATTAGCTCTCATCACCGGCGTCGGCAGCCCTCGCCGCACTGCGCCGCTCCGCAGGCGTCATCGGCGGCGAGAAATCACAGCTGATTAAGATGCGGCGCTGCGTCATCGGTGAATGTCGTCGAAGGCAAAGTGCAGCGGCGGCGGGTTCAGGGTCCTCCATCAAAGGCAAACTAATCTGGGGGGGGGGGGGGGGGGGGCTACGGCTGCCCGTCACTTCCTAATTGGCTCATGGCGAGATTCGCAACGGGCTGTGCTGACTGTCATCACAGAGGCTTTAGGGTGTGAAAGGGCCGGACCCCACTTCGCACACAATACGAGGACGAACAAAGGGCGCCGGTGGACACCGCCGGGGGCGAGAGGCCCGTCTGTAACCTCTGGCTCCAGTTTACCCATCATGCATTCTGGCTTTAAAGCTGTGCTGCGCACAAATTGAGACGCTCAACGCACCTGGCAGCGGCGGACGGTTGCCTGGCAACAACAACAGCAGCTGTATTACAACGGAGGTGCGACATTTGCGGGGTGAAGTAAAAAAAAGAAAAAACTTCAATCCTGAAGTTGGTGGAGAGAAGAGATAAAAGAAAGGGAGGGAAACGGAGAGGAGAGAGAAAGAAAGGGAGAGAAACGGAGAGAAAGAAAGGGAGAGAAACGGAGAGGAGGATGACGCACTGCACTAGTTTTGTCCCCTCGCTGTGGCCGTTACCCAGACTGCACCTCTTCCTCAATCACAACGCCACACAGTGCAGAACATTCACGCCGCCGCACCGAACTGATGGAAGGTACTCGGCTAACAAGGCCGGCATTGTGTGTGTGTGTGTGTGTGTGTGTGTGTTTAAACCAGAGGGAAGACATTCATGTGGCTGCTTAGCGTTAGCGTCCACCCAACGCGACGGCAGTGACAGTAAAGTGGGCGTGGCGCTCTGGTATCTCGTTCCCGCTCCACTGTCACGGCGCCCGGCTGCCGGCGCCGCTTGTTTCTCGCGGTGCAGAGAGAACGAGGCTCGCGGTGTCTCCTGATTGGCTGAGAGGAGAGAGGCTCAGAGGCGTGTCCACTCTGCAGACCCTCAACGGGTTCGGATGAGACTCAGGATCCACGCCGAGGAGGAGGAGACGTCACCTGGCAACCTGTCCTGGTCCTCCCTCAGACCGTCTCTCTCTCTTCTCTCATCTCTCTTTTCTCTCTTTTCTCTCTTCTCTCTCTTCACTCTATCTTCTCTCTCTCTCTCGTCACTCTAATCACTATCTTCTCTTTCTTCTCTCTCTTGCCACTCTCTTCTCTCTCTCGTCACTCTCTTCTCTCTCTTTTCTCTCTTCTCTCTCTTCTCTCTCTTCTCTCTCATCACTCTCTTCACTCTCTTCTCTCTCATCTCTTTCTTCTCTCTCTCTCTCGCAATCTTCCCTCTCTCCCTGAAACACAGCACCCTTGCCTTTCACCCCAGGAAGGTGCTCTTCCATCATGTATCTGCTTATTATCTCCTCCAGGAGGTGGTGTGTGTGTGTGTGTGTGTGTGTGTGTGTGTGTGTGTGTGTGTGTGTGTGTGTGTGTGTGTGTGTGTGTGCGTGTGTGCGTGTGCGCGTGTGCGTGTGCGCGTGCGTGCGTGTGTATCAGTTAATTCTGCACGTCACTGCATGATATCCCGGGCGGTTCCTTCGTGGCGCCGTGCTCTCAGGCCCTCGCCCTGTGACTCTGGCGTGTTCTCACACACCTCAGCGCTCGCTCTCTTCATGGCGCCGGACCGAGGCGCTCGGGGCGATCTGTTTGTTTCTGGACTGAACCGCATATCGCCGAGTGAAAACCCCTCGTGGGCGGGGCTGGATTGGCTTTCGGCCCACTGGGCGTGTACCTAATTGGCCTGGCCGGCTGATTGGCTCGCAGATAAAAATGGTCAATCAAAGCGGGGAAGAAAAAAGGCGGCGAGGCGGCAGTCCCTCGGGGCGCTTCAACCCGACGTCTCCTCTCGTCGCCCCACTTCTCGTGTGCAGTTTTAAACCTAAAGACGTGTTACGGAAAGATGCGGCTACATTACGCTGTGAACCGGTGGCGGTCGGCCATGGCGGACGTGGCGGTCCCGGCTCTGATGGAGGATGGCGAGGGCTGCAGACGGTCCTGGTGGTCATCTGCCCTCCACTGAGTGCACCTTTCCTATTAGTCATGCATTATGTCACTTATGCTCTCTCTCTCTCTCTCTCTCTCCCTCTCTCTCTGTTCTTCTGTCTGTCGTTAGTAAGAAGGACATTACACCACAAGTGCTACCGTTCACAATTAGTCCAACCAGTGCATTAGAGACATTTAAATGTCCTGCTCTTTTATTTCAATGGCTTAACGCCCCGCTACGTCGCCTCATGGAGATGGCGGTTTAAACACTGGTGCTATAATCATTCCCCCGGGGTCTTCACACACACTTTGACATGAATACACAGCGGGCTGCACCCTGTCTCCCCGATGCCTGCGGATATCCTCCGGATGGGAATCCTTTCTGTTTCAAACGGAGGCCGACGTCTCCGCTTCCCGCAGATTGTCTGGCTCTGTCTTTCTCCCCGCACTGCCTCCAGTTATCTCGGGTTGTACGTTTTTTAATGTGCGGAGTGCAAACGGGAAGCCGGAGCGCAGAGGCCGAGCATTTAATGCAGGTTTTTTTCTCCTTCGTATTAGCATAGGGATGGCCGGGAGCGCCGCTCGTGTTTCTGCTGCAGCGTTACGGCGTGAAGTCACTGCCGGCGCCCCGGAGGGTCGGCAGCTCCACCGAGTGAGAGCTGGACTCGGACGAGCCGCCACCGGCCTACTTATTTATTAACCTCGGCCCTCTCCTGTTTCATGTGGATAACATTATAATTGATCATATTTGAGACTCCGCCCACGCCTCCCTCTGCCTCCATCATCGAGGCCTCCATCGTGTAATATGGCTACTACGAAGTATTCATCCACTCTGTCATATTCATTGACTGTATTTGAACTCTAAATCTGTCCTTCTGGTCACATGACATCTATTGTTCTCTCCATCCTGGAGAGGGATCCTCCTCTGTTCTCTCCTGAAGGTTTCTTCCCTTTTTCCCCCTGAAGGGTTATTTGGGAGTTTTTCCTGATCCAATGTGAGGTCAAAGGTCAGGGATGTCTATGTGTACAGATTGTAAAGCACTCTGAGGCAAATTTGTAATTTGTGAAAATGGGCTATACAAATAAACTAAATTGAAATTGAATTGAATTGAATCATAACCAGTATTTTGATTGCTTTTTATGATGTTCTTTTGATTATTATTTTCTCGGCTGGTAACATCTGGCCACAGGGACTGTAGCCTGAACTGAGACCGACACATTCACCCCTGGTTAATTGATATGTACGGTCAAACTGTACCTACCACCTCATGTACCGTGGGTTTTTACATTTTTCTTATTACCTTCGCATTGAAAATGTGGAAGGTAATGTTTTGATCGCCGTGTATTGGTAGCGCGCCGACCGGAGCAATCCCGACCTTCTTTTATTCCCTTTGTGATCTCCAGAACCAACGGCAATCCAAACTATCGCCGTGACACCCTTTTATAGCTAAAGTCATGATTAAAGGCCGCGGCCATATTTGCAATATTTTTAGTTTTAAAAGCTTCGCCGGGAGCCAATCAATCATCAGGATGAGGGCTTTCAAAAAAGTTTTCCAGAAACTGAAGTGGCTTTGATGACATTGAAGTCATCTCGTGTCGAAGTTTCTCAAAAGGAGATACCGACTCTGATGTCAACATCTAAGGACAGTTTTATTATGTGCATCATATAAATAAAGTCTTCATCTCGCCATCGGACGTTTGTAGTCGAAAACACAATTGACCAATCACAGCGCTCCGTTGCCACCACAGCCTTCATCATTTCATTTTTCATCCTTCTTTCTTTATTTCTCGATGTCCTTCCATCTCCTTACTATATACAGCAACCTGACCCAAAATAAAAAAATCAATACTTATTTCTGTGAGCTTCCTACGCTCCTGAAATGGCCCAAATCCAGACCCCGAGGGCGTCTGAGGAGCCAAACAGATTTGAGTCTCTTCCTTTTTCTGCAGTCCACGGCAGCATTGTGAACGGTTGTGTACCTTCCTAAAAAAATATCTACGATGGAGGTTATTATTGAGAATCTCTGATTGGCACCGCGCGGTCGTGACCTATATACAAAGGACTGGGAGGCGTCGCGGTGGCCTCCTTTTTTAGAAAGTGTCACCCGAGAGAAGATGCGTCTAAATATAGTTCTGCAACATCAAAGGTCCTCTTTGAAATGTGAGTTATTCTGTGTGTGTGTATGTGTGTGTGTGTGTGTGTGTGTGTGTGTGTGTGTGTGTGTGCGTCAGTTAGTGTCTCCGCCTGTGAGCGAGGCTAATCTGACGTGTACACAAGCCCCCATGCAGGTGGACACAATCAAGAAAGGTGTGACACGCACACACACACGCACGGCCACACACACACACATGCATACGTTTTACATAATAGTTTCCCCAGTAAATGACAGCGTTCCGCGCTGTCCATTTTCTCTCTTAAGCTCCTACGAGTGACTCAGTCAGCAGGTTCCGGTTTGATGTCTCTCGACTTTTGAAGGTCGTCGACCGTGAAAACATTTTGCAAACAGGGCGCCGCTTTATTTCCGTGTTTGACAACCAAAGAAAGTGACTTCTCAGTTTGAGTTTTCTGTAAACAAAAAAACTTCAACAGACGAGCTGATTTTACAGCCCTTCTGTGGCTCAAGCTTCTGCGTTTACAGACCAATTAATCAGCTTATTAAGCAGGCGGCTCTGGAAAGGCTTAACGGCCTCATTTGCATTCATTTTCCAATCATTAACGTTGTTGGAGGCTATCTGGAGGAAGATGAAATCCATACGTCTGAACCAGCGGCTCCTCTCTTCTCATGAAACGCCACTTCACACGTCTTCAATCACAGTTGTTGTCCGATAATATCGACTCAGCTTTCCTCGACTGATCTAAACGTAGATCAGTCGAGGCTCTCAGCCGACCTCAATCGTGGCCTTCCAGTTCTGTAGAGATGTGTAAAATGATATGTATTTTTAAATACGATACATCAAATACATCAAATAAATAAAATAAATAAATAAATAAAATACATAAAGTAAATAAAGTAAATAAAATAAATTACATAAAATAAATACATAAAATAAATACATAAAATAAATACATAAAATAAATAAATAGATGAAATAAAATAGATGAAATGAATAGATAAAATAAATACAATAACACATTCACAAATCACCAGACATAAGAACTCATTTCTATTATCAAGTCGAATCGACCAATCATTTTTCACAATGTCTTAAATAAGAAAATCTAAATCTCTTTTAAGAAAAGAAGGAACTCTGTTCTCTCTTTACTCTGTTTTCCAGGACGTTACAAATGGGATGGTCATCCCTGTTTTTTCCCCGGAGAGCGATGTGTCACGGTGTAGTTTTGGTGTTTCCGTGGTGTCTCCCTCCGGCCCGGTGACGGCCCGGCGCCGGCCTTGTTTCAGCCCCTGTGTGATGATGCAGGAGCCATGTCAGTCAACCCCCCCCCTCCCCACGCCGCCAACCAGGGGTGATCGAGCGGCCCGGTTGTTCACTTTAAGGCACACAGACGGATACTTACCCCGCCGTGCTGAGGGCCCATCGAGCCCATCGAGCCCATCGAGTGTGTTTTACGGGCGCCTCTTTTAGTGCGAACAACCCTCTTTCGGATGTGAAAAAGCCATCCGTGCACCTCGGGGGTAAGAGCGCCGGCGCGTTATCACAGCCGGGATCTGCCTCTAACAAGTCTCATTAGCATCTGGTGACAGGGAAGTATTTAGGAAGTCGTTTGTACCTCTAGTTTAACAGCGTAAATACTTTGACACTCATTGTTTTGGAGTATTCGGAGGAGCGATGACGAGCGCGTCTGGGGTGTTGACTTAAAAAAAAAAAATCTCAGATTACGGGCGTAGGAAAAAGTATTTTCAGCCGCTCCTGTCAGGAAGTCCTCGCCACGCCGTCGCCTCCATGCAAATCAACTTGATTTCTCCTCTCGGGGCACAAATTGCATCACTTAGCTCGTGAGACGGGACGCCGCTGTGGGGGAGGGGAGGAGGAAAGAGCCGTAATGAACCAAGCGGCTCAGGGTCAGAGTGTTTCAGGGTTGCGATCTCTTCTAAAAACACTTGAGTCGCTCGTATTTGAAGTCTCCTCAAAGCTTCTAACTCTCCCTCTCCCTCTCTTTGTTTATCTCCTGCAGGCACGACCCGGCAGCCCAAGGAGGGCGAGGTCCCGGGGGTGGATTATAATTTCGTGACCATTGACCGGTTTATGGAATTGGAGAAAAGTGGAGCCCTGCTGGAGAGCGGAACATATGAAGGTAAGGAGGCTTTCCGTCGGGTCACGCCTGACCTCTCTCGTGATATTCCTGTTTGAGTTTCTCTCTCTCTCTCTCTCTCTCTCTCTCTCTCTCTCTCTCTCTCTGAGTGAGTGACAGCGGTTTGAATGATGGCCGGTACGACCCCGTCGCTCCCCACGTCCGCTCGCCGCTTCCACCCATCCATCTTTTGTCTCCGTGGAGACGAGAGAGCGTCGTCGGTCATGTAGGACACGAAAAAGGGACTCTTCTGAAATATCTGAATGAAGAGACGCCAACACACACACATACACACACACACACACACACACACACACACACACACACACACATACCTTCATGTGGTCAGACGGGCCCGAGGCTCGGGTGTCATTTTATTTTGAAGCCTCTCGAATAAATGCAGCCCCTCGATCTGCCCGGACAGCTCGGGGGACCCCCGCGGCGACCTCCCTCCTCCTCCACCTGACCCACAGTGCAGGGAGGAGGGGGGATGGGGGGGGGGGGGTGGTGGAGTTCCTTCCGCGTGGTCACTTTGCGTTTTTTATATATATATTTTAACAATTTAAGTTGAAAATTAGATGTGGAAAGTGGGCCGGAAGGGGCGAACGTTTAAAAAGGGGAAGGCTGATGCGTCGAGGGCGCTTCCTTTAAGAGCGAGTGAACTCCTGACGTCGCGTTGTCCGTCACTCTGTGGGAGGGATTAATGAGGCTCTGGGGGGGGGGGGTAATTATATAGCAATATTAATATATAGGTGTATGTTATTTGTTCAACCTTCTTTCTGAGAAATGTGGTTTTAAATCGAGAGGGGTCTGCAACGCGGATCACCTGGAGGGCATTTTTCATTCTTTTCAAATACACACACTCCTGATCTGAGATCTGATTCCTCCTCCTCCCTCCTCCTCCTCCCTCCCTCCTCCCTCCTCCCTCCTCCCTCCTCCCTCCTCCCTCCTCGCCCTCGTTCCTTGATGCTCCTTTCTGTCCTGTATGGGGGTCTGAGGCCCCGGGAACCAGGGGGCTATTGAACATATTTTGAATCCTCGTCCGGAAAAGAAGCCCCAAAAAAACTCTCGTAAACGTAAACGAGCATCAACCAGAATGCGATGTACTATTTGTTTAAGTTATTTTTATAATTCTTTTAACTGAGGTTTTGGAATCACTCCGGGTTTTGTAAATTGAGACGTGTATTTCTCTTCTCTCCGATAGTCCAGACCCGGAAGCTTCCCTGGCTGCTGCTGCTTCGGGGTCATTTAAGTTCACGCTCGGACTCTTCGTTCCTCTCGGGGTCAAACCTTCATCTCCTTCGGGCTCCGGGATTTCCCGTTTTTTGGGGGGTTCTGATCCCGTAATCTTTCCACAGCTCCTCTCTCTCCTCCACGTTCCAATGCAGCCGTCATGTTGAGTCTCCGGCTTTTCTCCCTGTCCCTAAATCTATCTGCGTTTGTCTCGACCGCTCGAGGCCCGGTGAACCCCCGCCGTCTTCCGCTGTCCGACACAAAGACTCATCTCCCCCTCTCACGCTCTCGGAGCGGCGCCTCGTCTTTGAGAAGCAAAGAGCGCATCGTTCAGACTCCGGACAACGTGATTTGACATCTCGCTCTCAGACTCGAGGCCCCGCCCCCACCTCCGAAATGTCAAACCTTTCAGGAGGATTCAGCTCGACTGCGTTACGTCACTCTGGGTTGTTTCTTCAAAAGTTGTACAAGCCTGAGAGACGCGTATAACATCTAACCTTTTATTTTGAAGGGTCACTTCACTGGTAACACACACATCCCTTACTTTATCGGTTTGCTTTGCTCGGCTCCTGATGCAGAGCGATGCAATAACATGTGGATGTCATTTAGTTCGTTCTCATTACAAAATTACATTTGGGAAAGCTTAGCATTTAAATGACTCAGCAGCATTTTCCCACCTTTTTTTATTTCGAAGGAAAGTGGGAAGGAAGTGAAAATGTTTTATAGGAGAAGTTCTGTGGCTCTAAGGATGTAGTACTCTATCTTAATTATTATTATTTCATTTTTTTTGTTCCCCTGCATATGCTAATACATATACATCTTCCATCATCTATGTATTTTGTTTCTTTAATTAAAAATAAAGTAAATTAATTTTTTTAAAGCTGACACACACACATGCACACAGTCACGCATGTACACACGCATTTTTATTTATGTTTTCTTTTTCTCAATACTCTGATTTTATGATGTTGTGTCCACGGTTTCGTCGTCCTCTAGGTGTCTTATAAGACAAAAGACTATGTAATGTCTTTTGTCTTATAATAAAAAATTTAAAATAATTTAAAGAAAGGAAATGTAAACGTGGAAGACTGGATGGGCTGTTGAGGCCGAGCTGAGTGGGAACCCGTCCCCAGAGGCGGTCGGCTCTGACCGGAGCCCCAAACTTAGAGACGGTCTGCGGACCGGCCGGCGCTCAGCGGCGAGTCTTCGCCCGCCGGGGAAACACGCGTCAGCTGGCGTCAGCGGGGAGTTTGACGTGCTGTCAGGGGCCCAAGCCCCGCCTCCTCCTCCTCCTCCTCCTCCTCCTCCTCCTCCTCCTCCTCCTCCTCCTCCTCCTCCTTCTTCCTTTCAGGCTGGTGCACAGGTGTCACAACCTGACAGGTTCCACTCATCTCAGCCTCACTGCCTCAGGCCACTTCACATCCTCTCTCTCTCTCTTTCTCTCTCTCTCTCTCTCTCTCTCTCTCTCTGATGTCTCTCTATCTCTCTCTCTCCCTCTTATGTCTCTCTCTGTCTCTCTCTTTCTCTGTCTCTTATGTCTCTCTCTCTCCCTCGTATGTCTCTCTCTTTCTGTCTCTGTTTCTCTCTCTCTGTCTCTCTTATCTATCTCTCTTTGTCTCTCTCCCTCTACCTCTCTGTCGCTGTCTTATGTCTCTCTCTCTCTTTCTGGCTCACTTTGTCTCTCTCCCTCTGTCTTTCTCTCTCTCTCTTATGTCTCTCTCTCTGTGTTTTTCTCTCTGTCTCTCTCTTATGTCTCTCTTATCTCTCTCTCTCTCCCTCTCTTATCTCTCTCTCTCTCTTTCTGTATTCAGGTTGTGTGTGTTGGATTTATCTTGTTATTGCCGATGTGTTTTCCCTTTATCGCGGTTACAAGTGTGCACGCAGACTTGTGTCAACAACCGTGTGTGTTCCTTTGTTCCCTCTCGAGGGAAACGTATTGTCTCGTCACACAATAGAGGAAAGGAAACAAGGCGAGAGGAGTCTGCAGCCGCGCTTAAGCTGCTTCATGAGGCGTTGACAACCATTTACCCGGGCCAACAAACACTCTAGATTGATGGGGGGGAAAAGTGAAAACATCTATTTTTGATGTGGGGGGGGGTGAACTTGTCCCTTTAGGACAATCGGCTGAAAATAAAGCGTGACCGCATTCCGCGTATAAAGAGACGTATTCTTCCTCGTCTGTTCCAGATAACTTCTACGGCACCCCGAAGCCTCCGGCCGAGCCCAGCGCTCTGCTGCTCAATGTGACGGACCAGCTGCTGCCGGGCGCCAGACCCACCTCCGAGGGCAAGAGGAGGAGGAACAAGTCGGTCAGCAACATGGAGAAGGCCTGCATCGAGCCCCCCGAGGAGGAGGAGGAGGAGAGACCCGTCGTCAACGGCAACGGCGTCGCCGTCACCCCAGGTGAGCCCTTCCGCCGGACGCGGGGGGGGGGGGGGTCAGAAGGTCACGCCTTCGGGTTCGGGGGCCTCGTTATTAATCCGACGCGACCAGGCTCTGGTGAGGTTGCCTAGCAACGCAGACGGTTAACAGACTGCTTTTAAGCGGTCTTTTCCCGGAAAACCGATCCGATGGCAGATCATCACTTTTAATTGGCTCCGCAAATATCTTCACGCGCATCTTAACGGCCCCCGACGCGGAGCGTAATGTGAATTATACGGTCGCGCCTAGGACCGGAAACCGTTTTTTAAGCATGCGTGCCGTTCCTCTCCCGAATCGGGGGATCGTTTATTCGGGTATCGTTAAACGCTCCGCCGCTCTCCGATTCAACAGGAGCCCCGCGGCCTCTTTAATAAACAACGGGGGACATTTTTATTTAGTTTCCTCTTCACTTGCGATCCAGCCCCGTCAGTAAATCCTGTCAACAGGCGGGAGTGACGTTCAGCATCAGAGGGGAGACCTTTCTTTGTTCAGGGTTCGTACGGTCATGGAAAAGTCATGGAATTTTAAAATGGTCATTTCAAGGCCTGGAAAAGTCATGGAAAAAAAATGTAATCATAAAAGTTTTGGAAAAGTCCTGGAAATTTGTTGAAATCACATCTCATTTACGCCGAGTTTGAAATAATTAATCAATTTTTTAAAGAAAGACGCTCAAAATATAAGCCAGCGACAGCTCTCAATACGCAAAATGTTCTACCGTTTTCATGTTTATACCGAGATTTCAGTTTGGTCATGGACATTTGGGTTAAAGTCATGGAAAAGTCATGGAAATCCATCGGTCAAAATGTGTAAGAGTTGAGGTATTTCCACTCGGAACAAAGGCGCTGGCTGCATATGACGCATCAGAACTTTCTTTTTGTTATATTTATTTGTTTGAATATCACACACACACACACACACACACACACACACACACACCGGATGCATCCCATGATCACATGAGGTCATTATAAAAGAGGCGTTATCAGATCAGATTTCTCTGATTCCCAAACCACGCCCCGGTCCTGTGACTCCGAGCCGGTTCCGTGACCCCGGGACTCTCGTTGTCGAGTCTCTCTCGGCAGTCGGAGCGACAGCGTTCGGCAAAGAGGATGAGTTTGATTTCCACGCGTCAGGAAGCTCGAGCCAGGTACGATACTTCATTTGTGAGAGAAAGCAGGGAGGACTTATACATATTTTTAAAGGGGACGTTTTGGCCCCCACTGACTGAAATCCAGGGGCTTTTAGAAATAACTTTGTTCTCGTAAAATAACATTTAAAATTTATTAAAAATAATGAATCTACTTATTCAGGCTTGCAGTATATGAGCAGCTGTCATTAAATGATAATAATAAGACTATTAAGCAGTAGTCTACAGATTCAAAGTCTTAAATTGTGCCAGAAATCAGTCAATAATATTAAATTGTATTCTTATTTCTTTGTTATTTCTTGTTTCACATTAAACAACTATTAACAATAATAACTTCTTTGTTTTGTATAATTCCAAATGACATTTATTTAATTTTTTAATTGAATACCTACCAAGTACAGACAGGACACACACAACAACAACAACAACAACAACAACAACAACAACAACAACAACACGCTATGAAAGGTTCACACGTAGATTAATTAAATTAAATTTACAAAACAATACTCAGCCGAGCTGAAGGGAAAATGTAATTTCAGAAAATGTAAAAGTACATATTTCATTATATTATATGTACAGTGTATGAATATAATAAACGTGTACAATTACGAGTGGCTTATTCATCAACTATCACCACTTCATTTTCATCATCATAATTTTCATCATCATACTTTATTTTCTCCCTGTATATTTAGTATTAGTATTATTTAGTTTCGTGTTTTATGATGTTATTTTTTGATGTGCACCGCTGCTGTGATTTTTGAAATGTCCCCACTGTGGGTCGAATAAAGGTATATATCATATCATCATCATCATCATCATCTTCATCGTCTGTGTCTCTGTCACTGGTCTGACGGGTTTGATGTCAAACAGCAGAACAGTCTTCATCACATCCACAGCTCCACAGGTGTCTCCACTGAGCTGATTGCTCATTGCTCATGTGACATGTGACACGATGTCGGTCCCTTCAGAGGATGAAATGATTCACTCCGGCCGGCGGGAGCTCGGTGGCCACAGAGTATTTTTTCCTCGTGTATTTCCGACGCTGAGAGAAACGCATGCGTGCGGATGTTAACGTGTCCCGGACAATACGGTCGTAAAACGGTATTTATGGTGCTTCTTTCCAAAAGCACTTAACGTAATAGTGAGAAGAAGAAAAATAGAGACGGGAAGAGAAAGAAAGATGCAAAATGAAGTCATTTAAATGCAGGAAATTAGATACAAATAAAACATTTTAAATGAGTACATAGAAGTATATGTTTCCTGTGGATGAATCTGTAACAATAATGCAAATTAAGAAAGAATAATTAACACATTATTTTGAATTCAACTTTGTAAAAGTCACTTAATAGACAGTATATGGCACCTTTTGGTCATATTCAAGGTATTAGATAAAAACAAGATTTACTATGGATGTGAAATTAAAAGTTACGTGTAAAAAAAAAAGAGAAATGAAAGGATTAGTTATTTGAAGGTTAAACGTGATCATTTGTCATTACTTTTAGGGGCATCTTTTCGTGTTCCTCTATCTTCACACGCAGTTCGCGGTGAGCACACAACCCCGCTCACTCTTCAGACTCGATGTAGGACTCCTGGGGGGCGTCTCCGTGGATCTCCGTGGATCTCCGTGGATCTCCGTGGATCTCCGCCTGCCTCGCGCTCACTTCTTATCCACAGTTGCTCCCCGTGATGCGGATGTGTGAAACTCGCCGGTACTCCTTTGAGTCGAGAGGAAAAAATTGCTGGATAAATGTTCAACTGATTTTCTATCGGCGGCGAGATGCTCGATAACTCCGGGTTGAGCTGTGGGTTAAATTGGGCCACTTGGGGGGGGGGGGGGGGGGGGGGGGATCAATAGAGCGCAGCGGGCTCTGTGATCTAAGCAGATAGCTCGCCCTCCCCCCGATAGATTATCTCTCAATTCCCTCCTCTCATTTGTCCCCCTCTCCACTTCGCTCCTGCAGCGCTTGCCTGGGAAACACACACACACACACACACACTTGTCGTCTCTCCTCTTTCTTCCATGCCCGCCGTTTCTCTCTCTGTGTGAACGCGCCGCCATGACTCCAAACTAGGGCATCACAGCCGGCTTCTCTCTCACTCTCTGTTGTCTTTTCTGCTTTTATTCGTCTCCGCGGTCTTGTTAACCTCCATCATTCCGTCTCCTGCCTCCACCTTGCTGCTCTCTCTCTCTCTCTCTCTCTCTCTCTCTCTCTCTCTCTCTCTCTCTCTCTCTCTCTCCCCCAGAGTCACCGCCTCTCACTCACCTTTCTCTAATCATTCTTTCCTTTTCTCCGGCCGCGTGCCAACCCCGTCGGCTCTAAATCAAGTCTCCTTCTCCCTGCCCTCCTATGTCTCCGCCTCACCTCCCTTGTCCCCCCCCCCCTCTCTCCTCCCTGATAAGCTCTCGTCTGACGCATCTCCCTCTCTCTCTCTCTCGTCACCTCAGAGTCGAGCGAACATGAGGACAAGAGCACAGACGCTTCGATGGACGCCGCCCCGCCGAGCATCCCGGCCGAGGCCCCGCCCGAGGCGCCCAAAGACGACGGACAGTCCCCGAAAATGACGCTGCCCAAACCGGAGGACAACGACGAGCTCGGGCCGCTGCCGGACAACTGGGAGATGGCGTACACGGAGAAAGGAGAGGTCTACTTCATAGAGTGAGTGTCACATCAACACCGCATCGCTGATGACATCTGAGTACTCTGATCTCATGAGGAATGAAAACCTTCCACCAGATGGAAGGCAATCGTGTTCATTCGGGGGTTTTATGGCCTCCTGGAAGCTGCAGAACAATCTGTGAACAATAACGTATTAGCGTCTTGTAAAGTTGATAAGGCGAGCGTGTCAGTTGTCTATTCATAGCCACGACAAACACGTAGTCACGTTAGCGTTCGGTTCGTTCCCTTCCTGCATCTGGAGGGCGATGAAACGGTGATCCCATGCTGAGGCCTGAGATCAGAGATGCTGAAATACTCTGAAACTCTTTTCATTCGAGCCGCTGTGAGATATTGATTGGTGCAGCTTTAAAGTATAAATATGCACTCCTCTTTTAGCTCCGTGTTTAATCTCCATTAACTCTGGATGTATGGATGTGGCTGTCCTGCATCTAAATGGAGCTGTTTTATTGAGGCTGTGTTAGTGATCCCAAAAAAGAAATACAGCTTAGGCCTTAAAACTAAAGCAGTGGGGCTAAAAGATGCTTCAATACTCCTTCAAACTAAAGCAACATGTAGGGCTGGGTTTGCAACCCCTTCCATAGCCCAGTGTTGATAAATACATATTAATAAGGCCAGTTTTGAAGTAGAAAAAAAAAAAAACGTTGGGCGATGGAAAATAAAGTCAAAAAATGTAAGCTGAATCTGTATAAAAGAAACCGCCATGCGATGGTTCTCCAACAACTTTGCTTCTGTTCCAGCTTTTCAGAGATCTCGAGATAAGTCGGTCATTTCATTCTGCAGCAGCAAAGTTAAATTGTCCACTTCTGTATATATTCCCTTGTGTACGCACACAAACACACACACACACACACACACACACACGGAGGCCGTAATTAAAGCTTGGTGGTTTAATGAGATTTAAAGACCCCAAGGAGTGAATACCTTGCTCCGTCTGCTCTTAGGTTTAATTCATTGGAGTTGTTAGCTTTTTAACAGCCGCAGTAAAACCGTGGAGTCTCTGTTACTTAAGAGTAATGGAGTCGCTGTGTGGGTTTTTTGCTAGGGGGGAGACAGGAAATTATTTAGCTATTAGAAGTATTTGTTATAGATCATTGCAGTCATTAAGCGATATTTCTCCCTAGCATTGATTGAATCCCGGCGCACTTGAACGCATCATAAACCGCAAGAAGCTGCAGCAGCGACACCTCGGAAACGAGACGGCTGTGATTCCCACCCAGCCAGGCGCATGTCTACCTCGTAATCCCCCCCCCCCACCCTACCTCCTCCTCTGCAGACCCCTCACCATATGCCTCCTCCCCTAAACAGACACATTTCATGCTCCCACACCCATCCGGCACATTACACAACTGATGCTGTAGACCCACTGAAGTTGTAGCTTTTCTTTGGGTCTGTGATGATGTGCCAAAAGCGATAGCGGTTGCCATGGGGACGCTTGCCTTTTGATTGGCCTCCACGCAAGATCAATTTGTTTACCTGCAGCCCTCAAAGTGAGGCGGTCTGGAGAGAGGAACAGGGGGAGCTGGAAAAGAAAGTCTGAGTTATAAATAGAAAAGATCGGGGGTAGAAAAGAAGGTGAGTGGGAGGGCTGGAAAGATGCAATGGAAGCGGATATTTAGACTATAAATAGTAATGCATGGCAATAGAAGAGAGGAAGGAAGAGCGAGGAAGAGAGTGCAACGCTTTGGAGCGGACTCAAAAAAAAGAGCAAAACCTGACCTTGAACTGCACTTTACTTTATCTCTATGTATTTGGCTCAGGCCTTAATCTCCCACTTTTATCTGCGTTTGGGATTGGCGATATCCGTCTGTTGGTCCAGATGGAAATATCCAGAGTTTCGCCTGGAGCGCCATCATTAGGTCCGATCTGTGGAGACATATCTCAACGCCGTGGTGCCACCATGATAGTCGACAATTTTCAGTTTTTTAGTATAATAACTCACTGAAAACTGTCTGGATTACTGGGAATTTTGTTTCAGTCATTCAGTTTTTCTCTCAGGATGAATTGGAATAACTTTGGTGATGCCGTAACCTTTTTCATGTCACCAGGTCAACATTTACAATTCATGGTTATAGAAATATCTGAATTAAAGACTTTCTCATCAGCCTCAATTAAACTGTGTCTAGTCCTAATTAGCAAATGTTAGCATGCTAAAACAGTAAATTAAGATAGTGAGCATGGTAAACATTACACCTGCTAAGTGTCTGTATAATAGCCTTTTGAGCATGTTAGCATGCTAACACAGTAAAATAAGATAGTGAGAATGGGTAAACATTACACCTGCTAAGTGTCTGTATAATAGCCTTTTGAGCATGTTAGCATGCTAACACAGTAAAATAAGATAGTGAGAATGGGTAAACATTACACCTGCTAAGTGTCTGTATAATAGCCTTGAGAGCATGTTAGCATGCTAACAGGGTAAACTAAGATGATTAGCATGGTAAACATTACACCTGCTAAGCGTCTGTATAATAGCCTTGTCATTGTGAGCATGTTAACACGGTAAACTAAGATAGTTAGCATGGTAAACATTATACCTGCTAAGCGTCTGTATAATAGCCTTCAGAGTTAGCATGCTAACACAGTAAACTAAGATAGTTAGCATGTTAAACATTACACCTGCTAAGCATCTGTATAATAGCCTTGTCATTGTGAGCATGCTAACACAGTAAACTAAGATGGTTAGCATAGTAAACATTATACCTGCTAAGCGTCTGTATAATAGCCTTCAGAGTTAGCATGCTAACACAGTAAACTGTAAACTGTAAGTTGGGGGGCGTGATAAACATTATTTTATAATATATGAGGTGTTGTGTTTTCACCGAGCTTTGACCAAAGAAACATATAAATGTATAGATTCATATTTTTCAGAGCTTTGATGTTGTTTAACATATATTGTGATTCCTGTCATTGGAGCCTTTTAATAATCTTTATTTAACGGCTAACTGGAACAAAACAATAATTTGGTGAATAAGTGAAAGTCGAGCTAACAGTTAGCAGAGCTTGAACGTCTCGAAAAAGAAAGCATCTTGACGGGATCGACTTCCTTCATTTTCCCACCTCGGTTTCTATTCCGTTGGCACTTTGTGTGCACCCCTCCCTCCTCCTCGTCCTCCTCCTCTTCCTCCCTCCCTCCCTCCCTCCTCCTCCCCTCTACTGTCACCATGAAGGGAGGCCATTGTGGCTCCGGAGCTTCAGTTGAACTGTGGAGATGCGTCGAGTTTCCCTGGCGCATCATAACTGATCTGGATCCAGCTCTCTGCTTGAGGCTCTGGATGAATTTGCCAAGCTCACAGCTGTTCCCCGCCATTACTCCCTCAGCCACCCTCCTCTATCTCCTCCTCCTCCTCCTCCTCCTCCTCCTCCTCCTCCTCTTCCTCCTCTTCCTCCGCCTGCTAATGACAGACAGTAAGCAAATTAAAAGTATTGATTGCCATTTTGTTAACTTAAAAGCCTTTTTTTTTTCTCTCACTCTCTCTTTCTTCCTCTCGTCACCTTTTTCCCGACGCGGGCACACGAGGGAGTCTCATCTTTCTCCTCTGAAAGGATTCTCTGGCCGAATTAAGAATCCGCCGACCTCCTTCTCTCTTTCTGCCAAGTCTCCTCTCTCTTGCCATCTATCACACTCCCTCTCACTCACTCTCTCTCTCTCTCTCTCTCTCTCTCTCTCTCCATCGTCTCTCCACAGCCACAACACCAAGACAACATCGTGGCTGGACCCGAGGCTAGCCAAGAAGGCAAAGCCGCCCGAGGAATGCAAAGAGGATGGTGAGTGCCGCGTCTTTATCTTCTATATTTCCTTTTCAGATTGTTCTTGCTCCTCATGTTCGGACATTTTAATTTCATTTTTCAAGATTTAAACCTTTTGCCTGTTGATCTGACGAGATGCTTAGTGAGATGATTTCATACCAGACTTCAGTTCATTTGAGGGACACTGGCGGACTCTCGTGAGGATTAAAAAATGTTTAGGAGTTATACAGCGTCTGTGTGTGTTTGTGTGTGTGTGTGTGACTTGCTGGGGATAGGAAGCCCCGTGATATGTGTGTTTTTAAAGCGTAGGTCCAGAGAGACTGGAGGTTACAAAGACTTCTTTATTCTCAGGGTAATGTGTGAAGTGTCCTTTAGCCGCCCACGCACACAACAAACACACAGCAGAGAGAAAGGAGACGGATGAATCTCAACGCGGCGGCTTTCTAGACGAGCGTACATGAAATACGCGCGTGTCATCTATCGCCCTCGCCCTCGCGCCCCACTTCACCGCTCGTCTTTTCTTCATGCGTGCGACCGGGTGGAGATGCATCGCCGGAGTTATAGACGGGCGAGGTGGCGCCGCTGAGTGGAAGCGCTGGATTTTGGGAGATGGACACAGACAGCAAATGCGAAAATACAGTCGTTCTTGTTTTGCTGGCGTGAGTTGTTTTGGTGGAGGTCCAAGGTGTGTGTGGGGGGGTGTGTGCATATTCCTGGTAGGTGTAACCACGCGGATTGAATTTCTCTAAGAATACATTTGGCGGACACACAAGCAGACGGAGAGATGGACGCAAGCGACTGAAAACGGTTCACAGATGACGCTTTGCGTTCGCCTCAGCCCGCCTGGTGTGTGTACGGTGTGTGTGACTCGTCAGTGGTACTTTTCTTTAGTTTGATGTCCAAAGGTGACACCGTCAAACTGCTTATTTAGTCGCTGACTAACAGCCTCAAAGCCCAAAGGATTCTATTGAAATATAACAAAGTCAGTCCGACACTTTAGAGATGCATTGTAAGACCTTTGGTCATCCCCGAACTGTCCGATGAGCAGCAGCATCGAGTTAGGATGTGTCCAGTGTTTTTGGTTTTATGTCTAGAAGACGTCAACACTGATGTTTGTGAACTGCCGTTTTGAAGATTGGCGTTTGTAGCTACTTACAACTAAACATGAACAACACAACGGTAGGCGACCAAAACAACGATTAACTTTCGTGAACTGAAACTACACTGTGAAAAGGGTAAAAAAAACACAGACAAAGGGACCATCATTTACAAAATGAACATCACGCTGTCTTAAAGAAGGATCTAAACTACAGATTGAAACATAAAGTCACGTTTACAATGTTTACTGAGGGAGTAAATCAAAAGAGAAGAAGAGTCATTTTCTCATAGACTTCTATACAATCACATTTCTTTTTCCGCCCCCTGCTGGCCACTCGTGAGAACGAATGTTTCCGCATTAGTTTCACGTTTTCAGACCCGGAGGGTTGCTGCCCGACAAAGCAAATGTTAAGCGGTATTTGCAGACACCATTTGACTGTGGCGAGATGGAGTGAGAGAAGGAGGTATTTACAGTGTGTGCGATGACATTTATCACGACGACTGCTTCCTGTTGACACATTCGGTTCTTATCTTTGCAGTAGAATTACTTTCCGGATCTCGCATTTTATTCCAAAGTGCCGTCGCTGAACCTCCATGTTCTCTCTAATCCTCAAAACATTAGAAGAGAGACGGATCTCCAACACGACGAAACAAAGACGGAGGAATTACTCCAAATGTGATTTTGCCCATATATCTCCGGCCCCTTTTCAATCCTATTTATCCACCAAGGACACTCCACCAGACGAGATGTGCCGATATTTGTGAGGACTGGTATTGATCCGGTTGGGGAGCTAATCCGGTTAGTCCCAGCTGCGGGGAGTGTAGTGCTTACTGGTGGCTGCAGGTCTGTAAGTGGGGAGGCACACGCACACCATTGTTGAGCCAATAGATATTCCTACTTTTAACAACATTGGACCAAGTCCGTCCCACTCATCCAGTCGTGGCTGACTGTCTGCTCATAAAGTCATCCATGCGGCGTTCCTTTGCCATAAAACACGTCCGTCTGTCATCCTTCGTGGCCCAGGCTGAATATTTCACGGCCATTAACTCGATTAGGTTTGAAGATGAGTTGTAATAACTTTGATGACCCTTAACCTCTCGGCTCCTGTAACTGTAATGCATCCATTAGTGTATGTGTGTAGAGTAGTCGTAGAGTTAATTAAAACGTGCTGACGCCCTAAATACAGGGTTCGTACTGTCATGGAAAACCTGGAAAAGTCATGGAACTTTGAAATGGTCATTTCCAGGCCTGGAAAAGTCATGGAAAAAACTTAAATCATAAAAGTTTGGAAAAAGTCATGGACATTTGTTATAATCACATGTTCATTTACGCCAAGTTTGACATAATTAATATATTTTTTAAAGAAAGACGCTCAAAATATACGCCTGCGTACGCTCTCAATACGCAACATTTTCTAGAGTTTTCATGTTTATACCGAGATTTCAGTTTGGTCATGGACATTTGGTTTAAAGTCCGGGAAATCCATCGGTCAAAGTGTGTAAGAAGCCTGTAAATAAGATGTAGCATGGTGTTGTGAGCTGACGGGGCTGTGTTAGCATGTAGCTCAGAGCGTCTCTGCGTCGGGGAGCTCGGCTTCTGGACTGCCGGCGGTGCGCCTGTGTTTCCAGTTGATGAGGCCCGTGTGAGCGGCCGCGGGAGAAGTGTGTTCCTTCGCCCGCTGAACTTCCACGCCAGCCGGCGCCCTTGAGAGCTGAGCTCGGTTTTCGGGAGAGGAAGAAGAAAAAAGCTTCCTCTGTAAATGTGCTATTGATTGGGTGGAGGCGGTAGACGTGTGAGTCCGTGTCTGGACCCGAGCCGCGCTCCGATAAGCGCTAACATTCTGTGAGCTGTGACGGGACAACCGGCTGAGAGGAGGAAGAGGAGGAGGAGGAGGAGGAGGAGGAGGAGGAGGAGGAGGAGGAGGAGGAGGAGGAGGAGGAGAGCTGGAGCATTGGTGCATAATGAACTTCAGACGTGGAAGACATATTTTGGATAATTTACTGAGATTTAGCCTCAACACAATGTTTTGTGTAATTTTTCCACACATGTTCACGTCCTTTATTCAACAGTTCAGTGGAACTCATCGGGCTGCATGGCTGCTGCTGCTGTTGTTGTTGTTGTTTACTCACATCTGGAATTATTAAAGTGAGGAATACTTGGAAGAGAGAGCGAAAGAGAGAGACAGACAGAGAGAGACAGAGAGAGAGAGAGAGAGATAAAATATCTTTAATGATTATTTAAATTACTTAATGTGGAGGTGAAATTCAAAAGAGTATTCAAAATATTGGGAATAATCCATAATAGTTCAATTAGGAAGCCGGTCTGTAAACTGTGATGGATGTTTACGGACATCCCCGTGGTTCATTGTGTGTAAAGTATTATCACTGATATAACGAGGCCTAATCATCATTTGTCAAGCTTATTTATCCCTAATCAAATTGATTTGTTTAATCTAACAATGTATTTATCATAAGACACATATCTTACGTTTAGAATAGTTTCACCTGCCTCACTATGGAAACCCGTTTGCATGTTCACCCCTGTGATGAAAACAAATAAATCCTCCAAGTCATTATGAGATGCTATCTTATAATTATGAGACGGCGAGACATAATCACGAGAGGATAAGTCATAATTATGAGATACTATCTCATTAGGACGACTTGCCGGATCTTTATTTTTTCTCATCACAAATGGAAGTACATTCATTCGCTGTGAAATATTACCAAATGAAAGTAGCGTAAGATGCTAATAAACACAACACGTGAGTAAACGTCGACGCCGGTGAGTTTCGGCGGCGGCGCTCAGAGGAGCGGCGGCACAGACGGCGTGTCGTTACGTCACACGCCGTACATCTGCCGCCCTCTCTCCCACCTTCCTCCATTCATCCATCTCTGCCCCCCTCCTGTATCCTCGTCTTCTTTTAGTAAAAAAGGACAGGCTGTTTGCTTTAATCCCCCCCCCCCCACCCGCCCACTCTTAAAGTTGCTTGTTGTCCCCCTCCTCCCCCTTCACCCCCCTTCCTTCCACATATTTGTTGGCTGAGAACAAATAAAACTGAGCATCCCCATCACGCTTCACTGTTTTCTTTTCTTTTCTCCGCCTGATGTTCCACGTCAGGTGTGCCAAAGCAGGGAGTGAGTGCCCCCCCCCCCCCACACACACACACATCGCACCCCCCACCCGCCAGCATCCATCAGACGACATCCAGAGGAGAGCCCCGGCTGTACAGTGGAGGAACAAGCGTTGTCACGCGCAGGGATTCTACCTTTGATGGCGCTCGTGTTTGAGGTATTCAACATTATCGGAGCGCCGCTTTGTCTTCGGTCCCACGCTTCACACTTTGCTCGTCTGAAAACAGACGGCGACTAAAAACCCGGACGTGTGATTCCACTGCTGTCATGTGAGGGCGCTTCACTGGCAAAAGGTTATCCTCGTCTCTTACAGGCTCGCACTCCTGGTCTTCTCCCCCTCCAAGAGACACGAAGAAGGGCTTGTGTCTTTTTAATCCTGTCTTCTTTTCTCAGGCATAAATTGGAAAAAAGCAGATGTTTCATCGCGTTCGCCACGCGTGGAACGCCACGAGGCTCCCGCTCTGGAAATGTCACCTCTCCTGTGCGCCGAGTTGTCCTTTTAGTCAGCTCAGTGCAACCTTACACCTGTTGTGAGTTTTATTTTTAGAGAGGAGGAGGAGGATGGGCTTTTTGTTTGGGGACACTGAATGCAGATACAGAATCCTTCCACTGTGCACGCGCATGTGTGTGTGTGTGTGTGTGTGTGCGTGTGTGTATCTGTGTGTGTGTGTGTGTGTGTGTGTGTGTGTGTGTGTGTATGTGTGTGCACTTACAGGTGAGTGATTAGAGACGGGGGAGACGCAGCGCCCTCCTTCACCTTGAGACTCCTGCAGCAGAGGAGGGCGCCGGCGACGCCGTCTGCAGCGTGATTGATGGGTGTATTCTGAGAACATCCCCAGCAGAGCACGCCTGAGGCCGGGAGATTGGAAGGAGGATTCAACAAAAAAAAAGGCTGCGTGAATGCTGAATTAGCTGTCGGCGTGTGTGTATGTGTGTGTGTATGTGTGTGTGTGTGTGTGTGTGGATCAGCTGCGATGGATTTATGTTTACACTGCATCCAAGCCAACTGATGTACCAAGTTAAGCCGGGTGGTGAATCAACACTTGTGTGGGATTTGGTTATCGTGACATCGAGCTGCTCCGTCAAGTCTTTCTGGCTGCGTTCCAGTTGATGGACAATGCTGACAATCTTTTTCATGTAGCACACCGTATCTGAATTGATGTGAAGCGTACCCCTCAGGGGTCTACTGTCATATTTAAACGCATGCACATGCACCGGGTGGCGTGTTCCTTCACGACCATCAATGTTGGCGCATCAGTTTATTTTGAGTCGATCCCACAAACACACACTCAAAAATACCAGAACACCAAACGTGTATTAATCCACAGCTAAAAGATAGTCCGCGAAAAATCGTCTATTTAGTTTTGTTTGAGAAATATTTGCTACGAACTCTGTTTTTGGGAAGTTTCTGAGCCTTCTTTTCTATTTATTTTTATTTATAAAACTATATCTTGTATATTTGTTTATTCTATTCAAGATTTATAACTTCAGTAGATATTAATGTGCCGAGTTTGTTGGGACGGACTGATGCATTGTGGGGTTTGTTTGGCTTCTCATGCCTTTGAAGTGAAGCAATTCTTTTGAGTTTGAGTGTTTAAGCCCCATAAAAAAGTTTCAGTTTGAGTTTTATAATACACCTGCGCATTACACGTAATTTTGAAACAGTTTCCTGGGGCAGAAATATATATTGTGGTTTAACGTGGGAACCTGAACTGACCGGCTTTGTCCACAGGGGGCGCCAAAATCAATACTCGGAAAAGTTCCTCATCGTAGCTTTAAAATATGACGCCGACTTTCCAATTTGGGTATTTTCTTTTCAACCTCTTTCTGAATTTCCAGATAAATGTATGAGAAAATATATCAAACATATTATCTTTATAATCTCCAACAAAACATATTCAAACTTGTCCAACAAACAGATCCTAAAAGCCTAAAATGTTAATTTCCCCTCGAGTCTTTGTTTTGCCAAATCTTCCAGACAAAAGATTGGATTGTTTAAATTGTTGAAGATTAATTTTCAGTCTATTGACTAATCAAGTGATTATTTTTCCCTCAACCGTTATGCAATTACTGTACATTGTGTTTTACGATTGAATCCATATTCCCCACCTTGATTGCGCTCAAATTATCTTTCCAATCAGTGTGTTGCCAAAACGAGTCACGCAATTGCTTTCAACACGACCCATGCTGATATTTATCTTCATTCATCCAGGGTTCGTACGGTCATGGAAAACCTGGAAAAGTCATGGAATTTTGAAATGCTGTTTTCCAGGCCTGGAAAAGTCATGGAAAAAAATAAAATCCCAAAAGTTTTGAAAAAGTCATGGAATTTTGTTATGCTAATATATTCATGTCGTTTGTTTGCGCTGAGTTTAAAATAATAAATATGCTATTAAAAAAAAGAATAGAAACCGGCAAATGTTCTCATACTCTTTGCACCAATTATCCGTGCTGCGTGTGAACGCACCTTCAACGTTCGTTGGTAATAACAATGCGTGGCTACATATGGAGAAGTACAAGTCGTGGGTTACACCAGACAAAGACCCGGGACGAGCACAGTGTCGGTCGTGTGGTGGTGGCGTTAGCGAGTCACGCTAAAGGTAGCCGACATCGGAGCGCCTGCTAGTGGATCGAAAGGTACCCCGATGACCAGCTTTCTCACCACAGCAACTACTCTGCCAACTCCCATTATTCCTTTAAATCATCCGAAGATGCAGGCCTGCTGTTTAAACCAATGTTCCCTGATAGCCAAAGTGCATCCCAATTTGCTTGTGGCGAAAACAAATACGCCAGATCTGTGTTCGGAAAGCAAAAACGGAAAGCAATGTGTGCACTAGCTGGATGCAACTAAAAGCTCTTATTGTCAGTGTTATGAACGCCTGTCAACTGTAGTATATACATGTATCTTTAAATATTGTTCTTTAAATCAAACTATTGTCTCTCATTCACGTGGGTCATTTAAAGCATACTTTATGTTTTGGAATTCTCATTGTTAGTTTAAATACGACATTTTCAAGATTTCACAAAATGTTAGGTCATGGAAAATTAGTTAAAGTCATGGAAAAGTCATGGAAAAGTCATGGAAATCCATTGGTCAAAATGTGTAAGAACCCTGTTCATCTGTTTTCAATTTGTCTGTTTTGGCTCTAATTGAGTTTGAAATTAGTTGAATCCAATTCATCTTCGTACGTCCTCCTATCTCGTCGACAGACGTTATAAAACAAACTGCTTCCCGAAATTATCCTCTTGTGAAAGGGTCTCACGAAGAACGCACCTCCCCTCCCCTCCTGACCCCACGGGGACGGCGGGAGGGTTTGGTGGAGCAGATGGAAAGAGGAAGAGGAGAAAAAGGAAGATGTTGGTTTAGTTTTTTTCCGCCAAATAAACCAGGACGTTGGAGGCAGGAGAGGAGAGAATAAGTGCCAGGTCCCTGGAATGTCCTGATTAGCTCCACGCTAGTGAATTCAGTTCTTCTTCTCTCTTTTTCATTCTTCTTCTTCTTTTTTTCCACCCTCATTTTCATTCCGGAGCTTAAGTTATTGTTGTCGGCTCGCTCCGAGACGGAGACCACGGGGACCGACGCTGGAGGGGAATGTGAGGACGACGCGTTTCTCCCAGCGCAGGTGCTTTTGAAAGCAAAAAAAACCCGCTAGAAAATAAAGAAATAAAAAAGATCTCATTGAAATTGAGCGGAGCGCACCGCGAGGAGGAGGAGGAACGCCGTTGCCAGCGAGTGACTCAATTAACTGATTAGGTGTCGGCTGTCGCGTCGACTTTTCCTGTCACGGTGGAGACGTATTGGTTTGTTAATGATCTTCTAAAAGACTTGAACCATGAGCCTTTTTCCCCATTGTGTGTGTGTGTGTGTTGGGGGGGGGGGCAAGTCAGTTGGCTTCTGATGTGAGTACATGCGGATATCGCTCAGCGCATTAATCTTTGTCGACTCCTGTCCCAGCCGGCGTAGTTTCACCACGCTGGAAACATATGTTGGATTATCTGACATCGTCAGTACAACTGAGCCGGTGCACTCCGTCCTCGGGGAGCGCGGTGACGGTGTAGTTACGGGAGGAACAGGTACTGAGTGACGGTGTCGTCTCAGGAGGAACAGGTACTGAGTGACGGTGTAGTTACGGGAGGAACAGGTACTGAGTGACGGTGTCGTTACGGGAGGAACAGGTACTGAGTGACGGTGTCGTCTCAGGAGGAACAGGTACTGAGTGACGGTGTCGTTACGGGAGGAACAGGTACTGAGTGACGGTGTCGTTACAGGAGGAACAGGTACTGAGTGACGGTGTCGTCTCAGGAGGAACAGGTACTGAGTGACGGTGTCGTCTCAGGAGGAACAGGTACTGAGTGACGGTGTCGTCTCAGGAGGAACAGGTACTGAGTGACGGTGTCGTTACGGGAGGAACAGGTACTGAGTGACGGTGTCGTTACGGGAGGAACAGGTACTGAGTGACGGTGTAGTTACGGGAGGAACAGGTAGATGTGTATGTTAGCTATGCGGCTATATGTCCGGCCGAAGAGTTTTTCAATCGTCATTTTGTACTTAATTTTTTTCAAACATCGGTTCAGGCACCGGTATCGTTTTAAAAGTACCGGTTTAGCACCGGTATAAATGTTCGGGTCATGTACGAGGCTCACCCTGCGTGTGCTGGGTCCAGCTCCTGTCCCTTTAACCCCCCTCCCCCCCTCACGCCTGAACCGAGAACACGCTCTGAGATATCGCATCCGACAGGCCCGGCCAGCGACGCGGGGAAACGGTCCTTTTGTTGTCGGAGCGGCGAGCCGGGTTTATAAATCACGGCTTATGCCGAAATATTTACTTGTGTGCATCAGTCATTTTCTTTTTAGCACGGTTCGTCTTTTGGTTCCCGGGAACATAAATACCAGCGATGGGAATAAAGAGAACGGCTCGGAGGACCCGGAGAGGCTCGGCGCCTCAGAAGGCGAGCGGAGCTCCGCCCCTCTGGCCTGCAGCCCTGGATAACCTCACAATAAATGGCGTCATGGTTCTGCACACGTTGCCGTGCAACAGGTGGACCGCGCTGTGAACTGAATTCACAGGTGTTCTGTTCTGTTCAGGTTCAGTCTCTGCTGGAGGAACTATCCATGCGATGCCTCGTTCTCATCGTGGCTCTGCAGGCATCATCTAAAAATATTGAATATGACTATTAATAACGACTCGGAGATACTTCAGAAGGAAAACTCCCACGTTTCATGAAGGTTTTTGCGCTACACTTTTTTGGGGGCGGGGGGGGGGGGGTGGTGGTGTAGAAGATCCTATTTTGGGGATTATAATTATGACACATTAATTGTATCTGTTTTATAGACACGTCTATTAATTATGTTTGCAACCTTGCTTGAACCTGAGTGATATTCTGAGAGATTAAGGTTGATCGCTTCCCGTTCCGACGCCATATTTGATTGAATTTTTTATTTTTTTATGTTAATAGCCAACCGGGTAACAGCCGACTCCATCAGCCAGCGGCAAGCCTTGTCTTCTCAAAAACTACGTCACTACTTTACATTTTGTCAAATTCATAACCTGATACATGCATACTTCATGAAGCTCTGCAAAAAGCCCCGCAGTTATTACATTTATTCCCTCCCGTAACTTCCCGAGCGCGGAGTAAGAGTTCAACTTGTGGAAATTAAAGGTGTCGAGGAGCACCGCTGTGCAGGATATGCACAAAACCTGTGTAGCTCCGGTAGGCGCCGTGTGAAGTCTGAAACAAAATTGCCTCGAGTGCCTTCGTAGTTTGACGAATACGAGTTTGAAAATGTGAAGAAGGAAGAGTCTGTGCGCGAGTCAGAAACTTATTATTTTTACGGTATCCTACAAAAGGTTTCATCAGAGAAGGAGCAGCCGACCACTGTGCGGGTCAGGTTGTGGGATTTCTATCAAAATCACTACCAATCCCGTGTCGGCCTGTGGTTTCAGTGACATTTCTGAAAGGAAACCAATAATTATGGCCGGCGTCGTACGGTTGCCACGTGTTCTTCGTCTGCCGGCTTTTCAGAGACTCTCAGTTTGAAGTTGAGATAATCGTGCAGCAGGTGAGTGTGAACCGCAAGGTTATAAGTGTGTATATTTTAAACTTCATTGTTGCGTGCTGCCAAATGTGTGTTCTCGAATCCAGCGTTTTCTTTTGTGAGCGGTGGTCTGCTGTTCACGCGAAACTCGACGCTTGAATTGAAAGGTGACATAATGAATGAAGCTCGGCATGGCGCAGCATTCAGGACGAGAAGAAAGGAATCGATCTCTCTTTTTTCCGTGACCTTAAAAGGCTTTATACAAATTATACGGTTCAGACAGTTTCCTCCTCAATGGAGGGATGAAAAGAACGGATGGAGTGAAAAAAGGAAACGGGACGCGAGTAAACAACCGCGTTATCCGAGAGGTTCCTCAACGTGTTTAGAAGACGCCATTAGAAGAGGAAGAAGAGGAAGAAGAGGAAGAAAAGAGTCCGGATCCGTCTGTGAGACTGCGTGATGAGAGGATACTCGAAGGGAGGAGGAGGGATGGAGACGGAGGAGGGGAAGGGGAGCGATATCAGTGAGTGTGTGTGTGTGGGGGGGGGGGGAGGGGGTCGATGCCAGGATGCCTCCTGCTGGAGGTAAGCGGCGCTCCACCCGCGACCGCAGGGTGGATGTCGTGACTTGACAAACATCTCCCCGCTCGCCTCGCGGGGGAAATCACCGCGGCTTGACGTTTCCTCTGTGAACGCATGCAGCATGGCTCGTCTGTGACACACACACACACACACACACACACTCTCACACACACACACATTGACACACAGTGATATTGAGCAACACAACCTTTTGGTGTCTTTGAGAATCCTGTTTTTATTTCAGAGAGAGGTAACGCGCTGCTTCTTCTTTTCAAAAAGGTAAATAATAAGATTTAAGATGTATAAGGTGTTCCCAAAGGTATTTTCATTATTTCATGGTATTAAAAAAAATGGAATGCTCAACATGTTTTTCTCACATTTTCAGCCTCACTTCCCAAAAGAATATTGATTTTGATCGAAGGTTTTCAGCTTTTTCTCAGAACCCCTGAAAGAGAGAGAGCGTTTACCCAGGGATCCAGCCGGTGTTTGATTACACTTCTATAGTCTGAATTATATGGAAGAACAACAAGAGAAGTGAGAAAGAAAGATAACCGACATGTTTACCACACCGACGCCAGCTGGTCGGCTGATGGTTTCTCTGCTGCCGTTTCCAGATGTTTCTCATTTTGCGGCGATGAGCACGACGTCCTCGTAACCCACGGCGACGAGGAGACCCGCGTTCAACCCACCAGAGTCGTTCCTCTGCTTCCTGCAGATCGTCTCGTGGTCGTTTTAGTAGAAGAAATTCACGGAGAGACGAGCCCTTTGATCTCCCGCATTTGTGTGTGCGTCTGTGTGAGAGTGTGTGTGTGTGTGTGCGCATTTGCAAAATGATAGGGAGGGCAAGTGTGTGTGTTTTTGTGTGTGTGTGCGCAAGTGTGTGTATATGTGTGTGCGCATTTGCAAAATGATGGGGAGAGCAAATGTGTGCTTGTGTGAAGTAAGTAACGTGTGTGTGTGTGTGTGTGTGTGTGTGTGTGTGTGTGTGTGTGTGTGACGCCCAGTAAAGATGAGAACATGAAACACTCTTTCATATTTAATGAGTGGAGATGGGGCTAAGGAATGTTCACAGGAGGTATTCCTGTGGGCTGTCGACCTGTTATATCACTCACAACCGTGTGTGTGTGTGTGTGTGTGTGTGTGTGTGTGTGTGTGTGTGTGTGTGTGTGTGTGTGTGTGTGTGTGTGTGTGTGTGTGTGTGTGTGTGTGTGTGTGTGTGTGTGTGTGTGTGTGTGTGTGTGTGTGTGTGGCAACAAATGGTCCCTCCTACTGAAAGTGTAATAGTTTGTTTGGAGGGCGAGGGGCTTAGAGAAGCATAAGGCAGCCTTGTTTAGGTACTCCTGCTCGTCCGTGTGGGAGCGATGGGACTCTCTGGGTCTGTAGTCGAGGTCGTGGTCGTCGTCGTGGACGCATGCGGTGACCACGGCGACCGGGCCGTCCTCGCCGCGCCGCTGATCCCGCCCGATCCGACCAGGAGAAGCAGCTCTTTGTCTCCGTGCCGTTTATCTCCGCTCTCATCCCGATAAACGTCCTGCTGATCAAAGCCTCGGAGCCGCTGCCCCGGAACACGCCGTCCCCGAGCTCCGGGGCGCCGCTCGGCTTAAATAACCCCGGCGGGAGCTCGGTCGAGAGCGATCAACAACTTACGCTCAAACGACTGCATTCGGGAAGATGGTGTTGACGCAGTTTTCTTCCTGTTTTCTCAAAAGGGAACCGTTGAGAGTGAAAACAATACATTGTGTATCAGATTACACTCGGCCAGGGCCAGCCTCCTGAGAGGAAGAAGCTGGAGAAGCCGTTGGATGAGGAGGAGGAGGAGGAGGAGGAGGAGGAGGAGGAGGAGGAGAGGGTGGCTTTGACTGATGACTGTGAGACCGGTTTAGGGAAGTTCAGCTTTGATCATGAAGGCGGCGTGTTCGGCGGTCCAGCCCAGAAACCTCCGTGACCTTGAATTCATTCAGTACTTTCTGAAGCCAGAGCGACTCACCGCATATAGCGGCTCCTTTATAGCCGCCCCGGAAATACCACGACATCTAAACACCTGCTGAACGGATTGCCGTTGACCTCGACGACCCCTTACTTTCCCTGCGTCGACACGTGCTTCTGATGGGAAATGTACAACTACGGTGTAGATTGTTGATATTTGAAGGTCATAATTTTAGCGGTCGTCCCACTTTTCAATTAGCGCCACCGTCAACTTTGACCTGTGAGGAAAAACCTGCAGAACTATAACGGCATTCCCATTCGGCCTCATTTGCATTCATGAACTAGAATGGGCACTTGGTAGAGCGCATACCTTCGCATATCACAAGATTGAGTATTGAATCATGAACATGTTGGCATTAGTTGCCAATTGGATACAAATTGACCGTGCTATGGTAAAAAGAAGATTTGTACCTTTTCATGACCTTTGACCCAATCGATCCCAAAATCAAATCAAATGGTCCCCGGATAATAACCAATTATCCCACCAAATTCCATGCTATTCAGTATGATACTTCTTTACTTATGCGAATAACACGCACACATACAAATACACGGCGATCAAAAAAATACATTCCACATTTTCAATGCGACGGTAATAAATAGAATAGAAAGAATAGAATAGAAATATACTTTATTAATCCCCAAGGAGAAATTTGTTGACACAGTAGCACCAATAAACTAAACACAATAAAATATAAATATAAGAAAGAAAGAAAGTGACTGTGCATAAAGTATATAAAGTGAAATATAAAATACAAAATAAAATATATATATATATATATATATATATATATATATATATATATATATACACAACATGTATGTAAATACAGCAATGTCAAATTAAATTAAAAAAAAAATATATATATATATAGTGTATATATATATATATATATATATATAGACAGTGTGCAAAATGCAAAGTGTGTATGTGTGTAGTGTAAAAAGCTTCTCGCTCGGAAGTCACAACGGACCCATTTGTTGTTGTCGTTTGCAAAAAGAAAATCTAAAGTTCAAGCACCGGTGGTCACCAATGGCAACGTGTTCCCGTGAAGGTCCGACGCCCTGGAGGCGGCGATGTCAGACCCCGGAGAGACGCAGGGCGTTGATGTTTCACTGGTTTGACTTCACACACACAAGCTCCATCAATATCTGGGGTTACTCTGCAACTTGCTTCTCGGAGAAAGATGCATCTAAACGAGCGTCTCGCCCCTTTAAATCAATCGATGTGACGAGCTGCTGAGGAAAACGTGTTTCTGGCCGTCCCGCTATGATTTCGGTGAACACGTGATCACACGCGTCGGCGTCCCGGTGATCGGGGTCGTGTGAGCTCCGGGTCGCGTTGCTCGTTCTCTGAATAAACGAAGCCGCTTCTTTACGGTCGTCTCACCAGGTCTTTTCGTTGTGTTTCCCCCCCACAGAGCTTCCGTACGGCTGGGAGAAAATCGATGACCCCATCTACGGCAGCTACTATGTGGAGTAAGTCTTTCAGATTTTTTTGATTTTATTTGATTGTATGTGGCCCGCTGCTGCCGAGTTAATCACATTCCTCTTCAGACAGGAAGCCGTCGCTCCCTCCCTCCCTCCCTCCCTCCCTCCCTCCGTCGGCTCGCTGTTTGTTTGCATGGGGAGGAAGTTTGTTCGCCTCTGTGTGCTTATCCATATTTCTGTGTGATGCTCATGTCTCAAACACTCGGGGATCTATATCCCCCTCCCCTCCCCTCTCCCCCACTCCCCTCTCCCCCCCGTTCAGAGGTGTCATATCTCTGGCTGGATGCTCTCCACTTCGGGGCGTCGGCACGAGGATCTATTTTTAGACTTGCAGAGAGAGTCATCTGGCTTTCCCAAGAAAAACCTCCGGGATGATCTCTTTCTCTTATGTCTCTCTCTCTCTCTCTCTCTCTTTCTCTCCATCTCTCTCTCCCTCTCTGTCTCTCTCTTGTGTCTTTCTCTCGTTCTCTCTCTCTCTCTCTCTTATGTCTCTCTCTCTCCCTTTCTGTATCCCTCTCTGTCTCCCCCTCTCTCTCTTATCTATCTATCTCTCTCTCTGTCTCTCCCTCTCTCCCTCTCTCTCTCTCTCTCCCTCCCTCTCCCGCTTTGTCGTCATGTAAATATCACGAGAGAAGTTGCCAGACCTTGAAATTATGTAACGATCGGGGAAAAATATATTCAAGCTGTTTTTGTAATTAGCACCACGACACTGGGGTGTTCATTAAAAGATAAGGAGAGGAGGAAGCCTGTGTGTGTGTGTGTGTGTGTGTGTGTTTTTCTATGTGTGTGCAGCTTCAGACAGTGAGGAAAGCATCTAATGATGACTAATGATCTCAGACGTACATTATTTGCAGTCGTTGACGATATCTTCCCCGAGTTGCAAACTAAATTGGGATCGCCGTGGGACGTTAAAGGAAGTCTGCGTCCGGCGTGCAGGTCTCCTCCCGGCCTCCGGTTCACGTAGTTCAGCTCATAAGACGAGAAGAAAAAAAGCCCAGAGTCAATCGGTTGTTCGCTCTCTCTGTTTTGAGGCCGTTCTGCACGTCTGTTACATAATCCCTGGGAGCGTTTAATTAATCATCACAGCGATATCTGCTGTAGTGCCGCCATTTGTGGATCTGATCTTTGCTGAATCTCACATCTCTCTCTCTCTCTCTTCTCCTCTCGGTCTCCTCACAGCCATATAAACAGGAGGACCCAGTTTGAGAACCCAGTGCTGGAGGCTAAGAGGAGAGTCCAGCAGCAGCAGCAGATGCAAAGCCAGGGTCTGTCCTCACTGCCCCTTCCCACCATCTACAGAGGTGAGAGCCCATCCCCCAGGGAGTACGGGCACGCCGGGGGTCTACGGGCACGCTGTTGGTCTCATGCAGCCAAATCCAACTCAGTCATTTGATCATTTCAGTTTTGTTTTTTTAAAGCCCCAAAAAGTGTCTTATTCATGAGTATTTTTATTTATTTATTCTCCTATTTCCTTTGGGGTCAATTCAACCCCATTCAATGTTTAACGTCTCTAAAAGAATAATTAACATCATTATTTTTGCTTAATTTTTCATGAATTTTCCTAATTTATTGGGGACAACTGGAAAAATTCACATGATGATATGTTTTCAATGTCCTGAACACAACTTGTACACATTGGTGTTCTTTGGGGTCAATTTGACCCCAGGCTGTTTTTCACTAAGAAATATCAACTTTTGTGTCAACAAACACACATAAAGTACCTCACACTTAAACTGAGGAAACAATATTAATTCTAATAATTGTCTGGAGGTTTTAATTGCTGGGGTCAAATTGACCCCGAGGGTAAAAGATGTTAGGACATCTGAAGATAACAGGAGGGTTAAAAAGGAACACGTACAGTTAAAACATCCACGTCACCGTGTGATGCCCTGCCTCCGTCGTCCCGTCATCCTCTTCATATACATTGATCTATTGCACATTTTTATTTTATTTGAATATGAAGACAGTTTGAGGGAAGTAGCTGCAGGCTGAACCGATCTGGTGGATTATATTCATGTTCACGCGTTCACTTTGTCTGCGTGTGACTGACCGACAACAACTTCCGAACTCGATAACTTTCACTCGTTGTAGCTCACCTGGCGGACTCGGCCGTTGTCACGACAGCAGCGCTTTGTTTATGCGAAGGAAGCTTTGCATATAAATACGGGCTTACATAACTCATACGAAAGACCTTCGTGTCCACATCCAAATTCATAAATCGCTGTCCAAACATTCTCCGTGTAAAACTTGAAAAGAATCTGAATAAGAACTCGAACATCTCAATCCGAGCGCCGGAATACTTCAGGGGTTAGCGATGAGCCACTTTTTTTTTTATTATGCGCGATTATATTTGCTTTTTGCAAACAGGCGATATCTCCGTCCTCCCATGTTCTCGTTAGGAGTGAGGTGTTTTCTGATGGACGGCGAGACACAACGGCGAGTTCCCTCTGAGCCGGAGGAGCGGCGGCTGAGGATGGCACCTGTTGGTCATATGAATGGGATTATATTTGCTTAATCCCAGCGCGCCGCTGTAGCGGTGGGACGCTCTGCTAGAAAAAGAGAAAGGAAGGGAGAAAAAAAAACAGTCTGGACCGGTGGAGTGGAGGTTTGTTTCCATAGAAACGAAGTAGTCCGGAGTGGAGAGCCTGTCTCCGTGGTTACACTTTGTGTACATTCCAGTGAGGCTCTCTCTCCTCCCTCTCCTCCACCACCTCCATCCTCCTCCTCCTTTTCCCTCCGAACTCCGGTTGCCAGTGGAGGATGCCAGCCCCTGCCCCCTCCCCAGCTTCGAGGCCCTTTCTCTGCCTTTTGGTCTTCATTTGATTTTCTTCTGCTCTTCCATCTGTGTTTGTTCCTGTGTCTCTTCCACAGAGAAGCCGCTCTTCACGCGGGACCCCACGCAGCTCAAAGGCAGTTTCCTGTCCACCGCGCTCCAGAAGAGCAACATGGGC
This sequence comes from Liparis tanakae, assembly GCA_036178185.1. Taxonomy (NCBI): domain Eukaryota; kingdom Metazoa; phylum Chordata; class Actinopteri; order Perciformes; family Liparidae; genus Liparis; species Liparis tanakae. The sequence continues at coordinate 5,337,600 of CM070089.1, forward strand.
TTCGGCTTCACCATCATCGGAGGCGACGAGCCGGACGAATTCCTCCAGGTGAAGAGCGTCATCCACGACGGGCCGGCCGCGGCCGACGGGAAGATGGTCACAGGTGAGCCACGCACACGGATACGCACACGCGTGTCTTCTCATCTCACATCTCAACTCTTGAGACACCCGGAGAGTAAAATACCAAACACACGGCCAGATGAGAGCGCACGCGGTCGAGGAACGCTGTGGATCTACGCCGGATCGTTGAGATGAGCACAGGTGTTCGGATAAGATGAACGAAGAGAGAATTTACAGAAATGTGAATGTGTGTGAATGTCAGCAGCACCAGGACGTGTGGTTGAGTTCCTCCGCGAGCGTCCAACGAAACTCGGTTAAGCTGTTAAATTTTCACCCGGTGACTCGTTCCTCTCGGAGAAGAAATGGCGAGGTGTGTTGTGTGTGTGTGTGTATGTGTGTGTGTGTGTGTGTGTGTGTGGAACATGTTCAGCTAGCGTTCAGGGTCGGTCTTCTCATCCCATCCTCTCTCTTTTCTTTTATTCTTTCACCCGAAATAACTAACAAATCCCTCTCGCATCTCAACTATCCTACACCCCCCCCCCCGCCCTGTCACCCCCCCCCCCCCTTCAGCTAATCTCCATCTCCCCCCCTCTTTGTATCCTGCTCCATCTCAGTAACTCAGAGTTCACGCGGATGTAGAACCAGGACTACAGAGGTGTGAAATTCTCAATTCCAGCTATATAATAAGTTGTGCCACCTTCTGTTTCATCCCCCCACACACACACACCCACACACACACACACACACACACATCCCCCCCTCTCTCTCTCCATCCTGGCTGTCTCCACTCCGCGTCGACCCCACCAGGGACAACATGTTCATGTTCTCTTCTTGTAGAAAGCTTTTCTTCTCCTCCTGTCAGCCGACTGACGTCTGACTGCTGGTCCACATGCAGGGAGGCTTTTTTTTTTGTCCAGCCAAGATATTTTGTGTTTCTTCCAAGGAAGGAATTTGAGTTGTTGGCTGTGATGTTATTTTTTTGCTGAGCTCCGTTAGCTTGAAGTGGAGAAGCTTAGCTTAAATGCCAGAGGCATTACATACAACATTCAGTGGGTTTGTTGGTACAATTTACTGAAAGCTGGAGTCTCAACGGCGTAACTCACCGTTAACTCAGCGCTAACTCAGCGTTACCACAATATGAGATAAGACGCCGAGGCGTTCAACGTGTGGACATATGGGGGGGGGGGGGGGTCATATGTGTTTATTAAAGGGTAATTTTACCCAAACAGCAGAAACAGGAATTTTCCACCCGAGCCCCGGGGATGCCAAATGGATTCAGAGTTTTTGTTCTCGATAAACAATTTAGATTAAGAATCATTTAATCTGTGGCGAGACCCCCCCCCCTCCAAAGATAAGCAGGTCGATGGAGACGTTGGTAAGTCATGAATAAATCTCCATGCACCTCCATTGTACTGAGGGGGGGGGGCAGGGACAGAAGTTTCAGAGGCAGATGTCACGAAAAATTGGCACATAAAAGCAAACCTGTCGGCTGTAGTGCCCCCCCACACACACACACACACACACACACACAGCGAGGTCATAAAGCGTAAACCATCTGTGGGCTCGGCGAGGGCGCTTGGAGGTCACGGCTTGTTTTCTGCCGGCGTGCTCTCTCAAAGTATCGATTCTGACACTAGTGCTCAAGGCAAATGTTGCCCGCGTTTACCCGGATTAATTAGAAAGTCCCGTGTGACACGCCGCCCCCCCCCCCCCCCCCCCCTCGCTAAAAGAAAACCCGGGAGCGTTGATGTTTTCCAGCTCACGCTCCGGACAGCTTGTGGTTAACGAGGCTGAGGGTCAATCACAGAGCTCATGCTTCTCCTCAGTAATGATGAAAGATCTTTGTTTTTCTCTCTCTCTCTCTCTCTCTCTGCAACACACACTCGCCCGCCCGCCCTCTGAGGAGCTCGACGATTATACCTGCAATTAGTAAATAATTGTTTTTATAATCAGTGCTGGTTGTCAGACTTTAAAGTGGAGCGTGCCTCGTGTTCCCACTTGTGTGCCCAGTGCTCTTTTGTTGTTCGGTTGTTTTAAAGCTGCGTGGCGCCCGCACAGCGGAGACAGAACGCCGTGTTCAGTAATCCGGCTGAAGATAAGCCTGTGGAGCGCTGTGGGGACGTTTATTGTCAGCGAGGTTTTTCTTCTTTTAATCTACGCCGCAGAATACAGCAGGGAGCGAAGAAAACATGTCAGCCACTCGTCTTCTCTCTCTTTCTAGTGAGATACGGGTGACATGGGGTCATGTTTACCTGAGGTCATGTTTACCTGTAGTCATGTTTACCTGTGGTCATGTGATCATGTTTACATGTTTACATGTGATCATGTTTACATGTTTACCTGTGGTCATGTTTAAATGTTTACCTGTGGTCATGTTTACAATACATGTGTACCTGTGGTCATGTTTACCTGTGGTCATGTTTACCTGTGGTCATGTTTACCTGTGGTCATGTTTACCTGTGGTCATGTTTACCTGTGGTCATGTTTACCTGTGGTCATGTGATCATGTTTACTTGTGGTCATGTTTACATGTGGTCATGTTTACCTGTGGTCATGTTTACATGTTTACTTGTGGTCATGTTTACCTGTGGACCTGTGGTCATGTTCCTAGCCGTGACATCAAACTCGATGCTGATTGGCTCTCCGGTGAGGCGAGCATCTGTTCCTGGACGCCGTTTCCTTTACGGTTCTTTAACGGCTGTTTTCTGATCCTGAGATCATGAAGCATCCATTACAGCAGCTGCTGCTGAGCTGTGAGGGTTTGTGTTTCTGGAGGAATCGTTCAGCAGCAGCTCTCCTGAAGCGGGCTACCGTACATCCTCAGGTCTTTACCTGTTATGAATAGGCTTCAAGTATCACAACCATATAAATATACCGTTACATATTTTTTAGTCTGCAATTTTCGCCCCCCAGGGGCATTCAAAAATAAATTGGGGGCACTTTTAAAATACCATTTAACCTTTGTTAAAAAATAATAAATATGCTTATTTAGGCTTACGGTACTTGAGCAATTGTCATTAAAGTGGTAATAATAAGACTATTAAGTCCTGGTCTACAGATTCAAAGTGTTTTCTTGGATTTTTTTAACAAAAAACAAATAGAAAAAAACATAAACATTCAATGTTATTCTTATTTCTTTCTAGTGATTTATTGTTATTACATTTTGTTTTACAAAAATTCACAATAATAACTTATTTATTCTTTTTTTAATAATTTAAAATTATATGTATTTATGGGGTGGGTACCTACCTATAGACCAGGGGTGGTCACACTTTTTCAGCATGTGAGCTACTTATAATGTGACCAAGTCAAGACGATCGACCGACGGGGGGGGGGGGGGGGGTGCTAGTGACTTTTTCTCTGCTCCGCGACGATGCTAAGCGCAAGCCAGCGAAGCTTTATGCGCCATGAGATCCGAGCGGAGGACCGTTAACGCGACACGGAGTGACAGAAATGACACGCTTCTGCTGTAATCTGGCGCTATAGAGGAAGTTACTCGGGGGCGGGCACATTTATTTTTCTGTGGTGCGATCTGCCAACACTACGCCGCGATCGACTGGCAGGTCGATCGCGATCGACGTATTGAGCACCCCTGCTATAGACAATACAGATAGGACACACACAACAAAGAAAAACAAAATGCTATTAAACCATCATAATTATCAGAGGAAAGTCTGGGGGCATTTTTTGCCCCTCCTCGTGATTTCAGGGGCAACATTATATTTCTTAGGTTTTTCCCTTTGCCTTTGTGTATTTCCAACGCTGATTTGTTTGTGGGGTAAATGTGAAACAACAAAATCCCATTGTCCTCCCGTCTCCTGGCATAATAGTGAAGTCATAATTCATGTCTGTTTTTTATTTCTGGTGGGAGCATCTGTCGGGGAACATGTCATTCCCCTCTCTTCTCTCCTTCCCGTCTGTTTCTACTGTCTCACAGTCTTTTTGACAAAACCATGGTTGTCTAGGCAACTGCCACAAAGCATTCTGTTGAGCTTTATACTCATTTCTGGGTTATTATGCGGCTCAAGCGGTCACAGAACGCCGTCCGTCCGCTCCGGGATGAATGACCGTGTTTCCTCTGCGTTCCCCGACTGACCGCCGTGTTCCCCGTCCGTCCAGGTGACGTCATCGTCTACATCAACGACGTGTGCGTGCTGGGCACCACGCACGCCGACGTGGTCAAGCTGTTCCAGTCGGTGCCGATCGGCCAGAGCGTGACCCTGGTGCTGTGCCGCGGCTACGCGCTGCCCTTCGACCCGGAGGAGGCGGCCAACGTCACCACCACCATCATCTCGCCGCTGGGCATCATGGAGCAGCGGCCCGTCATGGCCAACGGCCGCTCGGGCTACGACAACTACCTGGACTACCTGTCGCGCGCGGCCCGCTTCGCCGCCGACCCCGGGCAGGACGCCGCGCAGCAGCTACTCGCCGCGCACCCGGGCGACACCCACCTGGACGGCTCGCTTCCCCCCGGCGCCGCCGGCGCCACGCCGCCCGACAGCGTCTCCGTGGCGTCGTCGGGCGCCGCCCAGGGGGAGCTGCTGACCCTGACCATGGTGAAGGGCGCCGAGGGCTTCGGCTTCACCATCGCGGACAGCGCGGCGGGCCAGCGGGTCAAGCAGGTGCTGGAGCCCCAGGGCTGCCCGGGCCTGAGCGAGGGCGACCTCGTGGTGGAGGTCAACAAGCGCCACGCGCAGGGGCTGGCGCACACGCAGGTGGTGGAGCTGCTCAAGGAGTGCGCCGTGGGGACGGAGACCATCCTGGTGGTGCAGAGGGGGGGGGCAGGTAAGACGGACGGAGGCCGGGGGGGGGGGGGATCTCTCCGGTCTTCTACATATTTGTATTTTCTAGCTGCATGTCTGCTCCCCTATCCATCTTTTAATGGTGGAGCCAAGTGTGTGTGTGTGTGTGTGTGTGTGTGTGTGTGTGTGTGAGAGTGAGTTTGTTTGTCTTTGTGTGTGTGTGTGGGCGTGCGTGCGTGCGTGCGTGCGTGTGTGTGTGTGAGTTTGTTTGTCTTTGTGTGTGGGTGTGAGTGTGTGTGTGTGTGTGTTTGTTTGTCTTTGTGTGTGTGTGTGTGAGTGTGTGTATGAGTTTGTTTGTCTTTGTCTTTGTGTGTGTGTGTGTGTGTGTGTGTGTGTGTGTGTGTGTGTGTGTGTGTGTGTGTGTGTGTGTGTGTGTGTCCCCAAAGGCTGCAGCATCCTATCATGCGCTCCCTCAGCTCTCCACTATGGCCGCTCTTCCTCAAGTGCTCCATCTCTTCTTTCTGGAGGGAGGGGCCGTCCTCCTCTCCTCTCCGCTCTGACCCTGAACCCAAAGTGGTCAACAAACAGCGTTTCCACGGCGCCGGTGCTTTCTGCAGCGCGGCGGTTATCTTGAAAGCCCCTTTCAATGTTTTTCATGTCAGCTTCACAAGACAAATAGAAGTGAAGGCTCTCAGCACCTCTGCCCTCAACAACACGGCTAAACTGGAAAAGCCGGTGAAGTGTTTCTCGCCGTGCGCTCGGGGCCCGTGGCCCCGTGACGACCACTCGGCGCTGAGTCACACGGCGGGCCGTGATTTACAGAATCAACCGGGTCGCCGCCGGCGTCGTTTCCAGACAGCGGACGCCTCTCGGCGATGACTCGGTGAAAACTTCGCCGCCGCGTCTCCGTCCCCAAATGTGTGTGTGGTTTAAATGACGGAGCAGACGTTGTGCGTGTGTGTGTCGTCCGCCCACAAACTGAGCTCCTCGTTGATAGGACCGTCTCTGAAACCTTAAAGGGGACATATTATGCCCATCTTTCCACAAGTTGATCTGGTTCCTCGGGGTCTTAATGTAATGTTTGTAACATATTTTGGTCAAAATACCACAAGAATCATTTCAAACAGCCTTTTTACCAAAACACCTCCCCACAGATTGAGCTGTTCTGAGTGGGCGAGGTGCTCCGGGTTGCCAGATTGGAGATGGTGAAGTATCGTACCAAAGGCTCAAAATGGTTGTATTATTTGGAGGGTAATTATCGTGTATCTGGCAACCCTGAGATCGGTTGACCAATGTCTGCTCTCTATACCGTCAGAGCTCGCGCCAGAGCTCGGGAGATACCATTTCCAAAACGTGTAAGGGGTAAATATAGTTTGTGAAAACCCAGAGAAACACAAATATCCGACGAAGCAAAATCCCAGACGTTTTTGGAATCCCTGCCAGACGCATTTTTTAGGTCTCAAAAACAGGACATGTCCGGGGAAAGAGGACGTCTGGTCACCCTAACTTATGGAGCCAGGTCATGAACCGTCTCTAAACTGGGCGGGTCGAGTGGTGGTGGTGGGGGGGCTCCAATGCCGAAATCTACGTAGACGTAGGTGGTGATCCCAACCGACGCACAGATCGTTTCTGACGTAGAGGAACCACAACAAGATGCTGAGTTGTTTTTTGTGTTGGGAGACAAGCCAGATACCAACATTAACGTATAGAAGCACTAAAAAAGTGCAATTTTCATAATATGTCCCCTTTAAAGATTTGAGTTCACCTGTCCCCCATTCCTCTCGGCGTGATCTTTATCACACGCCGACTGGAACCCAACGCCCGCTCTGTCTTTCTGTGTGCGACCGCTTTGTGCCGCTCAGTATTTTTGCCTCTTTGTGTTGCGTAATGTCACGTAGCGATCACAATGCCAACGGCCCGGCGCCACGGACACCTCCGAGACCCGCCCGGCAAAAGGTCGCCGGCGCCCTCTGAATGGATTCATCACCGTTTATTTCTTTATTAGGCGCCCGCGTCTCTGACGGCGCCAACAAAAGGGAGAGAAATAAATACATCTGAGCCAGACCTCTGAAATGTCAGCCGGCGACATATGAACACACGTGGGAGAGGTCAGCAGTTCACGCCACGCCGCCTCAGAAATGTCCAATCTGTCGACACACTCCCCTCACTGCTGACAGAAAAACACACAGATCCCCATCTGTGTGTTTTAGCCCCATCTGTCCGGGTTTCTTCCCCGCCGGCGGAGCTTCAGAAGGTCGAAGCGAGCGCTCCCGGATAAAAAGCGCAGCCTTACCTCCGGGCGCTATAGTTCATCTCGTTACTTGGACATGTGGGCGCGGCTCGGCTCAACGGCGTTGTTGATTTTCGTTGACTCGACAAGCTGTGGCTGCGAAAAGGTGGAAAAACAACAACAACAACAATAAGGTCGGAGTGGGAGGGAAAACTACGGTGAACAAGAGGAGCCCAGAGAGACGTTGGGCTGAGAAACAAGGACAACACCACACATCCAGATGTTTGATTTGTTGTTTTTCTTAAAGGCTTGCGGCGTCGGCTTTGTTTACTTGTTCCTCTTCAGTCGTTTTCTCCTTCCGCTCTAAAGTCGGCCGCTGTTTGTCCATCGGGAAACGTCTTTATTTATTAACCCTCGTGATGTTGTAACACGTGGCAACACCGCTTATTAAAGTGGGAGCCGTCACATTCCAGCAAGTAGCGGCTGATGTTCTGGCTCCGCCCCCAACCTCCTCAGAAAGGCGAGCTTGGAGCGTCCAGCCGAAGAAGAGAAGTGAGAAGGTCTCCTCTTAGAGATGGAGAGGAAGAGGAGAAGAGAGAAGGTCTCCTCTTAGAGATGGAGAGGAAGAGGAGAAGAGAGAAGGTCTCCTCTTAGAGATGGAGAGGAAGAGGAGAAGAGAGAAGGTCTCCTCTTAGAGATGGAGAGGAAGAGGAGAAGAGAGAAGGTCTCCTCTTAGAGATAGAGAGGGAGGAGAAGAGAAGTGAGAAGGTCTCCTCTTGGAGATGGAGAGGAAGAAGAGAAGTGAGAAGGTCTCCTTAGAGATGGAGAGGAAGAAGAGAAGAGAGAAGGTCTCCTCTTAGAGATGGAGAGGGAGGAGAAGAGAAGTGACAAGGTCTCCTCTTAGAGATGGAGAGGAAGAAGAGAAGAGAGAAGGTCTCCTTTTAGAGATGGAGAGGAAGAAGAGAAGAGAGAAGGTCTCCTTTTAGAGATGGAGAGGAAGAAGAGATGCCGCGAGGGTCGTACACAACTAGAGGGAGAATTAATAAACGGCCACTGCCTTTGTTCAGCCGAGCTCGTCGGGCTCTGCTTTATGTTGTCATGGCTACGGCAAACAGCCCTCCCCCCCCCCCCCCCCCCCAAAAAAAAAAAGAAAGAGCAGCGCTGAAGCTGTTATTGTGAAGCACAGAGCACCGGATGTTTTTCAGCCTCAGCGAAACATCAAGATCGTCATCGCCATTCACGAAGGAGACCGAAAAGTGGCAACCTTGACTCTGTGTGTGTGTGTGTGTGTGTGTGTGTGCATGTGTGTGTGTGTCTGTGCGCGTGCGTGTGTGTGTGTGTGTGTGTGTGTGTGTGTGTGTGTGTGTGTCCGAAGACGAGAAAATAACTCTACAAATGCGATCTTACCATTTCTTTTAGAGCGGAAAATTCAATAACCACTTCTTTTTTTAAGTATTTTTCTAATCAGTCGAGTTGTGTTTTCCCACACACACACACACACGCACCGCGAGGAATTCAAATAACGAAGATAAAGAACAACATTTCGGGATTTTGCGATGTATACCGAGCGTCCGTTATGGAACATTAGGAGCCATAATGAGCCGCGTCGGCAGTTTTTTTCCGGAGCCTCGTTTTACGGAACCAAAAACAACACGGAAGCAATCGCGCGTCGGAGGATTCGTCCCCAAAAAGAATCGGCGGTCGGTATCTTCTCCAAACAGAAACGTGTCTGGCGTCGAGCCGCTCATGATGACATCACCGGGTCGCCCTGAAGAGCTCCCGCTCGTAATATAGTTACGATATTTGGCCATCCTTTAAATTTGAGTTTCACTCCTCAGTCGTTTTGGCCCAACAAATGGGCACTCTGTCTCTCATCAGCAGCAATTATCGGGGTGTGTGTGTGTGTGTGTGTGTGTGTGTGTGTGTGTGTGTGTGTGTCGGCCTCGTTAGTGGCTCTGGACCATTACCAGGCCGTGTTGCCACACCAGCAGACACACCGGGCTGTAATTAGCTGCAGAGACTTTCAGCTCGTTCCCATGTACGCCCACACACACACACACACTCGGGTCACATGGTTTGATTCACACAGAGACACACACACACACACACACACACACACACACACACCTCCTCATCCTCTCTTCTCTAAGCCGCCACGCTCTTTGGTAAACGTCCCCTTCCTCGTACCATCGACAGTAAATTGTCCATCGTGAATCGTCTGCCTGGCGTGACCCTTCCACCTGAGGTCGGGGCGGTGTACACACGGACGACCCCGAGGCCGAGGCCACGCCCACGACCGGCGAGGAGCTCGGGTCAATGTATAAAGGAAGAAGAAGAAGAAGAAGAAGAAGAAGAAGAAGAAGAAGAAGAAGAAGAAGAAGAAGAAGAAGAAGAAGGAGGGTTTGATTCACTGAGCCTCCTCCGGCCTCCCGGGGGAATCGGTGTGTAACTAGACAGTGATTCATTGGATGTGTGTGTGTGTGTGTGTGTGTTTGTGTAAGATAGTTGGAACCTAAAAAGAGGAAGCGAGCGGGAGGAGAGAGCAGGGGAGTGATGATGTCGGCTCTCTGCCAGCAGACCGCAGACTGTCGGCCGCGTTCACACTCGCAGAGCTCTCTCTCCCAACCCCCCCCCCGCCCCCCGTCCGCCCGCCAGGGATCGATACCGCGACCCCCTCGGCCGCGGAAAGACGGCGCGATGGACCAGATGCCGAGATTAGATCACGTCGGCGATAGACGGAGTTAAGCGAAAGCTAAAGACGTGCGGCCGCGTTGCCGTGACGATCACATCCCAGGAGCCGGGCTCCGTGTGCGCGGCGCGTGGGAGGAGTGGCAACGCTAACCTTGCACGCCCCTTAAACAAATCAAGCGCTCCTATTTCAGTCTGAATTGATACGGGCTGTTTGCACGAGCGCGGTTCCACTAACTGTGGAGGTTCGAGCCACCAGATGGCAGACGACGAGGCCGGTTCCACAGGAAGTGGACAGAACCTTGCGTCGGCCTCGTCTCACTCCAGTAATTAAAGGGCCGGTGTCGGCCTCTGGTTGAAATGAGAGAGGCGGTTACGTCCTGTCAGGGTGAAGGAATTGGAGCAGAAAGGCTTCATAACTCTTTAAGTGGAGTTCTCTAGTACCCGTCAGGGTTGGCATTCATGTTGGGACTTTCACCGTCTCATGCTGCTTGATCAAGCAAAGGTATTCTGCCCTACTGCCCTTGAACGCATCGCGGGAGGATGACGCCCCTGGAGCTCAGACGCAGAGTGCACGTTTGACACCTCGAGGCTCAGCGTCTCTGCGGTTAGACTCTTTCAGCACCACGGACAGCTCCTCTCTCTCTCTCCCTCTCTCCCTCTCTCTCTCTCTCTCTCTCTCTCTCTCTCTTTCTCGTAGTCTCTCGGCCCCTTCTCAACTTTCAGCCGCGGGGCACTCTCGACACCGACGTCCAAACACACGTCCAGAGTTAACAGCCCCCCCCCCCCCCCCCCCTGAGGATCACCTCTGTCAGCGACGCCTCCTTTCTGTCGCCTCCTCTGTGGGCTGCTCTCTCGCTTCCTTCCTTTGCCCACTGTGTCCTAAGACATCCTGACGTAGGACAGAAAGCCTCTTTGATTCATCTTCAACAAACAAATCCTCTGACTCGATGTCGTCGTGGGTCAGATGCTCTTTTCCTTCTTCTCAAATATTCAGATGTTTAATAAATATAAATCTAGTTTGGTTTATTTTATCTTACAGAAACTGACAAACATTCAAATTCTTCGTGCGTTGCCCTCAGTCCTCCGGCGGCTCGGAGACGAATGTGTTCTGACGGCTGCGATCGGAGCCTCGGCGCGGGCCGGCGCCGAAGAAGGCCGGCGCATTATTCCAGCGGTCACCCCGTAATTCGATCCTTTGCTATTTGCATATCCCAGCAGAGGGGGGGCGGGGGCGGGGGGGGGGGGTTAAATCAGAAAGACGGAGCGTGCACCTCATTTTTATTGAGATTCTTTTTTGGGGGACATTCCCGTGAATCTCCTGGAAGCGGTGATGGATGTTTCATTACGTTTGTTATGGTGCGAGCACGTGTTCGCCGCCGCTCCGCCTCCCGATGATTGTTTTTCATTCACCCTCCCAGATCCACGTCTGGCGGTGTTGTGCTCGACGGCAAAAGAAAAGGTCAAAGCAAAGATGAATGTGAAAGAGGAGCGTGTGTGTGTGTGTGTGTGTGTGTGTGTGTGTGTGTGTGTGTGTGTGTGTGTGTGTGCGTGCCCTTTACCTCGCTGCTGCTGCGCTGCGTAACACACACAAAGCACTTTATTGTGCGCTGCGGTCGGCCTGATTCCCTCTTAAGTAAATCTTTTTTCCTTCACGATGTGTGATGGATCCTCTTTTGGTGTCGTTGAGAAAAGGAAACCAGTTGTCGTGGATGTTATGCAAGCAAATGTCATATTTAGTATTACAGGAATAAAAGAGGTATTGTTTCTCTTCATTTTCAGTATTCTATTTCACTATATTGTTGAATTGTACACAATAAATGGGGATCTAATCATGTAATTTCATCTTTATATGGTGAATACATTCGCAGCGGCTAAATAATCCGTCAATTCTGTTGTTTTATATATCGTGATATTCATTTTCGTGCAAAGAAATCCTCAAAACAGAAAATGAATTTACACTCAAATGAATCATGAATTCTTCACTGCCTTTAAAATCATGAGTTCTAACGTAAGCAAAGGTCATATTTAATTTTACAGCAAGAAAAGATACTTTTTTTTTTTTTCCTTTTTGCATTTCCCTATATTGTTAAACACAATAAACAGGGATGTGATCTAATCGTGTAATTTCATCTTGAAATGGTGAATAAATGTGTAGCTTGTTTTACATATCCTGATATTCATCCGTTCATTTATTTCTTCATCAATAGAAGGAAAAGAATCACCTGAAATCCCCAAAACAGAAAATAAATTCAAACTTAAGAAAGTATATCATGAATCACCGCCTTTAAAATCCTGAGTTCATACCGTTTGTTGATCCCCGTCATGTTTAATGGAGTCGTCTCCTCGGCTCTTTAATACAATAACACTTCATACTTATTGTCACTCATTTGGTGCCTTGGAGATATTTTATTTATCTCCTGCTTTTTGCTTTTCCCCTGCTCTGCTTTTCTTCATCTTTTCCCCCCCCCCATATACAAACACGTTGGTACGCCCCATATTCCTATTTTCATTGGGTCAATTCATGTTTGTCCTCCTTTTAACCCCCCCCCCCCCTCATCCCGTGATCCCATTCCATCTCATCTTCTTCATTCTCAATCATTCTGTTGTGTTCTCTCGACATTGCAGGTCACTGTTCACCCTGGAAGAGCCCCAAGCAGGTAACACGCACCAGAACTGGGACGCTCCCTGATCTCTGCTTTTTAATCATTAATATAGCGTTTACTTTATACTTTACACGTCTGTGAGATCTGGAAATGACTCCCCCCCGCCCCTCCCCCGCTGCACTAACTCTACTGACGACTCACCGTGGCTTTTTTCCGCACCGCTCGGCCCTCCTTCGTAAAAGGTCACGTGACCCGCTCCTCGTGACATCACTCGTCTCTTGGCCCCAGCGAGTCGGAGCTCAAGTCTCGCCGGGATCCGAGGGCCGCACGCCGCCAGGCCTCCGTTCACGGCGCTTTGGCACGGCCGCCATGCATTCATCCCTCGTTCATCTCGGCTCTTTCAACCCTTTCTTTGTGATTTGTGCGGCTCTACCCTTCTCGTTTATCTTTCTTTTATTTGTGTCGCATTATGCAGAACATCGTGCGCTCAGCCTCTTCCTCCCTGAGCGTTCGGCTGCAGCGTCATCGTCTGCCGCCGAGCCCCCAGAACATCCTCTTTGTCTCCTCGCCTGCACCCGAGTGCCACGTCTGTGTGTGTGTTTCTCTCGTGTGTGTGTGTGTGTGTGTGTGTGTGTGTGTGATACATTTCACGCCTGGGACCAGAATCTGACCCCGGCTCCTCGATCCAGATCAACGCAGAAAAACCTCCGTCGGGTCTCTTTCAGGGCGAGTGCGATCAAATCAATAATCCTCCGTTTGCCGCATAACAATGAATTAAAAGTACTTCTGGGAACGAGAGCGTCCCCCCCCCCCCCCCCCCCCCTAGTGTTCATTCATTGGCTGCCCCAGCTCGCCCGGCCCCTGACTCCCCCCATCCCCTCCCCCTCCAGGAGTTCACTCTCAGTTTAATTGGGTATCATTTGTTACAGGAAGACTTCTGCACCTCTGGGGGAATGAAAATATGGAAGAATTTGACTAATAAGGGAAGGGGGGGGGGGGGGTAATTGACACGTTGAGCTCGGGCCGCAGCTGGCGAGAGATTATCGAGGTTCGTCTCGCCGTATCCGATCTGGATGTTCCGAGTACGAAACCGTGACTCGATGTCGGAGCGCGTGCAGGTGTTGTTGTTCCGATGACGTTGTCGCGTAGAGGAGATTCCCCCCCCCCCCCCCCCCCCCCTGGCCTCATTGTGTGCATGCTTTGGCTTCAACGGTGGCAGGGGGAAAGTGAAAGAGAGGTCGTGATGCGGTTGTCTCATCCCAGCTCCAACTCGGCCTCCTCGGCAGCCGTCTCGCGTAGACATCCTCCTCCTCCTCCTCCTCCTCCTCCACCATCTCCTCCTCCTCGTCAGCATCAGACGGGAGTGAAACCACCAAAGAGGGAGACGACACCCTTTTTGATTTCAGGAAGACGATGTTTCATTCCGGGAACATCTTGAACCAGAAGCCTTGGAAAGGAATTCTCCGTATTCAAAGCGTGCCACATGCAGCCCCCCCCCCCCCGTGGATCCGTCTCCGTCTCCTCACGCTTCCCTGACACGCGGACGTGTCATCTCGGGCTACCCGCGCGGCGGCGTGCTGCGACTCGGGCGGCCCCGCCGTATCCGACACATCGAGGCCGGCGGCGACTGACTGGTGTTGTCAAAGCTGTCGGCGGCGCCTCAGACTCCCGACAGCTCGTCTCAATACGTGTCTGTGGATGAAACTCATGTAAAGTAGGCGCGATGAAGTAAAGTAATGAACTCGGCCAATGAGATCGCTCCATCACCCCAGACTCAGGACTGGTTTATCGGTTTGTGTTTGTCTCCTTTCTCCCATCCTGAAAACACTCTGCTGTAAACAAGCGGCTGGAATTGTTTTTTTGCTTGTTTTTAACGACTAACCTCACTAACGTTAACCGTCCCGTGATTGGATCGTTCACTAAGCCCCTCCTCCCAATGGCTGCTGTCCAATCGTAGCAAAGCACACCTGTTGAGCTTTATTCCCTGTCCAAAAACAGAGGGACCAGAGTTCAAATGTCAGTACGCTTTGTGAGAGAGGGAGAGATGAGAGAGAGAGGGAGGGAGAGAGAGGGAGGGATAGAGAGAGAGGGATAGAGAGGGAGGGAGAGAGAGGGAGAGAGTCATAAGAGAGCAAGACAAAGAGAGAGATATAAGTCATACGGGAGAGAGGGAGAGAGAGCGAGAGTGACAGAAAGAGAGAGACAGAGAGTGAGAGAGAGAGAGACATAAGAGAGGGAGAGAGAGCGGGAGAAAGAGAGACATGAGAGAGTGACAGAGAGAGACAGAGAGGGAGGGTGGGAGAGAGACATAAGAGAGGGAGAGAGAGAGTGACAGAGAGAGACAGAGACAGGGAGAGAGGGAGAGAGACATAAGAGAGGGAGACAAAGAGAGAGACATAAGACACATAAAATACATAAGGGAGAGAGAGAGGGAGAGAGAGAGAGAGAGGGAGAGAGAGAGATCTTGTGGCCACTTTGCAAACTGCAGCCAAACTTGCGTTGGGCAGCAACATGTTCATTTTGTTAGTTTCTCATCCCCAAATCCACTAAATTAACTTTAATAAACTGTCCATCCAAACCATCAGGATTATGTTGAAATGAACCAAATTACATTTCTATTAATATGATGTAACTGTAATCACAGGGATAACTGGTTGTATCCGTCTTGTACGGCTCATCGGGAGCTGAAGGTGGTGATTCATTATTTCTTTGGGAGCTTTAGCCTCAATTATTCATCAGTTTATCACGTGTCGCCTCGTGTGCATGTTTAACGTCTTTTTAAAAAGGCGTTTTATTTGAAGACTAATCTGGAAACCTGTTTTTAACTAGTTCATTTAATTGATTTAGCATACGCTTCTGAATCCAGCTGATGAAGTCGACTCTGAAGAGTCGTCATGCCAACAAAACCTGCAGAATCACTTTGTTTGTTCTAAATCGCTGCAGATTCAGAGTGGCAACTCTTTGTCTCGAGTGGGGGGGGGAATGTGGTCGTGAAACATTCTTGCCTCCTCATGCCGCTGCTGTGCTTTGCAGGTGCTGCAGCAGTGGGAGTCCCAGCTGTCGGCCCCAGTTCCCCCCCACAACGCCCCCTTCCCAGCCCGGCATCTTCACAGGGCCTCGGCCCCAGACCCGACCTTCAGGGCTAAACCCGACCCCTATGACCTTTATGAGAAGTCCAGGGCTATCTATGAGAGTAGGCGTAAGTACCGGAGACGACGCTGCGGGTGTAGCAGCGCTTAAAATGGACTTTCGACTGGAAGGTGGAGTCGTGAAACTGTATTCCTCGTTGCCGACGCGTTCACACATCGACATCTTTCTGCCTCCCGGTGTTAACGGCGGTCTTAAATAAACACTTCGTTGCTCGGAGGACAGTATTATCACCTTTTTCCCGGACTATTTTCTTGTTGTGACATCATCAGTATGCGCCATAAAAACTCTTAACGGCCTCCGGGAATTTAAGGTAGTAGAAACTAGTACATCTGTTTTTTATATGGGAGTATGTTTATTCATGGCTGTAGCAAGAAAGAAAGAAACATCCAAGTCACGAGTTGAAGTCTCCACAACCCACCTCCCATGGAAAGTTACAAAACAAAGGGCTTGAATTCTTACTTATATATTCTTCATTCTTTAATTTAGTATATTTTATTCAATATGTCGTCTCTGACATGATAGTTTAAAATGCTTTGATGTCATTTAAAAGCGTCCTGCACCTTTTTATTTATTGGCCTAAAACCATGTGCCATTTGTCTAATTAAAAAAAAAGAAATCTTATAAAATTAGCAAGGAAAATTACATTAGTGTCCACTTTTCATATATTTAATAGTATATAAAACCTCTTTTCTCCCACATAGACGAACCGAGTGCATTCGGTATCCTCACCGGTACCTACTTGCACTTTCTGGCTGACGTGAAATAGACGGGACTGGTGTTCATTCTTCTGTAAGGCACCGGAGGGCGTGGCTGTCAGAAAGTCTCCTTTTTAAACCTCTTTGTCTTTCCCTTCTCGCTCCTCTGTGGATGTGCAGTGATCAGTGTGACGTTCGCCGTTGTCTTTCTATTAACAAAAGGTCAGGGGTCGAGTCTGGGGAGGCTCTGTTGGCCCTCTCGCTGCTGTGGGGTGAAGCAGAGTGTGACCTTTCTTTTTTTGGCCGCATCACAACCTCCGGCTGCCGGTGTCCTGAGAGCAAACGCTGCTAATGTAGCTTCATCTTAATTCACTGGTTGAATGTCAGCATTAATGTGAGCAGGTTGGGTTTAAGGGTCACGTAGAGCACAACACATGAATAATATCTCGACGGGTAGAGGTTGAAGGTTTTTCTTTTTGTTCAATGGAAGAAATACTGAAGAAATAGTCCCTTAAGACTTTTCAAAGTGTTATCTGTCAGGTCACTGATCTTGGAAAGAAATGCGGCTATTGTAGGTGGCAGAATTGTTCAACACACACACACACACACACACACACACACACAGCTGTGATGTCTGACCTTTTATGTGATACACGGTATAGCTTCAGTAGACCAAAACATCGTCAATAATTATAAAAGTAAACAGTTCTGAGGGGGAAACAATGAAATTGAAAACATCTACAAATCATGAGATCTAATGGAACATGAAGTGAGATCAGTTGGTCTGCATTTTTATTTATTTTATTTATTTCTAAAATGTTATTTTTCAAATGTTTTATTTATTTTTCACATTTTAAAAGCGATTAGTGTGAAAATCATTTGACGTGGAAAAATCTCAGTTTAAAGTATTTTTCCTCCTGAGGGAAGCGTGTGCGTGGTTTCCGTGGAAACGGCTGTGTCACTCCTCCCGTCTGCAGCTGTGGGTTTCCTCCTCCCCGCTGGGCGCGATTGAAACACTTACAATAAGAGTCCACGTTTCAGTTCCAGGCCCTTCGGTCTGCGACCGAGTTCATTCTGTGACGTGTGACGTCGCTGATTCCAGATCAGTTCTTGCGTCGCTCTAATAAATAAGAGGCGGGCGTTTCACTCGCCGTAAGCACTTCCTGACTTTTATGGACGGTGCTTAAACTCTGCGGTGACAATAATGCTGAGTCAGGGCTCTGCTGCCTTGTTCTCGCCTTTAGTGGGAGGGTGTGTGTGTGTGTGTGTGTGTGTGTGTGTGTGTGTGTGTGTGTGTGTGTGTGTGTGTGTGTGTGTGTGTGTGTGTGTGTGTGTGTGTGTGTGTGTAGGATAGTCGAGTGCCTTTTTTTGTTTGTTTACGGGTTCTTTCTACCTTATTTCTTTCCTCCAGAACCTGGCCAGCCGAGGACAGTTTTCCCAGTGGACCCCTCAGGTAAAAACCCTTTTAACGGGGACGCCGTTAAAAGATAAACCTGAAAGAAAATCCGAGGCGATAACGTTTAAACTCACCTGTTGCTTCAGGGGCCGAGTACCTGGACATGGAGGTGCACCTGCGCAGGCAGAAGTCCGGCTTCGGTTTCCGGGTGCTGGGCGGGGACGAGGCGGGGCAGCCTGTGAGTCCGGAGGCGCGTGAGAAGGCTCGTATGGCGATGGGCGTGGAACCCTCACCTCATTTTCCTCCTACCTAACCCCACACACACACACAGTGTACACCTAACCCCCTGACCCCTGACCTCTGACCCCTGACCCCTGAGAGAGTGCTGGCTCTGGCTGCTGTGATGTCTTTTGTAAAGTAACAAAACTATATTTTTATCACGTTATTGAGTTTTTAGTGTATCGCCATAACAACCACTCACACACTCACAGACCGGTCCGGCCCGCCTCTTCCCGTGTGTAACGTCTTTACGCGTAACAACAGATTTTGATCGGGGCGATCATCGAGAAGAGTCCGGCGGACCTGGACGGGCGCCTGCGGCCCGGAGACGAGCTGCTGTTCGTGGACGGGATCCCGGTGGTGGGGAAGCCGCACCGCTACGTCATCGACCTGATGCACGGCGCCGCACGCCACGGCCAGGTGAACCTGGTCATCAGGAGGAGGGGCCAGGGAGCAGGTGAGCCCACGGGGAGCAAGAGACGTACTAGATTTACTTTATATCTAATAAAGTAAATCTAGTACGTCTCTTAGATGTATTTATTAGATTGACTTTATTAGATTTATTTATTAGATTTATTTATTAGATTTACTTTATTAGATTTATTTATTAGATATACTCCTAATACGGGACAGATTTCATCAAGAAACATTATACAATGAATCCCTCTCCACATTCTCTCTCCATTGAATCCCTCTCCCTATTCTCTCTCCATTGAATCCCTCTCTCCATCCTCTCTTCCCTTGAATCCCTCTCCCTATTCTCTCTCCATTGAATCCCTCTCTCCATTCTCTCTTCCGTTGAATCCCTCTCCGCATTGAATCCCTCTCTCCATTCTCTCTTCCGTTGAATCCCTCTCTCCATCCTCTTCCCTTGAATCCCTCTCTCCATCCTCTCTCCATTGAATCCCTCTCATTCTCTCTTCCGTTGAATCCCTCTCTCCATCCTCTCTTCCCTTGAATCCCTCTCTCCATTCTCTCTTCCCTTGAATCCCTCTCTCCATTCTCTCTTCCGTTGAATCCCTCTCTCCATCCTCTCTTCCCTTGAATCCCTCTCTCCATTCTCTCTTCCCTTGAATCCCTCTCTCCATCCTCTCTTCCCTTGAATCCCTCTCTCCATTCTCTCTTCCCTTGAATCCCTCTCTCCATCCTCTCTTCCCTTGTATCCCTCTCTCCATTCTCTCTTCCGTTGAATCCTCTCTCCATTCTCTCTTCCGCTGAATCCTCTCCGCATTGAATCCCTCTCTCCATTCTCTCTTCCGTTGAATCCCTCTCTCCATCCTCTTCCCTTGAATCCCTCTCTCCATCCTCTCTCCATTGAATCCCTCTCATTCTCTCTTCCGTTGAATCCCTCTCTCCATCCTCTCTTCCCTTGAATCCCTCTCTCCATTCTCTCTTCCGTTGAATCCCTCTCTCCATTCTCTTCCGTTGAATCCCTCTCTCCATTCTCTCTTCCCTTGAATCCTCTCTCCATTCTCTCTTCCCTTGAATCCCTCTCTCCATCCTCTCTTCCCTTGAATCCCTCTCCATTCTCTCTTCCCTTGAATCCTCTCTCCATCCTCTTCCCTTGAATCCTCTCTCCATTCTCTCTTCCGTTGAATCCTCTCTCCATTCTCTCTTCCGTTGAGTCCCTCTCCGCATCGAATCCCTCTCTCCATTCTCTCTTCCGTTGAATCCCTCTCTCCATCCTCTTCCCTTGAATCCCTCTCTCCATCCTCTCTCCATTGAATCCCTCTCATTCTCTCTTCCGTTGAATCCCTCTCTCCATCCTCTCTTCCCTTGAATCCCTCTCTCCATTCTCTCTTCCGTTGAATCCCTCTCTCCATTCTCTCTTCCGTTGAATCCCTCTCTCCATTCTCTCTTCCCTTGAATCCCTCTCTCCATTCTCTCTTCCCTTGAATCCCTCTCTCCATCCTCTCTTCCCTTGAATCCCTCTCTCCATTCTCTCTTCCCTTGAATCCCTCTCTCCATCCTCTCTTCCCTTGAATCCCTCTCTCCATTCTCTCTTCCGTTGAATCCCTCTCTCCATTCTCTCTTCCGTTGAATCCCTCTCCGCATTGAATCCCTCTCTCCATTCTCTCTTCCGTTGAATCCCTCTCTCCATCCTCTTCCCTTGAATCCCTCTCTCCATCCTCTCTCCATTGAATCCCTCTCATTCTCTCTTCCGTTGAATCCCTCTCTCCATCCTCTCTTCCCTTGAATCCCTCTCTCCATTCTCTCTTCCGTTGAATCCCTCTCTCCATTCTCTCTTCCGTTGAATCCCTCTCTCCATTCTCTCTTCCCTTGAATCCCTCTCTCCATTCTCTCTTCCCTTGAATCCCTCTCTCCATCCTCTCTTCCCTTGAATCCCTCTCTCCATTCTCTCTTCCGTTGAATCCCTCTCTCCATTCTCTCTTCCCTTGAATCCCTCTCTCCATTCTCTCTTCCCTTGAATCCCTCTCTCCATCCTCTCTTCCCTTGAATCCCTCTCTCCATTCTCTCTTCCCTTGAATCCCTCTCTCCATCCTCTCTTCCCTCTCTTCCCTCTCTCCATTCTCTCTTCCATTGAATCCCTCTCTCCATTGGCACTTCATCTTGTGAACTCCGGCCTCCCTTGTTCTCATTATTACCCCCCCCCCCCACACACACACACACACACACACACTTGCACACCCTCTTCTCACCAATCCACTCCTTCCCACTCATCCCTCCCTCTCTGTCAACGTCTCCTCACCAGAGGCTCCTGTGACTCACGCCGGGCCCGTACTGCCGTCCTAATTGTCTGACTCCCACTGGCTCTCGGCGAGGTGGCAGACGCTCTGCGCCGCCATTTACTCAAATATTATTTTTTGGGGGGGGGGGGGCTATGTTTCTCAAAAAATAACTATTTGGGCACTTTAAATAACAGTTTAAATTCATGGCTGTGTAACTAGAGGGAAACCACCGCGCTGCTTCTCGGTGAGCTATCAGAACAAACAGCAGCGGAGGGTTTGATTTCTCCGTCTGCCAGAATGCACACACACACACACACACACACACACACACACACACACACACTGGCAAGAGGTGCTAGAAGCTGCTTCTGCTCCGGCTGCGTTTTAATGATGCGTTTTACCACATAGTGACAGTGGCAGTCTGCGGTTTGAAGGGATTCAGCTCCAGCTGGAGCAGCAGTTGAAAGACTAGACTGGCAAATTAATTGTTTTCGAACATCGATTCTTCCAAAGCAATTATGTCTTTAAAAGATTTGGCAAATTTACACCACAAAGTGCTTTTATTTATAAAGACGAACGTGAAGTGATTGACAGGTTGCATTTAAATTGATATTTGACCCTTTTTACATAAAAACATTTAAATGAAGTTCAACACATTGTTAAAGAGTGAAGCAGGGGATTGATTTAATAAACTTTTAAAAGAAAACAAATATCAGAGAAAATGTACAAAATATGGATTTGTGCCACAAATCTTAATTTTCGGTCCTGCCCCTTTAATCATCTCACGGCCCCTCTGGTTTATCGGGTGACCCTTTTAGGAGCCTCGACCCCTAGCTTGAGAACCACTGGACTAAACCAAATAGCTGCATAAAAATGTGTAGACTAATAAACTAATGTGTAATAATACCTCACAGGGACATCTAATTGGTACTTTGACTCATTTGTATTAATAAAACATTTGTTCAACTACTTTTAATCTTTATAACAGAGTGTTTTCACATTGTTTTACACTTTTATTGGGACTGCATGAAGTTGTTGGAGTGACTGAAGTTTGTTTTGGTTTATAAATATTTCTGATTACTTCTTCCAGCTCCCCTGTGTGTAAATACTCTGCTCTCTACCGCCCCCTGCAGGTGAGTCCTGTCCGGAGAACGGCCGTAGCCCGGGCTCCGTCTCCACGCAGCACAGCTCCCCGCGCAGCGACTTCACGTACGCCAACAGCACCGGCCCGACCCAGGCCCCCGGCGTCGCCATGGGCAACGCCGCCGCCGCCGCTTCGGACAGGACGCCAGCCGCCAACACGCAACCCAGTGACGTCATCATCAACCGAAAGGAGAGCGAAGGCTTCGGCTTCGTCATCATCAGCTCGCTCAACAGGCCCGAGGCCGCCGCCATCAACAGTGAGTCCAGGGAGGGTTCTCGGTGGCGTTGAGTAGACGCTTCATCGTCAGCCATCTTGTTTAGTCACTTGAAGAACTTAGAGAGCTCCGGCTCACGTCGAAGCTCTCAGACTCATTAAGCACCGTATCAGGATACACTCTTGGGGATAAAGACGCTAACTAGAACCATCATACAGGTCACTTCAGCTCCTCCCGATAAGAGAATCTGAGGAGTACCACCTGTGATAAGTACGAGCCAATCAGAGGCTGAGTAGGGCGCGGAAAAAAGTCATCAATCTATCGTAAATAACAGCGATGTAGGCCTTTACATCTAGAAGGACGATGTGGTGCGACCATGGTTCATAATCCCAGTTTATGGCTCTATTAACAATCCTTGCTAAACTTCTTCTTCCAAAAATCATCTTTTGGGAGGAAAATATTTCTTAATGTAATAATAACCAAATATTTCTTAATATATAATATATTTATATATTCTTAATATATTTATATATTCTTAATATAATCAAATATTTCTATATATATATATATATATATATATTCCTAATATCTTAATATATTCTTAATATAATACAATATTTCTTAATATAATAAAAATCTTTCATATTATATATATATATATATATTTTAATATATTAATATATTCTTAATATAATAAAATATTTCTTAATATAATATATATATATATATATATATATATATATATTAATATATTCTTTATATATTAATATATTCTTAATATAATAAAATATTTCTTAATATAATACTATATTTCTTAATCTACAAAAGGGTTCTGGGTGGAACCTTAGTGCATATAGCGTACAAGAGGTCATGGCTCAATAAAAAGTGAAGCACCGCTCACTCCATCTCTTCAATTTTACACGGCCTCCCACGTCAGTCACACTCTGCTGTGCATCGCCCACACACAGGAGAAACAACCAGCATGCCTTACGTAAGCCTGGGGTTAACAGCAGAACCAGAGAGACGGACACACACTCAGTCGAGCAGCGAGCCAGCGGCGTGCGTGATCCTCCGCTTACCTGCAGCGTGTTGCGCTTGTATCCGACAGCCGTGCCTCATAAAATCGGGCGCATCATCGAGGGAAGCCCGGCCGACCGCTGCGGGAAGCTGAAGGTGGGCGACCGCATCCTGGCCGTGAACAGCCAGTCCATCGTCAACATGCCGCACGCCGACATCGTCAAGCTGATCAAGGACGCCGGCCTCAGCGTCACCCTGAGGATCATCGCGCAGGAAGGTGAGCCAACACGTGGACACACACACACACACACACATGACACGATAGACGAGGACTTGAAGCGGCGATTTATGATTTTTTTGCTCCGTTAAATCAAAATTGCAATGTGACTTTGGCACTTTCTTTAGATTAACTGTCAGGCGTCACATTGGTGAGAGTCCGTCCATCTTTTAGTGTTTATTAGGAATGGCTCTTCAGTTTTAAAAGTTGCACCATACTTATTGATAATAATGGATTCCCTCCTTACTTTGGTCTACTTTTCTATTGTAGTGGACACATAACACCTCCTTATTGAATGCTACATTAACGATACCCAGATGGACTTTTCCACTGTTAGTCGTAGAGGAGTGAGCTTCTGTTGTGTTGCTTATAGGAGGAGTGTGAATTACACTTTGATAAAAGCAGAATTATCACCCAGTCCGCGGCTCTACGGAGCGTTATATTGAGTTTCGGCTCATTGTTAACTTCACTCTTCTGGCTCACGCTGTCCCAGCGTTGTTTCCCTCCACTGGAGGAAACGGTTTCTGCAGAAAAAGCTCTAAATATCCACTCTTGGCATTTCGGCA
Organism: Liparis tanakae; assembly: GCA_036178185.1. Classification (NCBI taxonomy): domain Eukaryota; kingdom Metazoa; phylum Chordata; class Actinopteri; order Perciformes; family Liparidae; genus Liparis; species Liparis tanakae. Next base: position 5,361,354 of record CM070089.1, read on the forward strand.
TTTCGGCCTGCAGACGTCTTGGTTTTTTGACACCATCTTGTTTTTTTGTAACCAGAGACATTTTTGCAACCCTTTAACAATTTCCGCTTTTTGCTGAAAGGGTTAAAGACAAAAACACAGACAATTCCCAGACCTGACGACATGTGTCGACCTGTCAATCAAAAAGTTGCCCCGCCCTGTAGCATACTCTGCGTTATGGTCTGTTTTACTTTAAATTAAACCATCATTGACTAAATTAACATCATCCTGTAATAAAAGAAGACTTTAAACTATCAATTTAGACCCCAAACTCACGTTTACGATGTTTACTGAGGTAATAAATCAAGAGAGAAGTCGAGTCGTTCTCTCATGGACTTCTAGAGGAGTCGCCCCCTGCTGGCCATGCGAAGGAATGCAAGGCAACTCGGTACTGGCTCCACTTCTCAGAACCGGGGGTTTCCGTGGTCGGAGATACTTCAATGTTTTGTAATTTACATCACATTATCTCTAAGGTGCCCTTTGTGATTCCCCTTGTCCCTTCCTCTGTCCCAGAGATCAGTAATCCCCCATCAGCCCCCAGCTCGGAGAAGCAGAGCCCCATGGCCCAGCAGCACAGCCCCAGCACCCAGCCGGCCGCCGCCGCCGCCGCCGCCGCCTCGCAGCCCAACCCGGCGGCCACAGAATCCAACCCCCCTCCTCTCGGCCAGCCCGGTGCCATGTCCCACCAGAGCCCCGTGGCCCAGCTGCCCACCGCTCCACCCCAGACCTACACCCACGAGAGCAGGTAGGCGACGCCCGAACGCCGCTTCACCCCCACGCTGCATATCGGAGGTCTCGATAGACAGACCCCCCCCCCGCCCCCCCCCCCCCCCCTTTTCCCTCCTCTCTCTAACATTTTTTGTTTTTTATATCTATCTCCTCTCCTTATTCATATCTCTCTTCCTCTTTCTCCTCAGCTTGTTGTATAACGTCACTTAACTGTTATCGACTGCTAAATTATGTACATTAATTAAATATATTCCAATCAGGGGGTTGGCGGTTCAATCCCCGCCCTAGTCCATGTGTCCTTGAGCAAGACACTTAACCCTGAGTTGCTCCCTGTAGCTGTGTCTACGGTGTATAATAATAATAATAATATCTACTACGGGGTCCCAAAATTGACCATATCATTGCATGTTCACCCCGTCTGCTTCATTCGGAGATAACTTGTTTTTATTAATAAACATTTTATGTGTTTGCGGGGAGAAAATCAGTTTAATTTCCCCCGCTTGAGTCCCGTTTGATGGCTGTCGGTGCAAACCAGAAGCGAGCAGAACACACACCGACGGCGGCGTGTCCGGAGACGACGGCGGCGGTGGTTTTCCCTCCTGGAATGTCTTCCTCCGTTCTGATTGGTCCGTTAGTTACAGGTCGGAGGTGAAGGCGAGGCAGGACGTCAAACCCGACATCAGGCAGCAGCCGTTCACAGATTACCGGCAGCCCCCGGTGGATTACCGGCACCCTCCCGTGGCGGACTACAGGCAGCCGCCCACGTTGGACTACCGGCACCCGCCGCTGCTCGACTACCGGCAGCTAGCGGCCGACACGCGGCAGTTCACGCTGCCGGACTACCGGATGCCCCCGGTGCAAGTAAGGACTTATTTATTTTTTAAATAGAAAAAAAAGACATAAATCACCCAACAAAAAAAATATATATAATAAAGATAAAACCCAAGGCATGGTTGTTTTGATTATTTTTGCTTCCTTATTTATAATTATTTTTAACATTTTTATTTTTGTGTTTCCTTACGGCCCTTCTTGGCCAAATGCATGGGTAATTTCTACTTTATTTTTATTTATTTTTATGTTGTATTATTATTCTGCATTCTTACTTTTGAAGGTTGCCGAAATATAATATATATATATATATATATATATATATATATATATATATATATATATATATATAATATAGTATAAAAAATTAAAAAATCATCCTGAAACAAACAAAATCTAAACTCAAACTGAAAGAATCCAGATAAACAAAAACATCTAACAGCAGGCCTCCCAAGCTCATTAAAAAAATAATACAATAAATAAATTGCTTTCATTTGAGAAGAAATAAAAGGTTATTCCTTCTCCATATGTACAAATGTATTACACATTATTAAAGTGGAAAACATAATCTGTCTTTCTCGTTTATTACAAAGAGCAATTATTTTCAAACACCATTTTTTTAAATATATCTTTTAATTAAAAACAAACTCCTCAGCAGCCTTCCGCCTCAATAAACATGTGCTACCTCTCCAAATGTTATTTTGTGCGCCCTCATTTCTATTTGCAAGAATACCCTCCAATATGAAGTTTAATGAAGCGTAACTTCTAAACTGATTGATTTTCAAGGAGAGAGAAAATATTCAGAATGATGACACGATGTCTGTGTATTAGGTCATAAAAGTGTTATTGTTTGTATCAGTGCTGCTAGACGTGTAATTAAGCAACTATTTGCTATTAGAAGACGTTTTGACAACGCTACCTTCTGCTGTTTATGTGCAAATATACTTCATATATTTCTGCTTCAAGCCTGCCTAAATTATTATATCTTTATATTGCATTATTTACTAGAAGTGAAGAATGGTGTGTTTGTAAAAATTTAAAATCCTTTTAAAGTGGATATATTAAATGTTTACCTTCATACCGTATATGTGATTACAGTGAAAACATCTCTCATTTAAAACAAGCTCTCACACACACACACACACACACACACACACACACACACACATGTTTTTCTTAACCCTTTAAGCCCCATGGTAGTTTTTAGGATTCTGCTTGAAATTGCATACCCAACCTAAAAAGGGTGTATCTCTTTTTTTCTGATAGCACCAAGCTACATGTTGCTAGTTCCAGAAACATGCCGAGTGGGCTGACTCATGCGAAATTATGATTGATATTTTAATAACTATTTTAGTTGGTGTTTGAGTTGTGTTGAAATGGCTGAATAATTATTGTAGCCCAGGTTCTCTTGATTAATTTGATGTGTAGCATCAATATATTTGTTCATGATTATTGTAATGTTTTACACAGTTTAATATATATTTTTTAAAAGGACCACATTTTGTCCCCTTGGGGCTTAGAAGGCTCTCATGTGATGATGTTGTGTCCACTGTTTCGTCGTCCTCTCGGTGCTATGTCTATATATTGTCTTATAATAAAACTAGAATGGGCACTCGGTAGAGCGCATACCTTCGCAATTTACGTTTTTCACCTTTTCGTGACCTTGACCTTGACCTTTGACCCAATCACTCCCTGGGTCATTACCAATCATCCTACCAAGTTTCATAAGAATCGGCTCAGTTTTGTCTGAGTTAGACGAATAACGGACGGACGGACATATTCACAAATAAATAAATACACGCCGGCGAAAACATTACCTTCTGCATTTTCAATGCGAAGGTAACAATACATTTTTTTCTTTTTTTAAAAACATCTCTAATGTGTATATAATGTAGTTGAGGTCGTGTTTTGTCTGCGTCGCGTTCACTCACGCTTCGTTTCCTCCTCAGATCCCGCCGCCCCGGATCGCGCCTCTGCTGACCTCTGACCTCTGCTGCCCGCCGCTCTCCCAGGACTTTGACTTCTTCACGGTGGAGCTGGAGAAGAGCGTGAAGGGCTTCGGCTTCAGCATCCGCGGAGGACGGGAGTACAAGATGGACCTGTTCGTCCTGCGCCTGGCCGAGGACGGGCCGGCCATCCGCAACGGGAGGATGAGGGTACGCCCCACACACACACACACACACACACACACACACATACACTCCTCTTTTTAGAGATTAGGCTGATCTTCTATCTTCTTGTTTTTTGTGATCAAATATTTTATTGTTTTTTTCGAGATATGCAAATTCAAAGGAAAAGATGTACACATTGTACGTATGCAAAGGTACTCTTTATAAAATAGAATATATATATATATATATATATATATATATATACATATAAATACAGGTAGACATTCAAAAACCTGCACACATATTAACACGGCTGCTTTCTATCTTCTTGGATTTCAACTTCTTTCAGTCGATTAACAAATAATCTGTCAAAATAACGGAGAGACGGTTCGCCCTTCTTCTTCTTTTTTTGGAACGTTTTCCTCTTCCCAAGTTCCTAAAAAAATACATCTTGCATTTAGTGACGGATGTTATTCATCAAAATAAAGATAGAAGTGGGCTGACTTAAATGATGCTTTTCTGTGTGGATAGCTGCACATTTCTCCCTCTGGCCGTCGTTGCTCCAGCCTTTTAAAGCCCCGCCTCCTTATTTGCACCTTGTGCTCCTAGCTTGCAGCCTGCGCCTCCTCCATCGTAGCTTTTCTCCGTCTGTCAGTGCAGAATGAGTCAACCGGCACGTCGTTCTCCTCCTCCTCTCCTCCTCTCCTCCTCTCCTCATCTCCTCTCGTGTCCTCTTTCTTTATGTGTGCAGCGGTCTGTCTGCTTTACGTTCTTTATTGGCGATGAACCCGTTAAAGATAATGTGTGCAAATGGCCCCCGGGGAAGGTGTTACTCTCCCGCCTCGTTGGCGGAGTCGATGGGAGTCAAGGTGGAGGAGGAGGAGGAGGAGGAGGAGGAGGAGGAAGAGGAGGAGGAAGAGGAAGAGGAGGAGGAATCCTTCTTGAGCTCCACTTAAATCCAGCATATAAACTGCAGTGAAGTCTGAACAGCGGTGGAAGATATTTTTTTATCCTTTCCTTGTGTAAAAGTTGGAATACACTAGTATATATATAACAAGTTATTATCCACACAATGTGCTTAATGTTTAAGGAAACTGATTATAAATGATTATTTAATGTATTTAATATTTTAGTATTAGATTGTTGAGACTGGATGATGTAGAAGAAGTTTTATATATATTTTCTTTTAAATGGCAAAATCGATGCAGCGATTATTATTTTCTGAGCGTTTCTCAGCATTTCAATCTGAAAAGTGTTGAAATGTCGTGAGTATTTCACAGAGTGGAAGTATAAAGTAAACTATGAGTTTCTCTCCTGTGCTGACTGCCATTTCCCACCCTGCCGGTGGGAAATGAACTCTTCCCCTGAAAGGAGTCCAGAGAACAGTCGGAGCGCTTTGATCCACAGGAATCAATCTGCATTTCACTTTAAGGCAACGCCAGGCATCGGGTAACCGGCGATGGATGTGCCTGTCGCTTTAAATTGAAGTCGCGCTTTGACGCGTTTCACGGTGCAGAAACCCCAAAAAAAATCTCTCAAGGGAAAGAAAATAATCCACAAGCTAATCAGGAAGGAGCTCTGATACGTCGTAACGGGCGGTCGCTTCGCTCCGAGTGAAGATGCTTTTAAGGAAATTGTAAAAACGCGACGGCTATAACGAATCACGCATTTAATGGCCTCCGTTGAGCGTTAAACCCTCAGGGATTGGTCGAGCTGTGCGTGGGCGTCGGCTTCAACTTCACAGGTTCAACTCCAGCTCGCTCTTTATTAAAGGTGAAATGGAGACGCCCCGCCTTCCCCCTTTCCTCGGGACCGCAGCAGTGACACCTAATGACCCCCCACACACACACACACACACACACACACACACTCCACCTCCCCCCCCCTCCCCCCCTCTTGACTCGAGTCCGATCCTGACTTTCAAATGACCCCCCAGCCATTACCACTGGACTCCATTTGTTGGCGTAAATGGGCCGCCATGTTCCCCGTGAGTCCTCTCCCATCAGCCGGCTCCTGATTGGCTGATACGTATGGGGGGGGGGGGGGGGGGGTCAGTCACAAAAGGGAGAGATGGTCCAGTTAATATGTACAGTTCACATTAGCCGTTAACGAAGCCACTGCAGGTTATTGATCCCCCCCCCCCCCTCCCGTCTTAATGCCATTCAACTACGATGTCGACATTACTGACACAATTAATCATAACCGACGCGGTTCACGCCCGGTGGCGCTTATTAACGCTCGCCGCCGCCCCCGGGACCGCCGCTGAGCTACAGATCCCCGTGAGAGACGCTTCGCTAATGCGGCGTTTTATATTCACGACGGCGAGATCGTCTCCCCGCAATCAGCTCGCCGCTAATGTGACCGTCTTCATCTTCACCTTCCTGAACTTCACCGGTAGTTTTTTTTTTGGGGGGGGGGGTTGAAACAATCTCGCAGATGATATATAATTAGAATTTAGCGTCTCAGATTAATCATCACCACGGTTACCGCCCCGTCCCGTACGCAAACACGTCGCTCTGCATCTCAAGGTTCTGAAGTCCTGGTGACTTCTACAAAAATGATTTACCCCTCTTCTTCCCCTCCTCTCACCCTCCTCTCCCCTCCTCTTCGCCCCCTCTTCCCCTCCTTTCACCCTCCTCTTGCCCATCCTCTTCCCCATCTCTCACCCTCCTCTCCCCTCCTCTTCCCCTCCTTTCACCCTCCTCTTGCCCATCCTCTTCCCCATCTCTCCCCCTCCTCGTCCCCTCCTCGTCTCCGGCTCCTCGTCCCCTCCTCGTCCCCTCCTCGTCCCCCTCCCTCCTCTCTCCCTCTTCTTCCCCTCCTCTCTCCCTCCTCTCTCCCTCCTCTCCCTCTCCTCTCCCCTCCTCCTCTCTTCCTCTCCTCCCCTCCTCTCCCTCCTCTCCCTCCCTCCTATTCCCCTCTCCCCTCTCCTCTTCCCTCCTCCTCTCCTCCTCTCCTCTCTCCCTCTCTCCCCCTCCTCCAGGTCGGGGACCAGATCATCGAGATAAACGGCGAGAGCACCCAGAACATGAGCCACGCCCGAGCCATCGAGCTCATCAAGTCCGGAGGGCGGCGCGTGCGCCTCCTCCTGAAGAGAGGCACGGGGCAGGTCCCGGAGTACGGTACGTCATCCCCCTCTCCGTCTCCATCCCACACTTCTCAACCCTCCACTTATAAATGTCACGTTACCTCTGGATAACACACATAATCTTAATCTCTTTATTCTGTATTTCACTGTGAAAGAAACTAATCTTGTGTCTCTTGTGTCTCGACTAACGTCGGTTCACCTCCTGTCGTTCCAGTGGTCACTAACTGATCGCTCTAGGTTGTTACTCCCCTTCTTTAGGAATGGTATCTTCCAGTCTCTCCATGTGCATGAAAAGTGACAAGCATGGCTCCCCCTATTTCTTCCTCATGGGCCCCTCTAAAGACACGGTTTGTGACCATACGAATGTTTTCTTCTCTTCACGTAACCCCCCCCCCCCCCGTGCCGTGGTGTGTGTGTGTGTGTGTGTGTGTGTGTGTGTGTGTGTGTGTGTGTGTGTACCCTCTGCTCATGATGCACTCAGCGCTTTCACTTCACAACAACTCATTTGATGACCTTTGACCCCCCCAGCACTCTCTATAAATAATCAACAGATACGACTTGAAGCTCCTGCGGGAGTGTGTGTGTGTGTGGGGGGGGGGGGGGGGGGGGGGCTGTAAATATAGTGAACATAACTCCTCCTGCACCGATAAATCAACAGCTCCCCGCCGGCTGGAGAGAAATACAGTCGGAGTGGACGCACAAGAAATATTTCCGGCAGATTATTATTTACCCGGTGAAAATCCCCCAAATTGCGCGCGTGAGGGGACGTCTGTTTTCACGTGACGGCGGAGGTAATACAAACGTGGCGTTCTGCGCCGGCGCGATGCTTCTCCGCATCCTCCGATGTCTCGGTGGGGGGAGGGGCCAAAGACCCCGGTGATGCCCATCCATCAGCGCTCGGCCTCGGCGGTCACCTTCCGGCGCCCTAAACACGGCAGATAGAGTGCGATGGCGTTTCTCCCTCTCTCTCTCTCTCTACCGGGGGTTTACTCTCTCTCTTTGTGCGGAGCGCCGCTTTTCCGGCCTTTAAAGAACCGCGTACCGGTCCTCCGTCGTCACGAGGCCACATTTGAACCCACGCTGACGGGGGCTCGGATTTAGGTTATGCCAATAATCTCTAGGGATTAATTTAGTTTAAAACATCAGCATAGCGACGTGTCCACAGGAGACGGGCATGTTCGTGCTTTTTAGGAAAGATTGAGGACTTATTTGGCTTGATCGTTTGGCATGTGCATGAATATTATTGTGTGTGTGTGTGTGTGTGGCATTGTGTGTGTGTGTGTGTGTGTGTGTGTGGCATTGTGTGTGTTTCTGTGCCGCTATCTGACGTCAGATCAGCATATTTATCAAAGAGAAAAGAGGACACAAGTTCCTTTCCGACTCGTTTCAAAGTGACGCTTCAGCGAACTAAAGGCTGACATCCCATAATGCATCACTAGAAATAGAAATCCTCGCGTTGTCTTTCTTATTACAGTGTGTGTGTGTGTGTGTGTGTGTGTGTGTGTGTGTGTGTGTGTGTGTGTGATCTCTCGGGCTTCAAACATACCTTTACCTTTAATTACTTCCATCTTCTCTCCTCCCTCTCAACGTGGCCGCCGCTTTCTAACTTTGTGATAACTCGAAACCCGGATTACATATTCACGTGTTCTGTTCCCGGACTTGACTCATCTTCTCTCCGGGCCGCGGCGTTCACCCCGGAGCCGTTTCCTTAAAGGCCGAACACTTCTCTCTCTCTCTCTCTCTCTGACGTGTTTGTGGTTATAAATCGAGACGCGACCGTCAGTTTCTCTCTCCGCGGCCTCGTCGAGTCGTTTCTGTCACAGCGGGCAGCCGTTCCCGAAAAAGCTCTAACGCCTCGACTCTGAAGCCGAGGAGAGAGGAGACGCTCCGTGAGGAGAGAGGAGACGCTCTGTGAGGAGAGGAGGAATGAGGAATGACTGCTGTGTGTGTGTTGTGATGTGTTGTTTGGTCGTGCCGTGGCATGCGCGCCAGCTCTAGAGCAGAGGTGTGTGTTTTTTACTGACTGTGTGTGTGTGTGCGCGTGCGTGTGTGTGCGTGTGTGTTTGCTTGTGTGTGTGTGTGTGTGTGTGTGTTTGCTTGTGTGTGTGTGTGTGCGCTCCAGATCATGCCGCCCCATGGGATGCCCCAAGCCTGTCGGAAGTAGCCCGTCCCATCGACAGCCTTTCCACGCCATCGCCTCCATCTCACCTGGCCCCCGACCCGCCTCACCTGCCGCCTCCGGACGTCCCGCGAGACGGCGGCCGGGCGGAGCGCTCCGCGAGCCCCCAGAAGGCCGAGCGGCCGAGTCCGGATCCGATCGGCCGCGGGAAGAGGGCGGCCTCGACCGGCGGCGGCGGCAGAGCCAAGAAGGAGGGCGGCAGGCCCGCCCGCATGGGACACCGGGTCCGGCCCACGGCGGAGAGCGAAGTGGGCCAGGAGGCGCCGGGCGGGGCGCCCAAAGCTTCCCGGGCCGCCAGGGGGCGCTCCAAGGACCGGAACACCGGGGGGGACAGAGGAGGAGAATCCTCCGAGCTCCCGCACAGCAACGGGACCGGCGTCGTGGTCGTGGACGTGGAGCGGCGCGGCGGCGGGCAGCAGGCGGACTCTGAGCCGAGCAGGACCAGGGAGCCGGACCGGGCGCCGGCAGAGAGCCGGCCCGGCAAGGGCGGCGCGGCGGGGCGGAAGGCCACGGTGTCCCCCGGGCCGTGGAAGATCCCCGGGTCGGACAAGCTGCCCGGCACGTTGCGCGCCGGCACCTCCACGCTGAGCAGATAACACCGCGGCGCCACGGCTGGGATTAGCCCCCCCCCCCCCCCCTAGTGGATGAAACCACCACACCTTCACACACGCTCCTCCCCCCCCTACCCCCTCCCCCCTCCCTCCTTCCCGTTCCCCCACAGACCACAGAGGACCAGAGTGGGGGACGGGGTGTTGTTGTTGTTGTTGTTTTTAGAGTTTTATTTATGATACTGTACTCTAAATTATTTTGAGAAATGTTTTACACCCACCACCTTAAGAACTGGAAGAAGAAGAAAAAATCATCCACCTTTAAAAAAGAAAAAGCAATGGAAGAGCAGAAGTAGAATGTGTGACGGAGAACTATCTCTAACTTTAAAGAACTAGATTTAGACTTCTCTCCTCCCCATCTTCCTCCCTCCTCCTCTTCCTCCCTCCCTCCCCCCACGAGCAGAACTGGGCGACTCGAACATGCAAGTATAAAAACCTTTCTCTCTTCTGGATGGAGTTTCGTTGAAGACGGTTTGTCTGTTTTTGACGAGACCAGCAGAACTTTGCCTTAACGCAGACCGGGGGGTCCGGACAACAGACAGAGATATTATATAACGGAGATGAACACGCGCCATCCCTTCTGTAAATAAGATCATCTTCAGTCGAGCCGAGCGGAACTTTACCCCCTTTTGTTTTTCTACACTCCCGATGGTGGTTTGGGGGTCTCGGCGGACCCCCGTCGAGGTGGAGCTTCATGCGCTCTGATTTTATTCCTCAGCCAACTGAGAGGAGGCGAGCGGGGGGGAGGAGGGGGGGGGGGGGGGGCGGAGTGCCTTAGACTGACAGAGAGGAACCACTTGGGGGGGTCACGACAGGCTGCTATACAACATCCACTTCACAGAGATTAATATCAAACTGTATTTATTTTTTTCGACGCGGCGGCGAGGCGTGTGATTTATTTCACGCGCGTGTGGAAGTCCACCGGCGGAGCTGCGGGCGCTCCAGTGTCCAGATCAAAGTAGTTTTCGATGTCCGAAGTTTTGTTTTCAAATGTCGGCACCGAGCCCCCGAAGACTCAGACCGAGCGGCTGGGATCCGGCACGGAGTCGTCAAAGCGTCGATCTCGCGGAGAGCAGAAGGGTATGCTCCTCCTCGACCCGGATGAACCAATCAGCGGCCTCCGTTTGACAGCGAGACGTTGATTTGTTTGTCAGTGATTGCGTTGCGTCTCCGGTCTGAAGGTCACGGCGCGAATGCAAAGGTGAACATTTTTATACAACTTTGGGCTGAACCCTGCCAGGAGAAGCTCACGTTGTCTCCAGCTGACTCATCAGTTTTGCACACAAAGGGGGCGGGACTTAAACCTTGGATGGCTTCATACATAATATGGAGCTAAAAGAGCAGAAAACTACATTCCCCAGGCGAAAGGTTAGCATCCTCACAGTAAAAGAAGTGATTCAATATGATTTTAAACCAGCTGAAATCCACCTGTTTGATTTTAATCAACAACCATGTGGCTCAAAACTTGTGGATCAAACTTTATGTTTTCACTTTTAACAATAATAGAGAGAAAAAGTATTTTCGGCGATGTTGGAATCATTTTGCTCGACTAATCAGATCCAACAGAAACGTTAAATAGAGAGTTTCTGGTCCACTTCAGCTCCTGTGATTCTGGTTTTTGGGAATGTTTTTTTTTTTTTAAAGCTGATTTTAAACTCTTGAAAAGCTGCTGGGACCTAAATCCAAAGCTAGACGGGTCCGCGGCGCCTGGTTACGGTTGCTAAGCCGTGATGGAGCGCTTGATGTTTGTGGTTTCTTTTATTCACGCTAAAACTGACGAGTTTTAAATGAACAGATCCGTTCACAGCGTCTCTCTCTCTCTCTCTCTCTCTCTCTCTCTCTGTCTCTCTCTCTATCTCTCTCTCTCTCTCTCTCCATCGTTCCTCTGAATGAGACGACGTCGACAGGAGTAAAAAATAAAATATTAAAATAGTCATAATACCAGAACACAAGAGTCCTCTTCTTCTGCCGCAACCGGTGCTTAAAGAATGAAAGGGCAAAGGGAAAGCGGTCATTACGTGTCGCCATGGCGATCCATTATTACTCGATGAATAAGCGGACTGACTTTTTAAAAGCGCAATCAGACGCTTTGGGAATTATTAAGACAGAGAAATAATCATCAGCTGGCTGTGACCTCCGGTGACCTCGGTGACCTCCGGTGACCTGTAGACGCTGTGAGGGGCAAGGGCACGAAGAGAGGCCCCAAAAATACACTTGACAGGAACGCTGCCGTCACACTGTCTCTTCATCATCATCATCATCATCATCATCATCATCATCATCATCATCATCATCATCATCATCATCATCATCATCATCAGCAGCAGCAGCAGCAGCAGCAGCAGCAGCAGCAGCAGCAGCGGACTTCTTTGTTTTTTTATGTTTTGAAGAACAAAAACTTTAAAAATAGAAAATAAAGTGCGTATGTTCGCTCAACCTTTGCACACTTCACTGCTTCCCCCCATCCGAGCGGTATCCATTGAGCCAACATGTAAGTACTTTGCAACAAAATAAAAAAATAAACACATCTAGAGGTGTGAAGAAAAAGCGGCTCGGCGTCACTGTGTAGTGTTATAGCAGTGTGTAGACCCCAAATATCTCTATAAATATGACTCTGTGTACTATTGATGGTCACCAAGACTAAGTGGAGCAACTATTTTTATGAAATGCAACACTATGGATATATTAACTTTTGCAAAAATCTTGTTTACCTGTATGATATTCTGAAACGCTGTTAAAATAAAATAAAATCTTGACATGACATGAAAGATTTATTTAGGACTCGCTGCTGTGTTTCATTGTGGCGACAGTTTTAATTACAGCAAACAAGTCACATTAATGTGTACAAGGCTTTACTTTATCAGCACATTAAGCAATATATATATATATATAAAAATATAAATATTTATTAATATATTTATATAAATATATATATTGATGTATAAATGTTTATGAATATTTATATATACATATATTGATGTAAATATTTAAAGATATATAAATATATATTTTTTTTTTAATGGTTTTATATATATATATATATATATATATATATATATATATATATATATATATATATATATATATATATATATATATATATATATAAAGTTATTAAAACTTTTCTTGTAATGTGTGTGCTTGTGTAGTGTCACTGTGTGGCCACGTGGGGGCATCTGGTAAACCAAGTCAATTACAGAAGATTGTTTTTCTTTTTAAAGGAAAAGGCCTTTAATTTAAATTGATGTCATTATCTAAATGAGGTATTTAAAAGCTAAAAATACACGTATTTTTAAACGTACAAAATTAAACTAATAATAGTTTCTGGTGCATGTTGAGTAGAAACTCAATAGTGTCATACGTCGTGTGCACATTCTACAAACCTCCACTAGATGGCAGCATAGACCTTTACATCCTTTTGGGTTCATAATGGTTTAACTTCCATAAAGTTATTAGCTGACAGTTCCTCTTATATAATGTTATCGTGATGTATTTAAATAACTCACACTCAGGACACTGTCTGTGTTAATGACTCGTGTGTCTCAGGTAGACATGCGCATGCTCTTCACCTGCTTTGGGAACCGGTGAACCCTCTGATGCGCGCTTCTTCCAGTCGTGTGTTTCACACACGCATCCTGTTTTGTTACACAAATATGTGAAACACACACACACACACACACAACCTCTTGCATCATTCTGGATCTTCAGTTTGATGGACGAATGCTTAAGAGGGTCATTTCTTAATATAACGGTTCTGCAGAGAGAAAACAAAGAAGTTCATGCCTCAGAAAATACTTTATTCGTTGTATATTGCACACCAACATGTGCACAGCGCCTGTGGTGATGGAGGGTTTCAGCATCTAGGTCTCGTATTGCATCACCTCAGCCCGGAGTAATGCTTTTGGTTTTATACCTGAGGTGAGCAAACAGTTATGAAGCAATAAAAAGATGCTTCCGCTGCATCTGGGGATACAATAATAAAATAAAACGACCCTGGTTCTTAGTTAGTCCGAATTTATGAGAGATGAAGGAGAAGAAGAAGAAATAATAATCAACTCCTTTGGGAGCAGCACACTGAAGCCCCAATTAGACTGCAGCCCCACTGTTACATCATGTCATGCACATCCGGGGTCTCCCATGTGACTTTTAAAGGAGTTCATTCTGCCAAATAATTCAACCTGGATCCTGTTTGGTGGGCTGGTTGCACGCGCACGTGCCTGCGATGGAAACCGACATAGTTCTGTTGCACAGCGAGCATCACCTGCAGGAGGGAATGAGGCCGGTTCGGTTCCTGCTGGAGCCGATAACATCAAATCAACCGGTCCCGCGGGTACCTGGTGGGCCTGCATTCACTCACACCGCGGTCACGTGGCGGAGAGTTTCATTCTACCTGATGACTTTAATTATGCAACCAGGGAAACAAATGAGGGATTACATATAAGGGAGGGGGGTGTTAGCTGCAGGATGAACAATGGGTCTTTTGGTTTGAGAGACATCAATAGACCTTTATAGTGTTTATTTAATGAGATAAGTCGTGTATTGTTTCTAAAAACGTGTCACAAAGTTCATCAATAAGTGGGCTAATGAGTTTCATCTGATTGTGTTGCATTGTGGGTCGGGCACATGTGCACTCACATGACCCCCCCATGAAGGGGAATATGGAGGAATGTTATCTCTATTCTCTGATGTTGTGATGTATGAATTATGAATTGGGTTCTATTTTATTCAGTGTTGCTCCTCGTCATCTCTCATGTCCACTACACGTGTTTCTACTCTGTCACTTCCTCCATTTATTTGAATGAAACTTGGTGTGACGGTGGCACGGAGAGCACCGGGGGGAGGGGAGGGGGGGGGGGGGGGGACGCGCCCTGCCCGGTGTCTGTATTAGTGAGAGCTGGAGACAGACAGGCAGACAGACTAGTACACAGGAAGGCAGACAGACAGACAAGCAGGCAGACTGAGAGACAGAAAAGCAGACAGACAGACTGAGAGACAGACAGACAGACAGACAGACAGACAGACAGACAGACAGACAGAAAAGCAGACAGACAGGCAGACAAGCAGACAGACAAGCAGACAGACAGAAAAGCAGACAGAAAAGCAGACTGAGAGACAGAAAATCAGACAGACAGGCAGGCAGACGGAGAGACAGACAGGCAGTCGGCGGAGCCGTGGTACCTCAGCCAGCCAGAGCCCGGAGGCGGCTGGTGGGAGGAGGCACCGAGTCCGCAGCTGCCGCCCCGACCGGCTCCGTGACAGCGGAGAGGAGCGAGCCACGCGCAACATGTCTACGGTAAGGAGGCTGCGTTGCTCCGGGTTACACTCGGAACCGGCTTTGGGGGTCTCGGGACGTTAATGTGTATGTGGGGAGGCAGAGATGTGACGTGGCACGCCGCTTGCCGGAGCATCTCCCCCGGCTGTGAGAGAGAGCATCCACGCGCCGGGGCGGACGTCTCCGCGCGCCCGCCGCGGGTTGGCACGTCCACTGTGTTTGTTATTGGTTTTGTTTGAGCTCTTTCTCTCAGTGTATGCGTGCGTGCCCACGTGTGTGTGTGTGTGTGTGTGTGTGTGTGTGTGTGACATGTGTGACATGTGTGACATGTGTGTGAGTGACATATGGAGGCTGATGCAGGTTTGCTCAGCAGTCTCACAGAGAAAGTCCAGCTGACTCTCGTGCACGTGCGTACACGTGCGTGCACGTGATCTAATTCCTCTCCACAGAGAAGATGTGAGCCAGATGCATTTCCTCCTGAACTAAAGGGCTGAATGCAGCCGGTCCTGTCTGTCGAGATCTGTGGAGGGTATCATACCCTCCACTGTTCTCTACTCACTCCTTTCATCATCATGATCTTTGCTTTGGTCACTTCAGTGAGAGCCACCGGTCACAGTGCAAGTGTGTCATGTACTTTTAAAAGTATTCCTGCAGTGTGTATGATTGTTTGATATTGGAATTTGTGTTGGATGTAGTAGCTCGGCTCCAAAGTCGCTGCTGAGGAGAGAAACTACTGATTATCTTCTTGATATTTTTTTTTTAATATCAGATGCCGGAGAAGCAATGCTGACATGTGAGAACTGGAACTAGAACACGTTTTTTAAACAATCAAATCGAAGATCTGAACAAAACCTGTAACTCACACACATACCAGCCTCCTCCTCCTCCTCCTCCTCCTCCTCCTCAGGTGTTTTGATGAGATAACCCTGTCACCACGTCAGCTATAAGTGTCTCGAGATGTAGAGCTCTAATTATCACCGTGGGGTGACCTATATTTTGTGAAGTGATATTTGCACACATGTTGTGTGTGTGTGTGTGTGTGTGTGTGTGTGTGTGTGTGTGTGTGTGTGGTTTGTGTGTGTGCGCGTGTGTTTTTATAGCCGCTCTAAGAACGATCACATGTTGCTACAGAGTCTTTTTATTCTGGACCCTGAGTCATTTCGATTTTGAGAACAAAGAACAGGACGAGGGCGGAGCTTTAGTTTTAGTCTTGAGAAAGTTCCTTTTTGTTGTCTTCAACACTTGCCCTGTGCTATCTCTCTCTCTCTCTCTCTCTCTCTCTCTCTCTCTCTCTCTCTCTCTCTCTCTCTCTCTCACACACACACTTCCAGTTACACCTGTTCCTCCCCCCCCCTCCTTCAGTTCTTTCTTCAGAATTTTCTTCCCCAGCTTCCTTTTCCTCCCTGCACATTCTTTTAAATGCTAATCACCACAGAGTGTCGTGATACGGCTCAGGCTGTGAGTGCCCAGGGGCATTATGGGATGTTTTCTTCCTCGCATCTGCGGCGTCCACTTGTTGCACACAATTTGAGAGGAGGAGGTTCTGGGGGGGAATACAAATATGACTTTCACCTCCAAAGATATCCAACTGTAACTCATCCTTCCCCCACAAGATTATTTTAGATGCACGATCATCAATCACAGGGGGTAACCGTTAGGCTCTCACCACCGAGCTCCTCGGAGATCAAAGCCTCTGTGAGCTTTAACCCTGAATGTCACAGAGGCTTTGGCGGCACGGCCGAGCTTCACGCTCGCATTCCAGGAGTCAATGTCGTCTGAGCAGCTCTGCAGGAATGAGTCCTCACACCTGGAAGTGTTTGCATGTTTGTTTAGGTGGTTTCATAACATTAAATAATAATAACAACAATAAGAGAGTGTTTCACACTGCGGTGAGTCTGCAGTTGTTGCGACATCACTTTCTTGACAACGGTGATGTGTTGTTGAGGAAAACAATACTGCAGGTGGTACACAGCGTATTACACGATGATCCACATCGTTGTACATAACCTTGGATACTTGTTTTACTTGTAATAGAGCAGCGATCCACCAGGTGAGGGGTGGGAATGGCTCAATGACACAGCACTGAAGTGGCAATCCAAAGGATTCTGTTTTAATGTAAACAAACAAATGGTGCTTATAGATTTCATCAGTCTGGAGTCTTTGGCTGCATCCGAAATATCATACTAACATGGAATTTTATTTAATTTATTTAATTTATTTTTATTAATGTATTATTTTTATTTATTTATTTTCAATTTTTTTTAATGGAAGAAGTCAGCTCCTCTTTTTTCTTTCATGAATACCCAGCAGGTTAAATCCTCTTGTCCCCCACAATGCATCACACCTCTACACAGGAGATGAAGGCAGCGCTCCCGGCTGAGCCGTGGGGCGTTCAGGTGAAGGCGGATCAAAGGCACTAGCCTGGTGTTATCTGCCGTTTAATAAATTCTTTTAGTAAATGGCGTGGCTTGTTTTTGTTATCCTACTGATGTTTTTACCCTGAAGGTCAAATCAAATTAATTTTCTTTTAGTTTAGTGTTGTATTAAGATTTAAACTTATTAATTTGTCTTATTTATCAATTAATATTTACTCGCAAAAATGTATTCAGGTGATAGTTTGTGACAATGGGCCATTATACCCATTGTTATTATAATAACAGCTTGAAGTCATTCATCAAGTCACAAATATTATTTACTGATGAGTGTCTTATTTCAGACGTTTTAATATATTTGGGTTTTAAGCCGTTAGTCAGGAAGCAACTTCAATAAATGTTGACAGAAGAAAGACTTTAATTAATTTATCATTTAAATTGTCAGCAAATTCATTCATAATTTGTTTTAAATAATCTGATAATAATATAATATAATATATATATAATAATGATAATAATATTATTAATAATAATAATAATAATATAATAATAATAAGTGAATTCTTTACAATTCTCCCACGTCAGCGTCTTAAATGGATTTCATTCCAAAATAAATAATTAAAAGGCTTTGGGAAGATTATTTTGGGACTTTTTATAGACTGAATATGTAATCGGTGTTGAAAGTAGTCATTAGTTATTATTCTACCTTATTATTCAGCTTCAGGTCTCAGAGGCTCCGGTGGACCACATCCTCACTCCCAGCCCAGGACGAGAGCCGCCCTCCTTTGTAGTCCGCCTATAGCCTCGTACCAACAAACAGCCACCTCTGATTACATCCTCTCTTACCCGAAACACACACATACACAGACACACACAGACACACATACACAGACACACACACACACACACACACACACACATTGGCAGCATTACCACTCTGCATGATTTTAAAGGTCGGTCATCTTGTCTAGAGACAAGTTTGTTTGTCTCAGATATGAACACGACTCGACTTGCCTGATCTCTGTGTGTCTGTGTGTGTGTGTGTTTGTGTGTCTGTGTGTCTGTGTTTGTGTGTCTGTGTATGTCTGTGTGTGTGCCTGTATGTCTTTGTGTGTTTGTGTGTCTGTGTGTCTGTGTTTGTGTGTCTGTGTATGTCTGTGTGTGTGCCTGTATGTCTTTGTGTGTTTGTGTGTCTGTGTGTCTGTGTTTGTGTGTCTGTGTATGTCTGTGTGTGTGCCTGTATGTCTTTGTGTGGGTGTGTATCTGTGTGTCTGTGTTTGTGTGTCTGTGTATGTCTGTGTGTGCCTGTATGTCTTTATGTGGGTGTCTGCGTGTGTGTGTGTCTGTATGTCTATGTTTGTGTCCGCGTGTGTGTGTCTGTGTTTGTGTGTCTGCATGTGTGTGTCTATGTCTGTGTGTGTGTGTGTCTGTCTGTGTCTGTGTGTGTGTGTGTCTGTATGTCTGTGTTTGTGTGTCTGCATGTGTGTGTGTGTGTGTGTGTGTGTCTGTATGTCTGCGTATTTGTGTCTGCATCTGTGTGTGTGTGTGTGTATCTGTTTGTGTGTGTGTGTCTGAGTTTGATCCACAACAGAACCATAAACAACCTTCACACTGGCCTGAGTGCTCATAAAAGTTGAAAACTCTTAAAAAGCTCTGAGTCCAGTTTCCAGAACGCTGCCCGGAGTCTGTGCAGAGTTCTTCATGACGTCAGCGAGGTCTTTCATATTCTTATTCCCAGCCGTCGTCGTATTAGATTCTGTATAACTTGTTTCTTTGTGCTTTCCTCAGTGCATTGTGGGTGCAGGAAGCTGTTGAATCCTTTATTGTGGCGCTTCAGTCAGCCCCAGAGCTCATAGTCTCACTCGGTGTCAGTTTCAGCAAAATTTAAATCACCTTAAACGGATTATCTCAAACCGGACGCCTCGAGGTACACGGGGCGCTGATGCACCGAAAAAAGGTAACGCTTCATTTTAGAGTTTCTTTGTTTTCCGGGAAGTCTCCCGGAAAATCCAATTTGGCGCTAATTAAATGGAAGTGGTAAAAACACAGTTCTTTAGTCCCAGATGAGTGTCTGTTGTCTGGGCTTTTTGTCAGCCACTTTTATTTATTTTATTTATGTTATGTTATTTATGTTATTTATTTTATTTATGTTATTTATTTTATTTTATTTATTTTATTTATTTTATTTATTTTATTTATTTTATTTATTTTATTTATTTCATTCATTTTATTTATTTATTTCATTCATTTTATTTTATTTATTTTAATCTCTCTGCAGCTGCAGCGTGGAGCTGGTGTTTGATTTAGTTATCTGCAAGAATTGTAAACCACCTCCGTTTCTCTATTCAAAACAATCCCTTTGATAGTCTTTGTGTTATCGCTCTTTTTCTGGTGTGACTTGTTCCGTAAATATTTTATTGATTTGTTCCGTTGGTGTTGTGAAACCAGTTCCTGTAAAAGTCTGAGCTTCAAGGAAGTGGATTTGATCTGACGGTGACCTTTGGAGCGCGTGGGCCTTTCCTCTAGAACATTTTAACTAAGGTGATTGAATATTACTTCAAGATGTGATGGTTTCCAAAATGTCAAAAGAATGCAGGTTTGAGAACAGGCGTTTAAAGTGTGGCGGTGTGACGTGATTGGTTTAGAGAGTCAGCTGACAGTGAGAGCGTCAGAAGATGACCTCAGTAATGGTTGTGGAACCATGTGACACTAGCTTGTCCTCCATCTCCATCCTTCATTCTCAAGGGCGGCTGAATGAACTATTACCCAGCAGTCACTCTGTTTTCCATGGCACAATGTGCCTAAAACTTTACACACTATGCATTAGTATTACTATTGAAATGACACATTACGATAAATACATTTCATCAGTTGCATTGCAGATCGCACATGTTTTAAATCATACATGTAACAAGTCAGAATAATAGAATAATCAAATGTTTTCTGTCCATCTAATCATTGATTGAGCTCCAGCTTATAGCAGCATGGTTCAAATACATTAACTGTCCAGGTTATGGCTTAATTTCTTGTTAACTTGGATTAACTAGTTCCTGCTTCAAAGTTAAAAAAATATTTGTTTATGCTGGACGGCAATAAAGAAGGAAAATAAATCTCTATGAGATAAAGAGTTGTTTACTCTCAGGGATACTTTAGTCTTGATGAGTCATTCTCCTCCTTGTACCTGCTAGTTGTTCCTCTGTAACCTCACCCCGGCTCTCATGTGTGTGCCCTGCGAAAGGGAAAGTGATGCGTGGGATTGTTACCGTGACAACCGCAGTGCCGTTTCACGACCTCTTGACCTCTTGGCGTCCGAGCCGGGGCGTAAAGTTACACCACAGCAACCGAGACACACACACGCAAACGCACACACGCACACACACACTCACTGACTATCTGATCCCGAGCAACAACATGATTGGAAACTGGCTCTACGATTATAAAGACGCTCCTTAAACCCGTGTAGCCCACGGCTAATTTAATTAATTCTAATTAGATTAGCCTTTAGTTGCCGAGGGGGCGGGGAAAGTTAAGTGGACGAGATTCGCTACCTTTTTCTTTCTTTTTTTTGCCATAATGCAATCTGCGGATGAGAGCCCTTAAAAAGTGACGCGCAATTCCGTGGGTTTGTGTAAAGGGCCGATGTCACAACCTCCTGTGCCGGAGCGGGGGCGTCGGGCTGGAGGATGCTGGGAAAAGGGATGCGTCGTCAATCATGGAGCCCCGCCCCTTTTCCGATGGACCCCCATGGGAACTTCTCTCGGAGATGATATGTACGGGAGTCATCCGCCAGAAACGTTTAGCTTACACTGGAAGAAGTTGCATTTGACCTGTATGCAACATTTAAATGACATTTCAACAAATAGACTGGTTATTTATCTTTTGAATTGACAAAACATCACGAGTGTAGTTTACAGCAAAAAACACATATTTGTCTCTGAAAAACAAGTTCCCATGGGGAGACTTGATCCCTTTATTGCAGGCAAAGAGTTGTTTACCGAGACTTTTAATCACCGTTGTATGTTTGGAGCTAAAGCTCAGAGCTCGACAGTATGCTGGCCTCCTCAAGTATGACGAACTCCTGTTTTATGAATCTAATCTCGCGATCGGGTTGTTACTCGACCCTGACGTGTTCATTTCCCCTCTTATCTCATCCAGAAGCTCCTTCCTGTTTGACCTACAGCTCAATACTGTCCCTGAACGCATCCTGTGTGCAGACACAGTGTGCGATGGTTCAATTCGGTTTATGTCGTACAGCTCAATAATAAAATTACAAATTTGCCTCGAAGGGCTTTACAATCTGTCCACATGCGACATCCCTGACCTTTGACCTCACTTCGGATCAGGAACAACTCTCCAAAAAAGAAATGTACATCTTTTTAGGAGGCAATCTTTGCCACCAGTGACTTAAATCCAGGGCATTTAAAAATAAATTGAGTTTATTTATTATTAAAAATAATAATAATAATAATACATTTATTATTAAAAATAATAAATAAACTTATTTAGGCTTACAATATATGAGCAATTGTCATATAAATGGCAATAATAAGACTATTGGGCAGTATTCTACAGATTTAAAGTGTTTTCTTAGATTTTTTTAAGCCAAAACAAACAGAAAACATAATCATATTCAATGTTATTCTTATTTCTTTTTCATTATTTATTATTATTACATTTTTTTAAACAACTATTAATAATTAAAACTTATTTCTTTCTTTTTTTAAATTTTAAATTATATTTATAGATTTTTGTGTGTGTAAAGTACAGGCAAAACAGACACACACAACAAAGAACAAAAACAAAAGGCTATTAAATTATCATAATTATTAGAGGAAATTATGGGGGCATTCGCTGCCCCTCACCTCTTCATGTCAGGGGCAACATACATCTCTTCGGGGCAGCTTTGCCCTTTGCCTTTGTGTATTTCTGACGCGTCTCTGGGATTTAAGACGTACATTACTTTGTGCGTTACACTCGTCTTTCTCGGCTGCACAATGTCGGCCCTGTGTTATCCAGAGAAAGCCTCGTCTTCTCCTTTGTGCCGCTCGGCTCCGGCATTCAAGTCGACGGACGCTCGCGGAGCGTGAACCTCGGTCGGCTTTTGTCCGTCTCCATCGGTCCCGGCCGGCGTGCGGCCGCGGGGCTCGATGGCCGACCCGCTGAAAGAGGGGTCTGTGCGGCAGGAGGAACACGGACACACACAAACACACACAAACACACACAAACACACACTTCATTTCATGTTTTCCTTTTCTGGTGACTGAGGCCAGAGTGCAGCAGCTGAGCCGCCTCGAGCGTCCACACGCTTTTATGTTTGACCCCCGACTGACTCTGGACGTGACGCGGTGCTTTCAGGGACCGGCCGAAGACGCCGGACCCTTGAAGGTTTAAGCGCTCGAGATGAGGACTGTAAGGAGGACGCCGTCCCATTCACACTGACTCAGCATTAACTGTATCCTTCTCGACCAGTGTCTGGCAGCCGAATAAAAAGATTTCCCCAAAAAATGAAGTTGTGTAAAGTATCAGAAAACAGAAACTCAAAATAATGTAGTTTCTGACCTAATCCTCCTCAATTTGATGAATAAACCTGTCACCGCGGTCTCTTTACACTTCAGAGATGCTGTATACACTTTTATTTTTTATTTTATTTATCATTTAAATTCTTAATTGTATCCTGCCCTCCTATTTTATTTCATTGTATTGAATATTTGTAAAAAAAAAAAAATGTCTGCTGCTGCGTTAAGAAATTTCCCTCTGGAGATGAATAAAGTAAAATCTAAATTTAAATCTAATCTACCGTGATACGGATGTTAATCCGTATTCATTATTAACTTTAATTTACTGGCAAACCTGCATGATTTCATCTGATTTTGAGGACAGAGGCGTCGATATCCATGTTTTTCACAAGCGGTTAACGGTTCCTCGCGGTAACTTTTAAGATGAGGAGCTGGACGCCATCGGCCCGACCGGCGGCGGCGCCGTGCGTTCCTCTGAGGTCGCGCGCGCGTGCGGCTGCATTCCAACACTTCTCCAGCTGCAGGAACGTTTCCTCTCGGCGGGCGCTAATCCGGAGTGACTTTCAGTCCCCCTTGAGTGGGGAATCTCTCCGTGAAGCACAAAGCTGGAGCTTCACGACCTTGACCGACCTTTCTGTATTTTACAGAACGCTAAATCCCCAGATATTACCCCGTCTGTAAATTATACATCCAGATGAACTGAAGCGTGGGAATTGGTGTGGAAGCAGAGCTCCGTGGTCTCTGGGAGAAAGCCCAGCTTTATTCTCTGTTTTTCATTTATGTGACTATAAGTCAAACACACACAGATGTTCTGTTTACGGGGAGTAACTAATTCAATATTGCAAGAGCAGAGGGAAGGAAATCTAGTAAACACGCGTCTGTCTTCGCTATCTGGGCCACGTCTTGGCCGGGGATTTCTGTCCTCTGTCTCCGGGGCAGACTTGCCAGGAAATCTCAGTCGAGGATGGAGGAAGCAGACGGCGGAAGGGGGTGTGTGTGAGGGTGTATGGGGGATTTGTGTGTGTGTGGAGGGGGAGGGGAGGGGGCGACACCCATCTTGTGTACAAATAACAAGCTCCACTGAGTCGCTGAAAGCACCGATCAAGCGTCATCTTCGGCTAATTGTTGTGCTTTTTTATTTTGTGTAAAAATTTGACAAGTGTAAAAAATTGACAAGTAAGCATCACACCGTCTTTTAAAAAATATATATATGTATTTTTTAAGGTTGTCAAATGTTAGATGGACGAGCGCCGCTCCTGGGTTTAGTAGAAAAAGAAGAAGAAGACGGCAACCAGAGACGAGAAGCTGTCAACGTGTCTTTAAGAGGCCGGGCTCTGTTGCCATGGCAAACACACACAGTCATCACGAGAGCTGCAACAATTAATGAATGTACTCATTTATTTAATTGATTCTATTATAACTCAAGCCCAGATGACACTTGATTGGTTTTCAACAACTCAAACGTAAAGACTTCAAACAAAACATTTATATCTTTTTACAATTTCTGGATGTTTCGTACACCGAACAAATATTCTCTCCACTCATCAAATAAACAAGCGAGTTTGTCGGAGGGACTTTTTTCGTTGTTTCCTGTATATTTCGTATATGTTGGCGCCTCGTCGGCTTCTCCCGTATTTCCTTCCTTTCCTTCGTGATCAGGCATGTGTCTGGCCGCCCGCCACCGCAGCTCCTGATTCACGGTATTGAACTGGCACAAATAAGCCGGCGCAGTCCATCAGACGGCCGCCATTAGAGCCGTGATTGATCCAATTAGGTCATGGAGAGGGGAGCGTTATAGCAGGTGTGTGAGCCGTCTGCTGATTGTGGCCGCGTTCCAAATGGCTGGAGGTTATCGTGTCGATGTTATGGCCTCGGCAGCGAGGCCTCCGGCTGATGGCGGCTTGGATCCGTTGCCATGGAAACGCCATCGTCGGCGCGAGGATAACCCTGAGCTGGAGGCGTCCTCGGCGTGACTTGGGGAGCACGCGGGGGGATGTTGACGCTCGGGTGTGGTTGTTGATGGACATCGTGTGCGGCCGCCGTGCGGCGTCCGATTGCGGAGAGGCTGAGATAGTGGAGACGTAAGGTCGCCTCGTCCCACAACAGAGGGAGTGTGTGTGTGTGTGTGTGTCTGTGTGTGTGTGTGTGTCTGTGTTTGTGTGTGTGTGTTGGGGGGCTTCAAATAAGAATGCACCAATTAAACCAGTGTTTAAATAATAATCTGAAGTGAGTGAAGGTGACTTACTAACTTTTTTAACATACCTGCAAACGTGTCACCTTTCGGCGAAATTCGCCGTTTTGAAATCAAAATAGGTCATTCACGGGAATAGTGTGGAATCCGAAGAGTTTTTGTTTTGGGGTGGGGGTGTGTGTGTGTGTGGGGGGGGGGGGCAACTGAGATTGGAGTGAGACACGAAGAACATGCGATGTGGTGATCTTCGCAATAAAACATCTTTGATGGGACACGTCGAAGGAACAGGCTCCTGGAACAGAATCATGGAACAGAATCATGGAACAGAATTATGGAACAGAATCATGGAACAGAATCATGGAACAGAATCATGGAACAGAATTATGGAACAGAATCATGGAACAGGATCATGGAACAGAATTATGGAACAGAATCATGGAACAGAATCATGGAACAGAATCATGGAACAGAATTATGGAACAGAATCATGGAACAGAATCATGGAACAGAATCATGGAACAGAATTATGGAACAGAATCATGGAACAGAATCATGGAACAGAATCATGAAACAGACTCATGGAACAGACTCATGGAACAGGCTCAGGGAACAGAACCATGGAACAGAACCATGGAACAGAATCATGGAACAGAATCATGGAACAGAATCATGGAACAGGCTCAAAGCTCAGCAGAGGACACAAGTTTAAAAAAAGGTTCATGTTCAAGTTGGTTCATGAATGACTTTAACCATATTATATATAATGATAATGTAAAGTTGTTATTACTATTATTACGGCCCGATCACTGAGTTGTTCAGAGGACCCTTTTTCTTAAAATGTTTTTTTATTATTATTTAGATTTGCGGTCAGAACAATCAAAAGGCTGTAGTTATAAAAGCTTTGAGGTGTCATCAAACAACAAAAGTGTATATATATATATATATATATATATATATATATATATTCAGTAAATATATATATTTCTTACATTTTGTTTTACAAAGTTAGTAAAGCCTGATATATATATATATATATATATATATATATATATATATATATATATATATATATATATATATCAACCTGATTCAAACCTTTTTCATGCATCAACAGATTGTACGACATTTTTAAGTTTTCTCTATCAATAAACATCCTAATAATGACAAATTCAAACTCAACGGCACAAACGTGACGTTGTGACAATTTGACCTAATTATTTTCTGGTCACGTCCATTATCATCTTTTGGGGTTTCTGAGTGTTGATTGGACCCAAACAATCCGTTAGTGGGCGTCGTCTGGGATGTTTTCTTGAGGGTTTCCTCGAAGCTTTTACCACAGACTGTTTGTTTGTTTGTTTGTTTGTTTGTTTCTAGTCGACAATGAAGACGAGAGATGCAACAAACCTCCTCTGGCATTCAACACTATTGTCTAAAAATGCTCTAACCCAAAAATAATTGCAACCCACGCAGCCAATGCATTTCACTTCTCCTGTGGACACACACACACACACACACACACTGATCCCATATTGCCTCCCCTCTGTTTGAATATTCCTCTGACGTGCACACTGGCTGCAGTTTGAACGTAAGAGAGAGAGAGAGATAAGAACGAGATAACAGCCCGATACATGTTATGAATATCCCCCGTAGGAATGTGTGTGTGTGTGTGTGTGTGTGTGTGTGTGTGTGTGTGTGTGTGTGTCCCAGCTCACGTATATCAACCTGAAGTGGATAACTCTCGACAGCCTTGACACGACGCGTGACTCCCAGGTCGCGTTCGGCTGCGCCTCCTCCCTGGAACTCTCCCCGTGTCTCCGCTCCCTCACACTCCTCCCGCCTCTCTTTTCAGGAGTGGCGGTCTGAACGCCGCGACCTCAGCGCGTCGGGAGAGCAGACGGCGGCAGACGCGCAGACGGCAACGACGGACGACGGCATGGCGTCCATACCGGAGTACTACGCCGGCAAGAGCGTGCTCATCACCGGGGCGACGGGCTTCATGGGCAAAGTGCTGGTGGAGAAGCTGCTGAGGTCGTGCCCAGAGGTCAAGGCCCTGTACCTGCTGGTCAGACCCAAAGCCGGCCAGTCCATGCAGCAGAGGGTCAGCGACATGATGACCTGCAAGGTAAGAGCTGAGCGTTCTCTGTTGCCGGGGAGATTACCCAATCGCCAAGCGTTAAGCTCTTTAGAGACCCGATGAGCTCAATGTTTTGCTTTGCGTTGGGATTCAAAGGTCTCGTTTTATTTAGTTTATTGTTTTATCTACGGCCAGCGCACCAAAAATACTAGAAACAAATGGAACCGGGGGGTCAAAATGTAAGTGATAAAACTGAAAGAAAATGAGCTTCACACCTCGATGACGTCGCTCTGGACTGAACTTTAAAAAAGGTGTTAAAATCTATACAAAGACACGTAAAGACCAGACCTCTTCTCTTTCTCTTTAGTCTCCTTCTCCTTCTTCTCCTTCTTCTCCTTCTTCCTCTCCCTTTTCTTCTTCTCATCCTTGCTCCTCCTTCTTCCTACTGCACCTCCAATCTTCCTCTACTCCTCCTCCTTCTTCTTCTCCTTCCTCTTCTTCTTCTTCTCCTCCTACTTCCTCCTCCTCCTCCTTCTTATTTTCATCCTTCCTCCTCCTGCACCTCTGGCCTCCTCTTTTTCTCCCCTCCTCCTTCTTCTTCTCCTTCCTCTTCTTCTTCTCCTCATTCTTCTTGCTCCCTCTTCACCTCCTCCTTCTTTTTCTTCTCCTCCTTCCTCCTGCACCTCTTCCTCCTCCTCTTCTCCTCCCCTCCTTCTTCCTCCTCCTCCCCCTCTTCTTCTTCTTCTTCTTCTTCTTCTTCTTCTTCTTCTTCTTCTTCTTCTTCTCCTGTTCTACCTCAGGTCAGCGTGTCTTCTATCTGCTGGTGTTCTCAGCCTCGCTTGGCGCTCTGCCGTTAGGCCCCGCCCCCCTGCATCCAGAAGCGACGTCATTCATTTCCGTGACCAAGCCTCGAGCACCAATTGGTATTCGAGTCGGCGGGTCGGCGACGTCCCGTGCAGACTTTGTATAATTTGTGACGGAGAGCCGTGTCGTTTGTCTCCTCTCATCCCTCGGAGCCAGAGTATCTTTCCTCAACACCTGTTGCTAGGTAACGACCATCCGATCCCTCCAGTGACAGGTGTTGTTTTTAGGGTTTTTTTCCCCCAAGAAGATCCAATCAGGGGGAAAGGGAACACAAACGGACCGGAATCTCATCGTCATTGAAGCGTGAGGCCACTGGAGGAATGTTCAGATTCTCCTCACACACACACACACACACACACACACACACACACACATACACATACACATATACACATACACATACACATACACACACATCAGCCAGCCAGTAGCAGTGTGTGCAGCATCTTCATACCTGCAGATCCAGAGCTGTGAGATGTAAAGGTGGAGACAATTTAGAATTTACCTATGAGGCAGGATCCTGGATGAAGGGGGCGGGGTTTATTCTTATAACCGGAGAGCGGCGATTGGTCGTCGCTGTTCAGTGCGGCAGACGGTGACGGCTGGTGGGTCCAGACGGAGATACAGAAGTACATTTATATCATGCAGCTTTATTCTTCACCTCCTTTTCACCTCCTTTTCACCCCTTCCTGCCCAGTGAGAACTCTCCCTCTCCAGACGTGTTGATGTTGGACGAGCCGTTCCTTCATATTGGAAGTGAGGCGCCCGAGGTGCTCGGCGGCGGTCGATCCTTCCGGCCCGTTATCGCACTCTGATCCGACATGACTACATCGTTCTATCGATTTCCCCGAATCGTTAGCGTCGGGGCCGCCGGACCGCGACCAATGAGAAGCCTGCGTCTCGTCCCCCAGAGGAAGCGGCGAGGGGGGAAGCGGCGAGGGGGGAAGCGGCGAGGGGGGAAGCGGCGCTTTTGCGTCTAATTAAGCCGCAAATTGACTCCAGTTTATGAAACAAATTAGCACATTGAACATCCCTGGTGGAGCATGACAACCTCTCCACGGACATCGAGAGTACGGCATCCAGACCTCTGAGGAGGAGGAGATATTCTGGATTTATAAATTCAGCTTCATACTTCTAATTTGGATTTCTACGAAAACATGTTTACATGCTTTAATATTGACAAATATATATATATTTCTTTAATTTCTGTTTCCCTGAATCCGCCTGTGTTCACCCTCTGAGATTCCACTGTAGATGTTTTGTTTTTTGAGACATCCTGAATTTATATATTCAAGTTGATGTTATAACAACAATAGCAAGTTCTCTAATTTGAGAAGCCTGACAAATCAATCAATCATTTAGTATTTATTTTTGAGCGATTACTGAGAGAATCAGTCTTCAAGCTTCATCCACACGTCTCTGTTTAAAATATGCTCAAACTTTGTGAAATCAAACTACCCCGCAAGGTTTGAAAAATGCCCGCTGAGGCGCGTTAGTTTTAAATGTTACGTGTTTTTTTAATGTTTTTTTTATAATTCTGGGCGAGCAGAAAACAGACCTTTGTGACAACAATGTCCACTTTCTGAGCGCGTCCCGACGTGTCCTTCCCCGCCTCGTCGTGTCCCCAAACACGACTGCGCTTCGCCGCCACGCACGCACACACTCAGACGGACGGAGATCTGAAACACACGAGGGCCGTCTCCACGGCACGGGGCAGGGTTGACATTACGCTCAAAACAAACAGTCTTTTTATGGCCCATTCTCTTTGATTCTGCTGGGGGGGGGGGGGGGGGGATTGGGGGGGCTGCGTGTCTGGCCCGGTTAAAGCGCGGTTAGCGAGGAGCGAGGCCGTTTGAACGGCGTCTCAGGTTGCCGGCGGGCTGAAAGGAAAGTGCCATTAGTGTCGGGTTTCCGTGAAAGCGTCCCGACGGCTGCTCGGAGCGCTCCCTGCGGAAGATTCGGGAACGACAGCAGAAAAGAAAGGGACGCGTGGCGGCCGAGGAAATGTCCGTGATAGACGACCTTCTCTCTCCGTTTGATCGACGCTGCGACAGCAGCGGCGGTGAGACGGCCCCGCGGCCCCGCGGGGGGGCGGGAGGACACGGGGGAACTGGCGCGCCATTGTTCCCCGCGCACAAGGCAGCGTGCTCATTGGACGCCCCGCGTGGGCTCGGAGGAAGGGTGTGACGGGGAAGGCGAGCGACGGAAGGCTGGCACGAGAAGAAGAGCCTCTCACAGGACGGTCCCACAAGGCCGTCCTCCGCCGGCGTCCGGAACAAAGGGCGCTCTGAAGCCCACGCTCAACGGCCTCATTCACCCTTTTCTTGACCCTGATGCACCCCTGCTCCCCCCCAACCCACCACCCCCCTCTGGGTCTTTCGATAACTTGACTTTTCTGTACGATTTAAGCATTCTCAGTCGTTTTGGTGAGATTTCTTGACAATTCTTGTCAATTTGTCCTTTTTTGTTGTTTTTTCATGCTGAATGTGTAAAATGTTGACAAAGTTAAAGTCATAGAAAGACCCAGAGAGGGGAAAGAGGATCAAAGTCTGATTGGTTGACTAATAATTGACGATAGATGCCAGATGCTCTTTGTATTGGCGCAGATTGAATCATAACTGCCTTATTTTAAAGATATTTAAAAAAAATAGTCAACCCGACTCGTGAGGAGCTTTTCCTTTATGCCTTTTCCATTGTTAAATGACTTTACTGCGTCTTTTATCTCATTTTATATTTACCCCCACGAGAAAAAAATCATAATTTGACGAGTTGAGATATTTGCTTGGTGACGTTTCTCATCGAAGCTGGCGGAGACCCAAAAGGCCTCGCAGGTCGAGTTTCTCACCTCGCTCCGTCTCAAGGGAACTCTATGACCTGATTTCTGTCTGACAGGCGCGGCTATCAGAGAAATTTATATCTGAGACTTCCTCCTCGTGCACAAAGCCTCGTGGGTTATTGACAGCTAGGTGGTTTTGTTTTAGTTGGCGAACGACACGACACGACACGCCCCTCGAGAGGAAGCTGACCCGAGGTCACGAGGTCGACAGTGGAGTGGGAACGGTTCAAACACAGCAGAGCGCCGCAATAAATTCACTATCTGGGACTTTACTATCAAAAGTCTAAGTGGGTAAAGGTAGATAATAAAACAGTCTGTTCAGAAAAGGACTCAGTTTGCTCTAATCCAGCCTTTAAAACCAGGAGAAAACAACAATTATGACATGTGACATCATTACCACCTGTATATGATATCGAAGTATTGCCCGACCATTACCAATTTTAAGATATATCGTAAAGCAGCATCTACATCTCTTCTTTCACTGTCACTCTGGAGGGGAAGCGTTATTATTATTATTATTTGGCTTTACATGAAATCTACGAAGCAGTTTCGATTGACATCCAGCGTGAACGTAAACAGCTGTTTGCAGTGGTTTAATTCAACATCTGTCCTCTTCCTCAAACAGCTGATACACACACACACACACACACACACACACACACACACAGAGAGCTGCAATTTCATAACGGAGCTTGTGTGTGTGTGTGCGTGTGCGTGTGCGTGCGTGTGTGTGTGTGTGTGTGTGTGTGTGTGTGTGTGTGTGTGTGTGTGTGTGTGTGTGTGTGTGTGTGAGCCGGTAAATATAGACGACTTATTCCCCCCTCCGTGTTGGAATGTCGCCCGGCTGAGTACGAGGCGGGGGTGACATCACGCGAGGCGGCTGCATGTTGAGCTCGAGGTGCGTCTGGCATGCACAAAGCAGTGATAGCGGTGTGTGTACATCAGGGTGTGTGTACATCAGGGTGTGTGTACATCAGGGTGTGTGTACATCAGGGTGTGCGTTCCTTCTTCTTCTTTTGGGGGGGGCTTTCTTTAAGGAGGGTTCCTTTGACTCACGGCCTCGACAAACAAAACCCAGACTGAGGCACGTCAAATATTTGCAAATATTCTATAGTCACGCATTATTTGAACGTTGCCTTGTGTGTTAAACTCATGTTTCTCTCGTGTGTGTGTGTGTGTGTGTGTGTGTGTGTGTGTGTGTTTGCAGCTTTTCGACCGCGTGCGTGAGGACGACCCCGACTTCCACCGGAAGGTGTTCCCCATCAGCAGCGAGCTGACGCAGCCCGGCCTCGCCATCGCGCCGCAGGACGTGGAGAAGCTCTCGGCCGTCGTCAACGTCGTCTTCCACTGCGCCGCCACCATCCGCTTCGACGAGCCGCTCAAGTGAGGAGCGCGTCAACAACAACACGTCAACAACAATACGTCAACAACACGTCAACAGAAACACATCAACAACAACACGTCAACTCCCTCCCTCTCTCTTTCCCTCTCTCCCTCATTCCCAACTCTCCCCCTCTTTCCCTTTCTCTCTCTCTCTCCCACTCTCTCTCTCCCTCCCTATTTCCCTCTCTCTTTCCCTCTCTCCCTCTGTCCCAACTCCCTCCCCCTTTTTCCCTTTCTCTCCCTCTATCTTCCTCTCTCCCCCTATGTCCCTCTCTCTTTCCCTCTCTTCCTCTTTCCCTTTCTCTCCCCCTCTTTCCCTCTCTCTCCCGCTCTTTCTCTCTCTTTCCCTTCCTCTTTCTCCCTCCACCTTCCACCCGCATTGATGAGTCGCCTTCACCCCTTTCTCCTCACCCCTCTTCATGCAGCGTTCACTCCCAGATGACACAGATGGGAAGGAGAAAGAGAGAGAGAGAATGTGGGAGAGAGGGAGAGAGACAGAGTCATTACTCGTGTCCGGCGGCCTTGTAGGCGGCGGCACGGCATAAATCCTACGCCTCGCTCTGCGTGTCTCTCTCCATCCTTAACGGACCACTCCTCTTTAAAACACCTGATTTGGGTCTTCCTATCTTCCTTCCTTCCTTCCTTCCTTCCTTCCTCCTTTACATCACAATTAAATCACACCTCCAGATATCGTGATGAACAATTCAGTCGTCTGAATTAATGGAAGCAAACCAAAACCTGCAATCACGAGTATTTATGCCGCCTCCTCCTTCATTGTTTTGACGTGCTTTGTGAATATATTTATATATTTATAATTTTATATATTTATATATTTATGTATTGAGCCCACGCACAGAGCTCCTCTAATAACCAACACCACCCTCCATATTACTGTCAGCACTCTGACAGCTAACAAGCCGGCACCACCTGACCACATCGGATTCATGCCGATGGACCCGTCGCCTCCTGTCACTCTCACACACACACACACACACACACACACACACACACACACACACACACACACACACACAGAGGAGCACCTGACTCTCAGTCGCCTCAAACTAAAAATGAACTCTGGAGCTGAGAGAAAGTGTCGGTGTTTTTTAACCACATTCAGGATTTTAAAACAGAATAATCGTGCCTATAATTGAGCACTTCATCCCACGCTGTCAAGCAATCTCGTCATTTAGTGATGCAATTTCTGTAGGAACGAGATCAAATGTGTACTTAAGCAGGAACCACCTTGAGACGTGAAGAAATAAGAGTGTGGGAAGGCGGTAACTACGACGACACTCTACATCAAGAGCTGTGTTCAGTGGGAATAATGAGGAGCAGATGTACCTCCTCCTCACCCTTATCATCATGTCCTGCATGATTCCTGCTGCCATGCATATTATCACTGGGAAGAGAAGTTCTTCACACACACACACACACACACACACACTGTGTGACGCTGTCTCTCCCCGACAGACACGCCCTGCAGCTGAACGTGATCGGCACGCAGCAGCTCCTCGGCCTGGCCAAGCGGATGCTCCACCTGGAGGCCTTCGTCCACATCTCCACCGCCTACGCCAACTGCAACCGCAAGCACATCGACGAGGTCATCTACCCGCCGCCCGTCGAGCCCAGGAAGCTCATCGAGTCCATCGAGTGAGTGAAGACCGATAATAGACCCACAAACGGCTCGTGAGACGTGTTTTCTGCCACTTTTTTCTTTTACTTGATAAAAGATGGCAACGTTTATCTAATGGAAACGTATCTTTTTAAGATCTCGGTGAGAAACGGACACGATGAGGAAGCTCTTGCACGTCTTTGAGTATTTTATTAGCCGTAGCCTGAATGGAGAGGGCTGCTTCCCCTCGGATGGTTCAGAGGTCCTAAAGAGCACATATGATTCCCACATTATTTTAGCTCCCACCCTCAACTTGTTTTCTATTTTTTTAGTGACTAATGGGGACAACAGCTTTAATAATTGGTTCATTATTCAGAGAGAAAGCTGCAAACAGCAGCTGCCAGACGGGCTGTGATGTAATCGCTCGGGGGCAACTTCTCACCATCGGTCACGTCCGCTCACAATGCTTGTTGTTGTTGATGTTGTTGTTGTCGCGGACGACAGGTTCAGGTTGTTATCAAAAGACATTATGGAGAAGGACCCGGATCCGTCTGTTCGTCGAATTATTCCACACTCATTGCCGTAACTAAGCATTTAAGCTCCTCTTCATAATGTTGTACGACACTTGTAATAACAAGTGTCGGTTTAAAGCCCCACTATGTAGTGTTTCCCTTGTAGCGCCCCCTTCAGGTATTTAACGTTTACTTCAGTGTCGTAAATACCCAGTTACGATAGATCAGGTGTCGTGAACCTCTGGCTCTCGAGCCATATATGGCTCTTCCGGTGACGCATATAGCTCTTTTGAGTTTGAGTTCAAAACAAAAAATCTCCTTCGCCCCCTGTAACTTTCTCTCTCCTCCAGATGACAGCAGCAGTAATGTCAGGTCCTTTTCTTAAAGACGTCTTTGTTCTTTTATTAAACTAAACGTCTGTTATTGATCGTCTCCACAGCAGCATGTCTCTCTGTCTCTACGCGTCGCGTAGTGGAGACAATAAAAAGTCACCTGTGAGCGTGGACTGGCACTATGTGACGTCACTGCCAGACAGCAGGTCGAAGTACATCCGGGTACCGGCTGCGACCGGGCGGCTACGAAATCTTAAAACGTTAAATACCTGAAGGGGGCACTACAAGGGAAAAGCTACATAGTGGGGCTTTAAGAGGCCGCACGTGGCGGCGAGAAAACGCTCCAAGCGATGACATCACCGCCCGTTCAGAGCAACGTTCTTCGTTATTACTTCACCAATTTCTAGGATGAAAAATACAGATGGGGCTCTTTAATTCAAATTTGTTCAGCCCTGCTATCAAGTCTTCAGTTTATTATGGAAAATTTAATAATTTGTTATTAAATAATTAGATAAAATAAATAATAAAAACGTTATTTATTTTTATTAAATTATTTAAAAATATTTTTTTTATAATTTAGATAATTAAATAATTATTTAATGATTTAATTAATCATTAAATAATGAGAGTGGCAAATTAAATAATTTGTTATAAAATAATTTGTTATAAAATAATTAGATAATTTAATTCAATAATTTAATTAATGAAAACATTATTTCTTTTTATTAGATTATTTAAAAAAATATTTTTAAATAATTAAATCATTATTTAATGATTTAATAAATCATTAAATAATGAGATGCATTCCAGAAAAGTTAATATTGCTTCTACAAGAATACTGATCGAGCCAGTTTAACTTAGTGGAGTTGTAAGAGTGTGAACTTCTCATTGGTTGTTTTTAAGTACACGTCTGTCTATGAATTTTCTTAATATACACACTTTTAGAATAAATCTACATCTCAAAAAACGAAATGCCAAAGTTACCAAGTTGTGTTTACCTCTGCTGACCCCCTCTGTCTACGTGAACACGCAGCTATAAGTGATAAAAACGCACAAATGGAGCGCGCCCCTACCGCCTCCCTCTCTGACCGAGGCCCCGTGCGTCTTCTCTCCAGGTGGCTGGACGACGGCATCGTGCGCGACATCACGCCGCGGCTCATCGGCGACCGGCCCAACACGTACACCTACACCAAGGCGCTGGCCGAGTACCTGGTGCAGCAGGAGCAGGAGCAGCTGGACGTCGCCATCATCAGGCCCTCCATCGTGGGCGCCACCTGGCAGGAGCCGTTCCCAGTGAGTCTGTTTGCCCGGTCGCGGGACTCTGGGAATACGATATCGATCGACGTAATCCGGCACGGGGTGGGGTCAATGCCCCCCCCCCCCTTCAAACTATTCGGTTAACATCGCGGCCGAGGAAGACGAGCATGACTCGACCACACCGCCTCACACAGCTGCTAGGAGACTGTAACGAGACACTGAGCGCAGAGAGGAACCCAATGTCCCGTCAAGGGTCAGAGGTCAAAGAGCGTGGAGAAGGTCACGTAAAGGCCAGACGTGCTCTTCTTATCTTTCTTCCTCTTCTTCTTCTTCTTCTTCTTCTTCTTCTTCTTCTTCTTCTTCTTCTTCTTCTTCTTCTTCTTCTTCTTCTTCTTCTTTTTCTTCTTATTGTTCTTTTTCTTCTTCCTCTTCTTCTTCTCCTCCTCCATCCTATTCTTCTTCTCCTCCTCCTTCTTCTCCTTCCGATCCTCCTTCTTCTTCTACTCCTCATCCTTCCTATTCTTCTTCTTCTCCTCTTCTCCTTCTTCTCCTTCTTTTCCTCCTTCCTCTTCTTCTTCTCCTTCCTATTCTTCTTCTTCCTCTTCTTCCTCTTCTTCTTATCCTCCTTCCTATTCTTCTTCTTCCTCCTCTTCTTCCTCTTCTCCCTCTTCTTCTTCTTCTTCTTCTTTTTTTTTTTTGTCACTTAATTTTTTATTTGTTTAGTGACATAAACATAGAACAATTACAAAGACGTCAGATATAACCATATATATATATATATATATATATATATATATATATATAAATAAACATATATATATATATACATACATATACACATATACACATATATACATATATACACATACACACACACATATATATACATATATATATATACATACATACATACACATACACACATATACACATACATACATACACCCATATACACACATACATATATACACACATACATACAAATACACCCATACATACATACATACACATACCTACACCTTCATCCATACACACACTTACATACATACATACATACATACATACATACACACACACACACACACATCAAACATACACACACGCATACATACCCCCACATATGCACATACCCTCCCCCCCCCTCACAACACAAAAAAAAAAAAACACACACAAAAAAAAAAAGCATAACAACAATCCTGGCACCCCCTTAATTATTTTTACTTGTAAGTATATATGCACCACCCTGCATCTGTATTTGCAATCCTCTCAAAACCCAAGCCCAGCCCCTGACTATTTGACCGCTCCTCTAATT
Organism: Liparis tanakae; assembly: GCA_036178185.1. Lineage (NCBI taxonomy): Eukaryota > Metazoa > Chordata > Actinopteri > Perciformes > Liparidae > Liparis > Liparis tanakae. The sequence continues at coordinate 5,398,451 of CM070089.1, forward strand.
TGTAATAAAAGCCATCAAACTTTTCCATGGTTGGTCAGTTTGGCTTGAACTGTTCTTCATCCTGGCAATCATACTCTCAAAAGCGGCCGTCTCATGAGTTTTAGCCATTCTGTGAATGTGGCCGTGTGTGGGCTCTTCCAGTTTCTCAGGATAAGCCTCGCTGCCACCATGAAACCTGTTAATGAGATTCTAATTTCTGCTTTGGTGAGGCCTTCTTTTTGGTGAGGCCTTCTTCTTCTTCTTCTTCTTCTTCTTCTTCTTCTTCTTCTTCTTCTTCTTCTTCTTCTTCTTCTTCTTCTAGTGCTGCAGGCGTCCTATCATCTTCAAAATGTGCGTTTCTCAATATTTTAATCGTTTTGTATTTACTGCGAGACGTAAATAAAAAGAATATCGACTATAACATAAACAATCTTCATGTTACGTAGCATTCGTCTGACCTTCACGGCTCAACATGTTAGATTTAACTTGCACAAGGAAAACTCAACCATACATCCTTACGCTCGTGCTCTTCTGCAGAGGTTTTAAAATAGTGGGGGCTGCCTATTTATACGTCGATGTCGTGGTGTGTGTTCAACCACAAGATGCATTTAGTTCCGTCGGTTTGTGACTTCATTTCCCCAGATGTCGAGCATTTAATAAAAGTGTAGATTACATTTTGTTGCACAGAACGATTCCATGATTTATTAATTTTTTATCTCCATCTTTTTATTTGAGCACATTGAGAAATTAAACCTACATTTCAATAAAAACCTGGAGAAATGTAGGTGTTTATGACCGATAGTATATATATATATATATATATATATATATATATATATATATATATATATATATATATATATATGATGCCAAAAATATAAATTCAGAGATATAGCTGTCACTTTAGCCGTGCATGAGGTCATGAGGTCATCCTCATGCACGGCAACAACACCTCCGGCCTGTTCACACGCTCTTTATCGGCCCCACGGGCGTATCATCAGACCCCGGACAAGCCTCGGCCTCCAGCCCCACGCAGTCTATAACCAGTGGCTCCATCTATTTTTAATGCTCTCTAATTGAAGTCGACAATCAGCGCTTCCCAGCGTCTCTTGGACGTAACAAATCCCCGAGCGGCTGATTCCCAGCTCATGAACTCCCACACGCGTGTCGCTGTCAGGGTTTATAACCTTAATGTTGTGTATTTGGTTTTGGATTGACACGGTTTCTCTTCCCTTGTCGCCTCAGGGTTGGATCGACAACTTCAACGGGCCGAGTGGAGTCTTCATCGCCGTGAGTGTTCCCTCTTAAACCTCGAAGCGTTTTTAAACTTGCGTACACGTGTGACACGCGTGTGCCTTTGTTGAGCAGGCGGGAAAGGGGATCCTGCGGACCATGAGAGCCAACAACGACGCGGTGGCGGACCTCATCCCCGTGGACGTGGTCATCAACCTCACGCTGGCTGCCGGCTGGTACACCGGCGAGCGCAGGTCAGTGGACTGAGGATTTGGTCTCATGCACTTGAAACACACTCGGAATAAATCTTTAATGCTCAGTGTGAACAGGATGCAAATGACTGAACTTATCCTTTAAATGTGTTATTTTCTGTATATGTCAAGGATGTTGAAATTTCAGCTTATGACTTTAATTATATATATATATATATATATATATATATATATATATATATATATATATATATATATATATATATATATATATCTATTCATGTATAATCCCACAGTTAAATATCTTTAACATGATAATATTTATAATCAAAAATATTTTATAATCTACAGAATATATATATATAATATATATATATTATATATATATATATATATATATATTACTTATTAGTATCTATTACTTGCTCATAGACTTCTATAGAATGTGAAATATTTTTGCATCCAGTTCCAGGAGACAGAATGCAAGTAAAACATTAAAAAAGTTATTTAACCTGACAGAAAAGGGAAAAATAACTAGAAAGTCTAAGATATGGACTATTTGAAGCTCACAGCACAAGTTTCCCTTGACTGGGGTCAGTTGTCATGCTGGAGAGAATATTGAGGAAAGCTGAACAAACCAAATATCATAGGATCATACATGCAATAGAACTAAAAACATTGGGCTGTGAGACCTAAATTACATCCAAACAAATGTATTTTATAAAGAATTTAATGTTATTTTATCTCACAAATGTAATATTGCATCAACATCACCAATTGTTGTGTTCATGTACCTAACAACCTGTTCCTCTTTTCAGAAGGAGGACGGAAAAACAGAAAACTGAAAGTTAAGTATCGACTCCGCATTGGAAAGTTTGTGAAAGGGTTTAATTATCCCTCCGTTTTTCAGCCTGAATGTATCTTGTCAGCACTCTTTTTAACAGCCTGCATGTGTTAATTAATATGCATTTAGGAATCACCTTTATTGTACTCCAGTTGTATAACTCAATACTCATACAGCCAATAAAATACAGGCTGACGTGTGTTGTTCTTGGCGTCATGATGACCTTCTTCTCTCTCGCCTCGCAGACCTAAGACGGCGGTGGTGTTCAACTGCACGTCCGGCGGCATCAACCCGTTCCACTGGGGAGAGATCGGTAGGCGCATCGTTTGACGTCTCGCTTTCACGTGAAAGAAACCCGTCGCCGCAGGCAGATATTTAGAGAGCTGCTTTGTCTGTGTCTGCTGGCATCCCATAATATTGTCCCCATCATCTCACATCAATACTCCAGGGCTGTGACATCATCTGTCACGATGGACTCGTGGAGAGTGTCTGCCACCTGCTGGAAAGAGACAGAAGATGGATTTTTATATCAGGTGTCAGACACTCAAGACCTGTTCACCTTCATAAATAAGCAGCTTTTGGATGTATAAGCGAGGGGTTTTAATTTTAAATATGCTTTACCAACAAGATCATATGAGCTGGTTTGTGGTTATTTTAATGTAACATTTTGATAATAACAGTTTTTTGAAGAGTCAAGTTAACGCTAGTTTTAAAAGCGTGTGCTATTAGCAGATGCTACATTCGATGGTAGCGCTTAGCTCAAAGAAACAGGAGCAAATGTCATCACCAGGATTATTAATAGATGCATAAATGCAAAAAGGAAACATGCAGGAATCACATGGACAACTTCAAGATAGTGTATGTGAGATTATAGACATTTAAATAATGTTTTCATATATTTTCGAGGTAGGTTTTGATGCAGTTGATGCACATGGGGGCAGCCGCTGAGAGCTTTTACGGCCGGAGACAAGTGAGTTTAGAGTTGAGGTGTGATGTTTCCAGCGGCCGTGAGATGCAGTGGGATCACAGCATAGCATCACAGCAGGAGAAAACAATAGACGCCCCTCGGACAGAAGTGATGGAGGAGGATCTGGCTCCTTGTCGCTTGCAAAATAATTGTGGGGGTCAGCTCAAGGTCGGCGGCGATACTCCGGGCCGCAGCTGGCCGTCGGCGCGGATCGGGTCATCGCTCGACCCCGGCGACCCCTACATATCCGTTTCCATGGAAACCAACGGTGGCGGGGCCTATAGTTGGCGTGCCGCGTGCGTGATGTTGTGTTCTGAGGTCACATGGCCCGCTCGCTGTGTCTGTGCATGGCTGCTGCTGTATTTTGGGAGGAGGAGGAGGAGGAGCAGGAGGAGCAGGAGGAGCAGGAGGAGGAAGAGGAGTTCCTGGAAGTCAAGATCCTTGTATATAAATTGTGATTTTTTTGTTTACCCATTTCTTTGTTCATGAATGTTGACAATTTAGACTAATTGCAGTTGCTTTAAGTACCATTTTTTATTCTTCATTGCATTATGGGATTTTTACACAGATTTTTTAAGTGAGGCTCTTCCTAGTTTTTGCCCCCATTGCATTCAAGTCACGAGCTGAGCATTTGATTCCCCCAAAAAAGTAATAATTGGGGATTTTTAAATCTTATCGCTGAAGGTTTGTTATCCCAATACAACTAACTGTATGAAAAAAATACTGAAAATAAATATTGAGAATAAATACAGAGAAAAAATACTGAAAATAAATACTGAGAAGAAATACTGAAAAAATATAGTTTTAAAAATCAAGGAATGACATAGGTCCCCGTACCAGCATTTTAAATGTTTTATGAGTTATTGGTATTATTTTAAATAATTTGTACTTTCATACAAGTCTGGCATTTTGCATCAGGACACAGAGATTTAAAGTATGTTATTGCACTGCAGATGTAACGTGTGTTCTGCCTGTTGCTCTCCGAGGTGCTGAGCTCTGTCGATGTTAGAGGCTCAAGCTTTAATAGAATTTTCTATCTGCCTTCCAGCCGGACATAAATACTGCATTTTACTGTCTGATGAATCCCCGAAAACATTCCCTCATTCTGCAGAGCACCACGTGATGTCGTCCTTCAAGAGGAACCCGCTGGAGCAGGCTTTCCGGAGGCCCAACGCCAACATCACCTCCAACTACCTGATCAACCAGTACTGGATCCTGGTCAGCCACAAGTTCCCCGCCCTCATCTACGACCTCGTCCTGCGTCTCTCTGGACAAAAGCCGCAGTGAGACTCGCGGCCATGCGTCACGCTTTAAATCCAAACCGGGGAGCCACAGTGCCGTGTCATGTATGCAGTATATAACCTTTGACCTCTCTCTTTAGGATGATGCGCATCTTCAATCGTCTGCACAAGGCCATCGGCCTGCTGGAGTATTTCAGCAGCCAGGACTGGGAGTGGAACTCTGAGAACATGAGCATGCTGCTGAACCAGCTCAGCCCCGAGGACAAGAAGGTACGCATAGTACACATAGTGCACATAGTGCACATAGTACACATAGTACACATTGTACACAAAGTACCCAGTACATGGAGCCTGGTATGTTCTCCGTTTTCTACCGGTTTGATCCAGTCTGAGTGGTGTTTGCTTACCGTAATCTGACAGTATCTGGGTGGTTGTCATCAACCACTTTTTAGTATAGTATTGTACTTGATTACAGTTTTGAGATACTTGTACTGCATTTTCAGTTCATAACACAGGGAATTATTGTACTTTTTGTTTAAAAGTACATCTATAGTGTGGTTCTTCATCCACCACTGAAGTTCTTTTTAACCCTAATATGATTAAGTATGCAATCAGTATATAAAATATGACCTCTGCTGTCTCCAGCTTAGTATTCTTAGAGTATATGGCGCCATCTAGTGAGGGAAAGTGGAATTACAAATATATTTGACAAATAAAACGCATCTTTGAGTTTAGCCTCCCCAACCGTCTTTTTCTATCTCCTAACAGACATTTAACTTTGACGTGCGCCAGCTGAACTGGCCCGAGTACATCGACAACTATTGCATCGGCACCAAGAAGTACGTCCTGAACGAAGACATGTCCGACATTCCTGCAGCCAGGCAGCACCTGAGGAAGTAAGTTGCCGGGAGGATGCAGCATAAATACACCAGGAGGCGGTTAATCCATCAATCTCTGTTTCCTTAGTGAATAACAGGGATTGCAGAATTACAAATTATTTTTTAGAAAATAATATACTTTATTGCTGTTTCTATGTTACCCATACATGTCTTAGAATGAATAACATGCGCTTTCTTGTTTCTTCTGATGAAACATTGTCCTTTTAGGTTTGGAATAATCCTATTTTCAGTTCTTTTTTCTTTTAATAGGCAACTTAAAAACATTAACAAAATATTTAGGAGCGTCTAACTCCAGACAGATGTTGTTGTTTTTCGCCGTCATTCACAAAACTACCACATAGACACTGACAGTGTTGATGTTGCATATAATAAACAGTAGAAATAACAGCTTCAGCCACTCAAAATTCTAATAAAACTTAATCCGACCACAACAGAAACGTTTTTTTAACAATTCACAGTAAGATTGAAGCATTAAAAGTATTTTTTTTAGAAAACATACTTCATTGCTGTCTCTAGAATGAATAACGTGCACTTATTTTTTATTTTTTGTGGAACATTTTCCTTTTAGGTTTGAGATTATCCTCTTTTCTGTTTTTGTTTTAATAAACATTAAAAAAAATATTTAAGAGCATCAAACTCCAGACAGATGAGGGTTTTTTTCCATTATTTACAAGATGACCATGTAGACACTGACAGTGTTGATGTTGTATATAATAAAAGGGAGAAATAACAGCTTCAGCCACTCAAAATCTAAATAAAACGTAATCCGACTACAACAGAAAAGTGTTTTTTAACACATGGACACAAAACAAAACAAATTCACAGTAAGCGTAATTGATTGTCGTCATAAACTGGATAATCACAGGTACATCATGCTGTTTTTAATGTTGTATATAATCTGTTTCTCAGATTGAGGAACATCCGCTACACCTTCAACACCCTGTTGGTCGTCTTCATCTGGAGGGTGTTCATCGCTCGCTCCCAGATGGCCAGAAACATCTGGTACTTTGTGGTCAACCTCTGTTTCAAGTTCCTCTCCTACTTCCGCGCATCCAGCACCTTAAACAAATGAGTCCTCCTCCGAGACCTCGACCCGGAGACGGCGGTCCTCTTCGCCTGCAGGACGTCAGCGTCTGAGACTCTCTTGACTGACTACACTCCAAAGTCCTCCGTCGTGTGCGGATTGGCTGGGCGCTCTCCGCCGTGGAGGCTGCAGCTGCGTGAAGCACTCGGGAGGGAGGTCGGAGGTCCACTAGCCATGAATGATTTGTTTGGTTCTTAAATACGTCGTTGTTCAGGCACCAGAACCGCCCCCCTGTTCGAAGAAAAAAGTGTCTTCATTCATTTTTTTACCTTTTCTCTTCTCAACATGGCCAATTATATATGCAAAAAAAAGCCTTTTGTGTAACTTCCATTTTTGTTCCCCCACGTCATCGTTTCCATCCTCTTTTTTGTTTCCTACTTCAAATTCGGGGACGATTTCTTTAAAATCATCTTGTTTTCTACCGGTGGGGATATCCAGCTCCTCTCTTTAATACGTGGGTAATTTCACTGACATGCATTAAGTGTATCTACTGCCTTCTTAAGATTACACCCCAAACGAGCCCGTGGCTTTCTGTCTCGAGGACGATCCTCAGATGGAGACTCGTATTAAAGCTAAATTCTGACCCCGGTGTCACTACGTATACGGGAACATACAGACCTGTCATCTGTCCTGCTGTTGAGGTGGTCACTTCTTTGATACCACAAACAACAATGTCAGTGTGTGAACATAAACCTTGTTTGTTTGAATGCTCCTCCACTTTTTTGCCTGTTTGTACAGCAGTTTGTACTGGAACTAAGTTTACTACTTTTACATATTTATACTTGGGTCAAAGGCGAGTCGGATATATGTGGCAGACCTTTGCAGTGTATTATATATAAATAGGAGCACATCGGAGCTATACTAATGGAAGCTACTCTAATAAAGTGTATTTGTACAGCCCAGCATCTCATACTGTACAATATGTCTCCCAACATTTCTCAACCAAGCCAACGTTTTATAAGACAATATAAATATGATTTCATGCATTCAACACAAACACCACAGCCAATGCTCCTTAAACGTCACATCTCTACTGCAACGAAAAGATAGATTCATTAAATAAAAAGAAATGTTAAGGTTTATATTCAGACAATATTGGGATGGATATTCTGCAAAGTCCAAAAGAGTATATTATATAATCTGGTTTGGATGTCAGATCGTGGTACAGGATCCCTGGACGTCAGAATCAATAAGTTATCGCTGCTGTTTGAATGATATCTTAATGTTAGTGTATCGTCACGCCTCCATACAAGAGGGCGGGGCTAGCGTCTTTCTTATTTGGGTTGAATCTCAACGTGCGTCGCGTGCCTTGACGTGAACGCGCACAGAGCAATGTCGATGCTCTGCCAGCAGGTGGCGCCTTCATACTGGAATTGATGTCCCTTATGGTTGTTTCTTGCAAAAAGGATGTCAATTAAGTAACATTATATAATTGGGTTAATATATTCCATACACGACACAATTACATTAGTTCAACTTATTCCGTAACAGTTTAAGTTTAGCTTAATATGTGAAAAAATACGAACTTCTATTATTTCTGACAATTAGACAGTGGTGGAATGTAACAAAGTACATGTACTCGAGTACTATACAATCTTAAGATACTTAATAGTAGTTTCCTTGGGTATTTCCATTCAATGTTACTGTATACTGCACTATATGTATTTTTTAATATATATATATATATATATATATATATATATATATATATATATATATATATATATATATATATTGGTGCTTATACTTTTGTAGTTCTTTAATTGTTTTTAATGCAGGACATTAAGAGCGGAATATACTTATTCCATCACAAACTTATAAATATTTGTTCAAAACACTTATTTCAGTTTGGAAAATGTTGCATCATCTCATTATCTTTCATACAAAACTCAATTTTAGCAGATTTATTATCTTAATTTTTACTAGTACATTCTAGGCTTTTTCCTAGTGTCTGGTGGTGTGTTGTAAATATTAAGATTATCATGCGTTGGGACAATTTGTAATGTTCCATTGCACTTTATTTAATGTGGTCACAAAGTTTTGTTTAGTAGTTCAGTTTTGAAAACAACCTGATAAAGGCAGACACGCAGGGTGCTGACTTTTTACTTTTCAAGATGTACATTTAAAGTCTTTGGTTGAAGAGAAACCCAAAACAACCAAAGCTAGATTTTTCAGATGTCTTACATCTTAGTTTCACTTTCCATATTGTGATTTTTTTTTAAAGTGCCGTCTGTGTAGTCGTATACACTGTGTCGTGTGCAAAGTGGTATTTACAGTAGGATACACTGGTTCATAAACCAATCAAATAGATTAATACTAGTGGTAGTAAAGCACTGATGATGTTTACAACTGGCTTGAATCACTGTCTTGTTTACAGTATAGTACTATGCCCATGATCCACTCCGAACAACTGGTGCATGATGCTATTATCCCCCTGAGGACAAAGGGGAGATGTGTACGTCTTGGTGCATATCGACAAACGCACCAAAGAAGAAGAAGAAAAAAAAGATGCAGATCTGCAGATGAGATGGCTGAATCATATGTGTGTGTCTTCTGTGCGGTGCTCGTGAGACTCTGCATGCACCGGGCCTGCTTGCCTATGCAGAGCAGCACAGATGGGCGTGTTGGGGGATGGGTGCTGTCAGCTCACAGATCAAGCTGTGGGTCGGTGGTCCCATTGCTATTCACCGCACAAGCACGTAGGGCATGTCAGACACGCTCCATGGAGACATACCAGGGCTGGTTATTGTGTTTTTTGCTAATGCTATTCTGCTATGTCGGCCGTATAATTTAGGTTAGGAATATTATCAGAGGACCCCGTCGCTCTTTGTTGATGAGAGGTGTGAGAACAACAACGAAGACAAACTCTACAACTGTGCAAATATTGTGCTGACAGAGCAGTTTGGGATTGGTTGACACGATTATGATTCTATTAGGTTACTGATCAACTCAATGTTGATGCTGCACATTTGAAATAGGGCACTCAGTATTACTATTATGGTTTACCTCCTCGTGCGTTCGTTATGTTTACACTATTACAGCCACTGAACATGTACAAACATATTTAAAAATATATATATTTAACGTATTGATAAATCTAAATAATGATATAGTCTGTAGAAGGAACAATGTATACTTTAAAAAAAGATCACCATGTTCCTTTGATTAGTCCAATTTAGTTCAAAATAAATCTCAGATTGTTACAAAATGCCCGAAAAAGAACCATCACGTCATTCCCTTTGTTGGGAAAAAAAGTTTGTGTCTATTGCTGTTGTGCCCACGCAACCAGATGGAAATGAACAATTTGGAAACCGACGTCAGACGAATGGAGACGCTCGTGTAAACTCGGCTCGGCCACTCGGGTTTTTCCGGACATCGGGTTAAATCCCCGCCCCGCTTCATTCCTGCGTTGTTTGGGGACAGTAGGAAGATGGCGGCGGCCCCGCTGTACTGTGTCTGCCGGCAGCCCTACGATGTTAGCCGGTTTATGATCGAGTGCGACATCTGTAAAGACTGGTTTCACGGCAGGTACGTGGGTTACAGTGTATTTAACACGCGTGGCTCGTCAGAAGCGAGAAACACGGAGGGTTCATCGAAGAAAGGCGACGGTTCTCCGAGCGGCGTTTACTGGTAGCTAACTCGGCTCGCTAGCGGCGACGGACGGGGGTTTTAAACCGTCTATTGACACGACTTTTACGAAGAGAAAGTAACGTTTCGCTCTCTGAAATCGGCTTGAATTACGACATTTTAACTGCCAGTTAGACCGGAAACACGTCGCACGTGCGCAGTATACGTTATTATGTTGATACGGGACGTTATCGACGCAAATAGGAGCCCACAGCGAAGAGTTTTTAATCTACTATCGGTGTCGGCGAGCGTGTGTCAGTTACGTGTGACATAGAAAGGCAGTTTGCCAGCTCTTTGTAGCTCTGTTGTTAAGTTTAATGTCGGTTTATGCTGCGATTTAAGGGATTAATACCTAGTTAACGTCGGGTCCCGGTCTGTGTCTGGCTTAAGTTAACGTTAGGTCACTCAAGGTAACGGCAACCACAGGGAACATTAAAACCGTGACGTAACTTAAGACTTATTCACATAAACAACTTGTATTTATTTGGACTATATTAATCAATAGGTTATTGTTATATCTAAAACGTTAACTTTATATTTTTCACAATATATACATTTTTAATATTTATGTAATTTGACTTTTTTATTTCTTTTATTTAGTAATGTTTATGTATTTGTTTGTGGTTTACTTTTAGTAAAAGGTTAAGAACAAGGAGCTTGTTATTGTCGGGCTTTTGATTGACAGCTTGATAAATTTAAATCCCCCTTTCAGGCAGGAGGCACATGGCAGGGGACCCCTAGTGGTCATCAGGGGAACTGTTTAAAGGTCCCAGACAGACGCGTGTCTCTGGGCTGCTGATGGTCGTGTTTTGTCTTTTCATATTTTCTTTCACGTCCTGTACTCTCTACAGAGTTCTAGATGTTTTTGTGATTCATGCTATGTGGAGGATGGGAATTGTATTGTTGCATTATAAGCCCTTTTTGTTTTGGTGTCTTGAGCATGGATTGCATCATACATGTGAGATTACTTTATGCTCACTGTTACTATGATAAACACCCTATGCAGTGGGGTTAAGATTGTTCAGTAGTGTTTTGGGGCAACGTGACCTAGTTGATTGTAATTTTTATTAAATTATCATATTTAACACCTTAATCGAGCACTGTAAAGCCTGCTGAGGTGGCTATTCATTGTTATATTGTGAAATACCAGAACTAGTAAGACATGATGTTTGAATGTCCCTTTTTTTATTATCAATATCTTAGTTCATAGACCGACTTCAACAAAATGTGAAACTTGCCCCAGTTCTTCAGTCCCTTGAATCAGCCTGTGTGGGCCTATCTCCACAGCAACTGTTTATGAATACAATAATCTTTTTTTGTGTGTGTGCTTGCGTTGGAATGACGGAAGCCGTTGCGTAACCACATTGAGTGCTCTGCCAAAAAACTTGGCAGCCCCCCCCCCCCCCCCCCCCCCAAAAAAAAGAGAGACTGCCTGGCTGTGTGTCATGTGCCAGCAAGAAAAGGAACAAATGTTGGAGCTTCCCCCATTGATGACTAATCGACACACACACACACACACACACACACACACACACACATACATATCCCAAACCAGCCACATTTCCTGTCTCTTTCCCACGAGGCTGGCCAGAAGGAAAGGGATATTCTCTGGCTGTGGGTGATGGCTCGTCCATGGAGTGGAAAGGAGCGGGGCTCAACCTCCCGGGGGGGGGGGCTTCTGGAGAGCGTCCTGTTGTCCCACACCTGTATCTCCAGCACACACAGTAACGGTACAGCCCGTTGACGACGTGGGTATTGTTAGAAAAGCACTGCGTGGTTTATCTGCGATGGAGCAGTGACCAGGGAGCTGAACTGGAAAGCGACAGGATCACGTCTTCGAGATATGGTCTCTCTTAATTGCTCGCATGTGTAGCCTCTTGTACCGAAACGCACGCCGCCCCCCCCCCCCCCGACCCCAAAATACGACTTTTAGTTCTTGACATACAATTAAAAGGTCACAGGAGTTTTTCTCTTCCAAAACCGCTTCAACTATCAGTATTAGACGATTTCAAGGACTGACTTCTCTTTTCACACATTTACAATCTGCACCTTTCTCCATGTAACTTGTTTTTATGTTCATGTAAATCGATGTGATTTGGTAGTATTGGCACATGGATCAGAACATGATTAAAACATACGGCTCAACAGTCGTACATGTAAGCCATTATTACACCAGTCCTTGTTATACATTGTGCATTTGAATATGGTCGATGTTTCCTAATCTTTTGAGGTTTGTTCTGGTCGTGTTTATGTGTGACGGCTCATCGGGTTTAATACTTCTATGAATCATGAAACTGGCTGATTTGCCTTTTTTTTTTAATAGTTTTACCTCAAACATCTTTATATGCTATGAAGTATACAACATTTTACAAAAATATGAAGGATAAAAGAAGTCAAATAAGTTTGTCTAGATTAAATATATATAATAATAATATATTCGCTTTATAGTATTCTCAAAATATAAAGGATAAAAGAAGTCAAATAAATGTCTAGATTAAATATATATAATAATATATTAGATTTATATAGCGCTTTATAGTATTCTCAAAGACATATATATATATATATATATATATATATATATATATATATATATATATATATTCTTCTTATAGGTTAAGTACCATTGCCCTCTAGTACCCTTTAGGCACAACAACCCACGACCAGAGCCTATGGTTTGGATTACAAATGTTAGTTTGAACCCTGGTATTTACCATTTAGTGCCTCGCGTAATTACAAGGCCTGCTTTTGTAAATGGACTGTTTTCAAGTGCTTCCGAGATGCCAATTTACGTCAACAATGTAGATTTCGGCGTGCTGGAAATCCTCGCCGGGACACGGCGGGTCACAGGGTTGTCGGCGTCGGGCCCTCCAGTCGGCCCTAGTCTGGTACAACCGGGGGGGGGGGATGATAGACTAGCAGCTCTCGATGGGGGGGGTGATTGATGGGCGTTCCAGCTCGCCAAGTTCAATGCACGATCAGTCAACGTCGCGTAGATTGTGAGTCCGCTAAAGAGAGATGGATCGTCTCGACAGAGTGCCTTTTTAGTGTTTACTAGAACGCTAAGTGGCTGGATGAATGAGAGGAAGTATTGTACTGTTGTCCGTAAAAGATCGGTTTCAGATCATCTGTTTTAGGCGCCTGAGTAGTTAATTGGTCAAAATAAAGACCAGCCTCATACCTCCAGTTAAAAGCTATGTTGACATGCGTTAGAAGGCTGACTGCGGTACGGTAAACCGCATCACATCCAGCTTGATCAATGACGATTAGTGGTCAACGGCCTGGTGTATTGATTAGCAGTCCTGCCATAAAATCTAGACTTCAACTTTGGTGTGCATGTGGATTTCAATCTCTCTCTGTGCTAAATTGACTCCAAATCAATAGGAAAAACTCTAAAGAATGGCGGAAATATAACGTGGACAATTCAGTATTCCAGTTTTCAGAATAACGAGCTCGTTGCAATTCACGATGGGTTCAGAATCGCTTATCGGACATGGAGCGAGGATGGCATCCGGACTGATTGCTGATGTTTTTCTGCAGCAGACCGTCACAAGATACAGGGTTCGTACGGTCATGGTAAAATGGTCATTTCCAGGCCTGGATAAGTCATGGAAAAAACTTAAATCGTAAAAGTTTTGGAAAAGTCATGGAAATTTGTTATAATCACGTGTTCACTTACGCCGAGTTTAAAATAACTAATATCTTTTTTAAAGAAAGATGCTCAAAATATAAGCCGGCGTAGGCTCTCGATACACAAAATGTTTTACATTTTTCATGTTTTTACCGAGATTTCAGTTTTGGTCATGGACATTTGGTTTAAAGTCCTGGAAATCCGTCGGTTAAAATGTGTAAGAGCCCTGAAGATACTGATGTTCCTCTACAGGGGCGCCGTGGGCCCAAAGACCATGTTGAAGACACGTGTGAAAGTAGAGCGTCGGCGCTTGGAGCCTGAACGCAACTCAACCTGCACCCCAAAAAAACTATTAAGCAGTTAAAACTCCCCGGGCTCCCCGCCGCCCCGTAAACAACAAAGCGATCCTGTCGTTGTCGACCAGCTGACTAAAGAGAAGTCTCTTTCAAGCTGAAACCACCGCGGGGCTGTCGGGTCGCTTCAACGACGAGGCCCAAAAAAAACGACAAGTCCAGCGGTGTTTGCGTACGCGCCGGTCCAGTGCCTCTACGAAATGGGGCCGGAGGAGTCGGGTGCTCCTCCGGGGTGGATAAAGAAAAGCCAGGTGTGTTTAACTGCCCTCATCTCCTCTCCCATCCATTAGAGATCTGCCAGTTCCCTAATGTAGGCGTGCCGCCTAGAGCGGTTATTTAGAGCTGGAGATAATGGCGATGCCCGCCTCCGGGCTTTGTGTTCCCGCGCTGATCACGGAGGACAATGAACCCCTCACAGCGCACGCACTAATGAATGAGCCCTCTCAGTCGCACAGGAAGGAGGCCCTTGATGAGAGGAAGTGGAGGAAGTGGAGGGAGAGGGGTTCAGCCAAGTACACACTCGCATCCTCTTATTCGGGAAGGGATGTTTTGCTTGGTAATCTCCGCCGACGCCGTCACAGAATAACTGTCTCCAGTCTGGCGAGGTTTTTGTTTTTTGAATCTCCCGTGAGACGTTTCGGCTCCTGTACTCTGTGTGACCCTCTGCCGCGACACGCTCCGCCGCCGCCCGACCTGCGGTAACGCCGCGTCGCGAAGGAGCCTCCGATCTGATCCTCGCTGCAGCTGCTCTCCCAGTAAATGAGGAATGAGGGTTCAGGCTGGCGCCAGAGCTGTTTCCACTCTGCAGTGATGCAATGCATCGAGTCCTGCGCCAGGCAGGAAATACTTTGCTTGTTCTTCCCTTTTTTTTTGTGTGTGTGTGTGTGTGTTGAGTTTCCTCCCCCTCAGGTCCACACAGTTTCCCCGGCTCGAGCGCCTCGTTATGCATTAATCATCGCAGGTGACGCGTAAGCTGAGTCAGGCCAGCGAACGTGGCACAGTGCCCCGGTTTCCCACCGTGGCGTCGCATAGAGGAACGTACCAAGTGAGACGAGGACAGCGGGGGGGCGCCTCGGCTCGCGCCGCTCTCGCACATCCCAGCCGACGTGGGGCCGGAGGCAGAGAGCTCACACGTTACTTAAAACGCGCCACATGTGCACCGAGATTCCAGATGCATGAGCTCATCTTACTACTGCAGCTGTTGTGGTCGGTCATCCGCTTGCTCACGGGCAGAAGGAGTCCTTTTTTGGGGGTCCGTTTCCTATATTTATAGGTTTTGTTCTATGGGTGTCAGAGGCATATATACGTATACACATAAACGAGCCATAATAAGCAGATTAAATATCTCATTATAACCGAGTAAAGCTGGTCGTCTATATGTTTGGTGCTACAGTAACTGAATGCATGCCAAGTCTGTTTTTAGTTTTGCAGTGCAGCCAATGATGAACCCCACGCTGCATGTGGTGAATTGGCGCGAGGCAGCTGCTGGTGATCTCGTGTTGTATCAATAACTTTTACATCTTATTATTAATGTTGGTGCAGCGGGGTGAACGGGGTTCACACCATCTCACCGCTTCCCGAGGAGTCCATGCCCCTCGGCTTTATTTCCTTCCCAGTTTCCCTGCGATTTTCTTGTCGATCGAAGCTGATGGAAGGCCGGGCTCGGCGCCTTTCTGAAACAGACTATAATTCAACCGCTAATCAATCATTTATGACCTACTAGCCGTCGAATTGAAGCGCCGCCGGCTCGAAG
The DNA here is from genome assembly GCA_036178185.1 of Liparis tanakae. Lineage (NCBI taxonomy): Eukaryota > Metazoa > Chordata > Actinopteri > Perciformes > Liparidae > Liparis > Liparis tanakae. The sequence continues at coordinate 5,414,274 of CM070089.1, forward strand.
ACGGTTTGAAGACGACGAGTCGTCAGAGTGAAGAGCGAAGAGCAGTCGCGTATGGTTCGTTTACTTCTCGGGGGTCAGCCGTCGCAGCGATAACGCTGCTTAGCGACGGGCTGCTTAATTAGCCACGTTAACATCAAGCAGCGGATGTGAAATTACATCACATGACATGACATGTCCTTTAGCAGACGCTTTTATCCAATGCGACTTACAATAAGTGCCTTTCAACCTAGAGTACAAACTCGGAACAACAAGAATACAGAAAGTAACATTTCCTCAACATAGTCGAACTACAAAAGTACCATAATAAGAGACATTTAAGAGCCACTGAAGTGCTAATCTGTGTTTTAATCCAGCCTAAAACAGTACAGACTAACAATCTAGCAGCTTTAAACAACAAAAACAACAGTAATTTAGCAGATAAAACTAATTTAAAGAAGATACTTAGCAGGATCCAAGTAGTCAGTAGCCTCGCCTCACAGCTAGAAAATGCTCATAATAATAATAATAATAATAATAATAATAATAATGCAAAAAGACATTTGCCCGGGTCATGGTGAAGGTCGGGTGAGGACAGCAGCTCGGTCTGAGTTGTAACTAACGGTGAACGCACTGCACGCCGCCCTACAACTGGCTTCTGGTCAGGATTCCCAAACGACATGCAGTCCATCCAACTGTGTATCGAGTTGATGTGAATCATCGGCGTCTGAGCAAGTGAACGAACGTCCGCGTGCTGCAGGAAGAGGAAGAGGAAGAGGAAGAGGATCGTCTCCTCTCCGGGTCGTGTGGGGACACCAGGATCCCACAGGACACAGCTTACTGTAGAAGAAAAATCACTTCAAGCCTCTTGAGTACAGAGCGTCTTGTGTGTGTGTGTGTGTGTGTGTGTGTGTGTGTGTGTGTGTGACCTCTCCCTCACCTGTGCACGTGCCCGAGTCGCAACAAACATGCAGCCTGCAGTGCTTCTAACTCCAAATAGCCACCGGTGTTCGTTCAGGCGGGGGGGCGACGAGGTTGCCGTTCCCGCCGCTCTGGAATGGAGATCTGGTATGCAACCGAGGAATGTGTGTGTGTTGGTGCCTGTGGTTTAGATGGGGGTCGGCATTAGTGACGCCGTCGAGGATCCGTGGGAGTTTCCCCCGCTAGTGCTGCCGAGTGATTTTCTTTACAATGCATGTAATTGAAATCATGATGACTATCGCCAAAGGATTTCTCCGATATTAGAGGAACGATGTTTTCTTAACCCTGTAGAATATGAAGTGTAGGTTTGACTATTTATTTATAGTGGCAGTGGACTACATTTTGATTGCAGACTTTATAGATGCATCTTTTTAAAGAGTATTTGAAAGTCACTTTTTCCGCATTTAGAGCAGTATACTCGTCTGTTTTGACTTTATCTCTGTTCATATCAGATTTGACCTGCTTTTAACGACCAACTATGCTTAGCAGAATTTTCGCCACCGCTTTTCCGACGGATATCTTCGTCTTAGAATTGCTCGGACTTGAAAACCGAGGGGCGAGTCCACGCCGGTGCCCTGGCGTTATTGCGCAAGTGCTTTAGAAATGCGCTTCAGTTGAATGTTTGTTGGGGAAATAAATCAGAGCGAAGGTTATTTTCCAGACCCCGACAGTCCGATCTCAGTGTTTGTTTATCCCCAAACTACAACCCCTTGACATCTCTGGAAACGCACACCGTGTTTGACAGTTTGACATCAGCTCGTACGTCAACGGTTCAGAGAAAAGAAATCAATGTCCCCCGCACGTTTTGTCAACACTTCAAATCACGTTCCAAGTAAAGTATACAACGACTTTATACAAAGAATGTCTTGCTGTCCTCCAGAAGCTGTTGTTCAATTAACTGGCACATATTTTGGTAATTGCTTCAACAAGCAAGTCTTTTTAAATACATTCAAAATACATCTTTTTCCGCTACTCCAATGGTTTTATCTTGTGTTTTTTTGTGTTGCTTTTATGAATGTAAACAGTCCCGCAAACTTAGTTTTTTGTGTCCGTGGTACACGGCCGCCCCTTTTTGAAGGCATCACTCCGGCCGTTGTGACCTTGGGATGGTCATTTGGCTTTAAAGAAACACGATTGATTAGAGACAAATCTGTCGAATAATCATTTGTAACTGTAAAAACAAATACGCCGTCGGAAAAAGTATCTCCCCTGAGCTGCAGGCATGCGGAATATGATATGGTATTCCTTTATTCGTCCCACAGTGGGGACATTTCAAAATCCAGAGTCCAGAGTCGCGTTTAAACGTGTTGCAAGAAGCATGAACTTGTTCTGACTGCGGCGCCCGCTTGTCTCCAGCTGTGTGCAGGTGGAGGAGCATCACGCCGTGGACATCGACGTCTACCACTGTCCCAACTGCGATGTCGTCCACGGACCCTCCCTGAGTGAGTGCCGGCGCCGCTCATCGGCGGCGTGTCTTCTTTTCCGTGTCGCCCCGACGTGTATCCCGTCCGTCTGACTCTCCGCCTCACATTTGCATTCAGCCCCCCCCCCCCCCTCCACCACCACCACCACCACCCCTTTCTTTGTAGGTTTGACTGGTGTCGGGGAGAAGAGACACTCGGCAGTGTTGCCCAAGTGTTTTCGGGGTGTGTGGGGGGATGGGTTGACGTCAGGCAGCCCAGAGGGCAGACATTAACGGGCTAATTGAATGGAGTTGTAAGCCCGCCGCTTCGATTGGACAGCGCCCTCCAGCCCCGTCTCTCTGGGCTCAGGGGTGAATTAATATCCTTTAAACATTTCTTTTTTTTTTTTAAAGTGGCGTTAATTTACCACTTGGTTGAAAACGGACACGCTTGATGAGAGCAAACTGCCCCCCCCTTATGAACCTTATAACCTCTGATGTTAAATGTTTTTGGTTTCAGTGAAACGGCGAAACAACGGCCACAGGCACGACTACACGGAGCCGGATGACGGAGCCAAGCCGGTGCAGGCCGGCACCCCGGTGTTTGTCAAGGAGCTCCAGAACCGGACCTTCGCCAGGTAGATATACATGTGTATATGTATATATGTTTGTATCTCAGAGTTCTCGCCACGTTGTATCTTCGTAGTCGCCGTTAACCTGGCGTGTAGCTGCGTGTCTGAGCGGGCGCTGTAGCCTACGGCGTGGATACGCCGCCTTCATGTTACACTATAAGTCCAGTTTAGGCTTCGAGTACCAACAAAAAAACATCATCCTTCTGACGCACTCGAATGCTTCCTTTTCATAAGCCCAATTAAGATGTCTTAATCTTGACCGTGTCCTCTCGTCTCCAGCGGCGAGGAGATCATGATGCAGATGAAGGGCGAGCACGTGACGTCCCGGTACCTGGAGAGACACGGCTTCAGCTACCCCATCGTGGTCACCGAGACGGAGGGCCTGGGACTCAAGCTGCCGGTCCCGACGTTCTCCGTCAACGATGTGGAGCAGTACGTGGGTGAGGACGCTTTGTAAACGCGCCCTCTGCCCCGTGACGCCGTCTCCAATCTACAGCAGCGCCCCAGTGGTTATTCCTCGGGCCGGATGTGGCCTCGGCCTGCTTTTTAAAAGCTTGTGAAACCTCCCAACGCCGGCCCGCTAAGTGGCCGTCGCTGAGCAGGCGCCATCTGTGTGTCGGTGAGAACGAGGGTTCTAGGTTCACGAGGTTCTAACCCACTTATCGGGCATCAGGCGATGGATGGACCCGCTCTAGATGAGTGATGGCTGAGCGTCGCTACCCTCTCCGTGACACTGCGCCCGGTTGCTGAGGCGGCCTGCCACTTCCAGCTCCGGTTACAAGCCCATTACCAGGCCCACTGGTGTTTTTATCATTAAGTTCAGATTACAGACTCCCCCTCTCACTTTATCTCTCTCTCTTACTCTCTCCCTCCCTCCCTCGCCCTATTGAGCATTAAGCCAAGGCACAGGTGTTGTGGCCGCGGACGCGGTGTCCGGTTACATCTCTCTCAGTTGGAAGATGGCGGGACGCTGGCGTCTTCTGCGTGTCGCCGGGTGTAAGCGGGGGCGTGGCCAACAGTCCCAATGATCAGTGGGAGTCTTGAGACGGACTTCACTTTGATTGATCGATTCCAGAGGGCTACTTACAAATGTGATCTTAAAAAGATGTCATGTTTGGGGCATGCTGGTTCAGACGTGTAACTACAACATCAAGACTTCAGTTCTGTCTGTCTGTCTGTCTGTCTGTCTGTCTGTCTGTCTGTCTCTCCCTCCTCTTTCTCTCACTCCGTCTCTCTTTCTCTCTCTATCTCTCTCTCACTCCCTCTCTCTCCCCCCTCTTCCATATGTTGCATCTTCATCTCTATGTTCACTCTGCAAAATGCCCAAAACGTTTTGAAAAGGCAGTATAGTGTGATACTCTTGAACAGTTAACATAAAATGTTGAACTCCAACATATTATCCGTCTTTCAAGAATTCTGCATTGAAGCGGTTCTTTGACTCCAGGTCCACCTCTGTGGGATCCAGCGCTACCTTTTGAAGATGCTGAACGCTTGAGAAACCGACTTTTGACTTTTCCCATCCGGTTTGCTGTGTGGATGAATCACACAGAGCTGCGGTCACAGTTGAGGATTTAATATAACATAATGTATATTAAACAAAATATAAGGAAAGAAAACCAATGCACTGTCCTAATATTTAATGATACTAATAAACCATGCCAACACCTGAGAACTGCCGTATAAACTGATGATTAATTACCAAAGACAGAAACTTCAAATGAGTTTCTAGTTGAAGCGTGCTGACAGTCGTGTGGATCCTTCGTGATCTCCGTGGCGTTCCTGAGCGTCTCGCTGTTGGTTTGTATTCGTCTCGCTGTTGGTTTGTATTCGTCTCGCTGTTGTTTTTGTAAAGCCGGTGTTTGAGCTCGGCGTTGTGCGGTTTCCAGGCAGCTTTTGTCTTACTCCAGCTGTTCTCTGTCATCAGACGCTGGCCAGCTGGGCCTTCAGAGTTGCAGGAGAGAGAGAGAGAGAGAGAGAGAGAAAGAGAGGAGAGAGAGAGAGAGAGAGAGAGAGAGAGAGAGAGAGAGAGAGAGAGAGAGAGAGAGAGAGAGAGAGAGAGAGAGAGAGAGAGAGAGAGAGAGAGAGAGAGAGAGAGAGAGAGAGAGAGAGAGAGAGAGAATGTGTGAGGGGGGGGGGAGGGGGGGAGGGAGAGCAGGCAAAGGGGTAATAAAAAAAAAAGTTGAGTGGGAGGGGTGTGGGGAAAATACGACAACCAGCTGTCTTGCCACACACATACGCACACACGCACACGCACACGCAGTGCACCCCGGTTCTACTTCCGGCCTCACGTGTCACCGAGTGTGATTTGTTGCGTTTCAACTGTTTGCTGAGTTTCAGCTTTTGTTCCTCTTCCCTTTTTTAAGCGTCCGTTTTCTTCTACCTCTTTAAAGACTCCGCACACAGCCTGTGCACACACACTTTCTCACATCCAGACGCGTATTTACCCCTCTGCTCGAGGTCTCCCACGCACACACACACACACACACATGCGTTGAACACAGCAGCCCCTCTTCACCTCCTCCTCTTCCTCGGGGACTCGTGGTTCCGGACAGATTGACGGATCGTCTCGCTCGCCTCCCTCGCGCTGCCATGTCGGTGCCAGTTTCCCTCAGGGCTTGATCTCTAAAAGCAAATGGAGATGCCAGCAAGCTGCCAACCCCAGTGACCCGCCCCCCCGCCCACTCGGCAGCCAAATTAAAAGTTATTTTTCATTCCACTGGCTCCTGAACTTCTCCATCTGATCCTGTGGACTGATGGCGCGCGTCTTCTTCTTCTCTAGGCGGCAACAAAGTCATCGACGTGATCGACGTGGCGCGGCAGGCGGACAGCAAGATGAAGCTCAGCGAGTTCATCAAGTATTACACCAACCCGCATCGACCGAAGGTCCTCAACCTCATCAGCCTGGAGTTCTCCGACTCAAAGTAAGCCGTTCGCTCTGTTGGCTGAGAAGTTCCTGAGAGCCCGTTTCCCTAATAAACAGTGACAGGTAATCATGTCACACTTCAGGAACTGATGCTGTAAACGAGCCCCGGCTGTGAGGCAAATTAACATCGTTAGCGGTATAATTTACGGCTCCTCTTTTCTTTCTTTTCTTTTTCTGGAGCTTCTGGTTGCATCAAGAACTGAACTCAATTTCCTCTACAATTTAACAGGAGTTGCATTAATATCCGACGATTAAATCCCTCTGTACTTTTTTAAATGGGTAGCTCTGTGGTAAAAATGCATCTTCAGGGGGAAAAACTATTTCTAACTACTTCTAGTCATAATTTCCAATCAGTTGTATGCCTACAATAGCCTTATCAATAGAGTTAATTTGTTATGCTGTTACGTGATGATACTTCGCCACATATCGTCCGATCAATTTAAACATGATCGCGTAACAAACGTGTTCATTTTTACTAAGTGTTAGATTATTAAGACGCCCAACCGACCGTCTCAAAGTCTGACCGACCCTTTTTTTGTTTTTTCTGCCACTCAGGATGTCCAAGTTGGTGGAGGTTCCTGACGTGGCTCAGAAGATGTCCTGGGTGGAGAACTACTGGCCGGACGACTCCTTCTTCCCCAAGCCCTTCGTCCAGAAGTACTGCCTTATGGGGGTCAAGGACAGCTACACAGACTTCCACATCGACTTCGGGGGCACTTCGGTCTGGTACCACGTTCTCTGGGTGAGTGTCTGCATGAAGAAGAGCTGGAAAAGTCATGGAATTTAAAAATGGTTATTTCCAGGCCGGGGGTAAGAAAATACCCAAAGTTTTGGAAAAGTCATGAAAATGTTATTTATTCGTGCTGAGTTTGAAATAATTAACATGGTTTTAAAAGAATGACACTCGCACCTTAACTTAATATCAATTATTAAATCAAACTATTTTGTCACATTCATTTGTCATTTATAATTCGAAATTCTCGTTAGTTTAAATACAAAATGTTCTCACCGTTTGACGTTTACACCGAGATTTCAAAAATATGTTAGGTCATGGAAATTTTGTGAAACATCCTGGAAATCTATTAGTCAAAATATGTATGAACCCTGAAACTACTAAGGCCAAGGATTTTAGTGCCTTTGCAAATATCTAGGACAGACGGCCAACAGACGGCCACAGCTAACACTCAGAGAGTCACCGCTGGCCCCAGATCGATGATCTCACTTTCCCTCTCGTCACTACAGCTGACATTAATTTCAAAGTGTCCTTAAAGTGTGGCGACTAACTCCTCCTCCTCCTCCTCTTCTTCATCTGCTCTGCAGGGCGAGAAGATCTTCTACTTGATCAAGCCCAGTCCCGGCAACCTTGCACTATACGAGGCATGGAGCTCCTCGGCCAATCAGAGTGAAGTGTTCTTCGGGGACAAAGTGGAAAAGTGCTACAAGTGTGTCGTGCCCCAAGGAACCACCCTGCTCATCCCTACAGGTCAGTTTGTGTGTTAAGAGGGTGGGGACTATTGGGTTCAGGGGGCTTTCAGGCCTGTAGTTTGGTTAATTTGGTTAAAAGTAGAGCCGCGTTGTCTGGATTTATTTGTCTTTTCACGTGCATCCAAAAGTTACAATAATTCCCGCTTCCCACGGCTCTTGCCAGGAAAATACCGGTTTCTCCAAGGTCCTCTGTTATGTTCCCTTCGACAATAACAGAGGGGGAATGTCTTCCTGAGCGACGACATAAGCGGTTCCTAATGATCATAATTGCGATGGAACATTTAAGAAAAAAACGCCGCCGTTGCGTAATGCGCCGGCGCCGCAGACGGCAGCTTCCCTCCGCACGTGACTCCCTCCACTCCTCTGACTAGAAGTGCTGTCGCTTTGTTAGGAGACTGCGAACGAGTCCCTAAGTGAATATGACGTGCTCTCATTCAGCCGAGTGGAGCTAATGTCTCCAGTCAGACAATTACCCATCCATCAGGCTGCCAACGGGCCGCTTGAAGCCGACGGAGTTCCTCTGCTCTCCCCATGCGCCACGCACACAAAGCTCACTTCAGCCCATCCACGGCTGGATGTCCTCAATCACTCCTCCACTCGGGCTTTTCTCAGCAGGCTCGGGCAGCATTTTAAAAAGAGAGCTTCTGGGAGGAGAGGGTGTGGAGAGGTGGGAATTAGGTGGGGGTCAGAGAGCACAGTAGGTCAGTCAAGCAGTGCTTTATCAGGCCTGTCTATCAGCCTTACACCAACCCCCAGACTCTGCTTTCTCTCCCTTTGCGTTGTATAAGGAGCGCTGTTTATCTAAGTGGGAGCGCCTCAACGGAATAGACAACCTTATCCGTTTTTAATTCTTTTTTTGTCTCGCGCCGGAAGGGTAAGAAGTTGTCTTTGCGGGTCTTTTCGGGCTCGCTCAGGCATTTTAAGTGCTGTGAGTTTCTCCATGTATTCATGCAGATCAACCATGAATACATATGTGCTCAAGTGGCCACCATTAAGGCGTCACTAAAGCTGTCCTCTCTTTTATAAGTTGCTGCAAGTCTGTCTGCTGGCTGAGTTGTGTAAACGTTAGTGCTCTGGCGCCCCCTGCAGGCTGGATCCATGCTGTGCTCACCTCTCAGGATTGCATGGCGTTTGGAGGAAACTTCCTTCACAACCTCAATATTGGCATGCAGCTCAGGTAAGCGGCTCGCATAATACGCAAGACTTGAGTATATTTATTCTGATTTAGTCCTGAAACATATTTTTTTCTCATGTTTGTTTCTTTTCATCATTAAAATGATTTTTGTGTTTCATCCGCTGATTTTTCTCAGGTGTTATGAAATGGAGCGTCGCCTAAAAACCCCAGACCTCTTTAAGTTTCCGTACTTCGAGGCCATCTGTTGGTACGTGGCCAAAAACCTCTTGGAAACGCTCAAAGGTGAGTCGGAGGTTAACGTGTAGAGACGTGAGAACACACCGTATCAGATGTACGGGGAAGGCTCGAAGTTGTGCACATCAGATCTGTGGGGATAATGAAAATAAATGAAGCAAATGGTTGGTTGGAGCATCTATTTAAATATGTGCAATGATGGAATTAAGGGCAATTGTACCTTTTGATAAAGACACCATTAGTAATTGTAACTTCCATAGTATTCAGTGTATGCATGATCCACATCTGTATTATTCTCTGGCCTGTGGACACTTTATATCTCCATAAACGGCTCTGACTATGCTTTTTAAAAATTGTATATACACATAACCGTATAAGTTAATCCTTTATTAGTCCCTCTGTGGGGAGATTTCAGGATTACAGCAGCAGGTGCACATTAGTGAGCAGTAAAAAACAGTATGAAAAATACAATAGCATTTAATATGCAGATATATATACATACAAGGTAATAATAGTTAAGTGTGTTAGTTCATATGAAAAATGACATCTGCATTTTTTGAGCAGCATGGTTGTCACGTAGATTAGAAATATACTTTATTTATCCCCAAGGTGAAATTTGTGGACACAGTAGCACCAATAAACTAAACCCACAAGAATAAAATATAACTAGAAAGAGCATTTCCTTCTGAAAATGCGTTGGAATGCTTAACATTTGAAAGCTTGAAGCTGAAAAATACAAACTAAATTGCTGAAAAAGTCTTAAAATAGCTGAAATACGAAATGAATAACTGCAAACATCTGGAAATAGCTGAAATATGAAATGAATAACTGGAAATAGCTGTAATATCAAATGAATAAGTGAAAATATCTGGAAATAGCTGAAATATGAAATGAATAACTGAAAATACCTGAAATATGAAATAAATAACTGAAAATGTCTGAATTTAGCTGAAGTAAACAAATTAAAGTTGAACATAGCTTAAAATAGCTGCCAACCGATAAAATGGGCTGAACATGGCTTCAATATATGAACATATCAAAAAGGGAACATTCTTGCTGAAAGTGTTGAAGCACAAACATATTGGGTGGAAATGTATAACTGGAAAAGATAAGCAAAACGTTATCCCTGTCAAAAAAAAAAAGATCAAATCACCAAAATAGTAAAATCAATAGAGAGGAAAGATTGAGCCGAACGCGCCGATATGTTTGTTATTTTTGTGGGTTAAATGAGACCTGAAAACTCTAATATTGGTTCTCTTCTAATATCTCTCCATATATAGCGCATGCAGCCATACGCACAAACCGTTGGTCTGTGTGGCTTGCAATGTTGATAAACAAGAGCGTGTGTGAGATCCGCCACTGATTAGCCTAATGTGAAGCACCTGTGAGTGAGAGACAGACAGCTCTGAATCTGATGAAAGCAACCTGTCAGAACATTTGGATTTGAAAGAGAACCATAACTCTGACCATAAAAACGTCCACATTAGGAGAAGCTCAAGGCTTGTGTGAACGTGTACATCTCCTTAAATATTTTTTAGGTTAAGAAATGAGGGTTTAGTCGCAGTTTAGAAAATGCTCCGGTTTGCTTCAAAAGAGTTGAAAGGTGCTCAGAATTACAATGGAGATGACTGAGGAGAAAGCCAGACTTCTCCCCTCGTAACTGTTGGATTTCACAGTCACATCTCTACAACAAGCACATGGTTCCCTACTACTTTATCACAACATTATGACTATAGAGTAAGAATTGTGGCCGTAGTGCCGATATAGAAATCTTTTTTCCGCAAGATTCTAAAGCAGCGCTGCACTCTACCGATGACATCACAGCTCTAGACTTCCACACACACACGCATTGTAAACGTCAGAAGGAGCGGAAAAACACATAAAACTAAAATAATAACAATTAAATAACTATACAATAAATGAAAGGAAGATAAATTACAAAGTTATAGCTAACACATTTGTCAACATTTTAAACGCGGATTTGTGTCTTTAGCTGAATGTATGCCGATATAGTAAGCTTTTAAAGTTGAACAAGTTGAAGCGGATTTGAAGATTTCTCTCATTGGATCCCATTCATTATTTATTCCATAAAAAAATTAATAATTTGAAAATATGAAAAGATGAAAAATATTTGAAAATATACTTTAATAGCTATATATGAATATCTGAACATAGGAAAAAATAAATTGCTGAATTTGCTGAAAATATGAAGATACTGTAAGCTTTGTAAAGTTGAAGATTTTCTCCATAGGAACTGATGAATTTAAAATAACATAAAAGTATTTAAATATATACGAATTTGAAATATGAAGTCATTCCAATCTAATCCTGAAGAAGCTGAATTTTTTTAAATATTTGAATTGTTTAAATAGCTGAATATATGAAGGAGATAAAAAGGTACGGAAGAAATGGAATATAAAGAAGTTTAATAAAGAAGACAAGAACAATAGTTGGACTGCTGAAGCATTCCAACTAAATATACGAAAGAAAAAAAAGTGACTGTGCATAAACTCTACAAGTGAAATATAAAATATATATATATATATATATATATATATATATATATATATATACACACACACACAACATATAAAAGAAGATCTGAGCGTTGTCTTGCAAACATGTAATATCTCCTCGCCAATATCTCACTATTATCGAGTGGAAAGCGATAGTTCAAAATGTACTCCTCTTGTTCAGACAACGTTTTCTGTCTGGATCTTTTTACATGTTTAACGCTTGTATGTTGTTGTTTTTCTCTCTCAGAGCTACGAGAGGACAGCAGTCCGCCTCCGACATACCTGGTGGAGGGAGTCAAGGCTTTAATCAGCGCCCTGAGGACCTGGGTGAAAAGAGAGGTGAGCGCCGGCGGCCGTGTTCTCACGGTCATCGTCTCCGTGTCCCGGCACCCGACTCTGACATGCCCACCGTCCAGATGGCGGCGGTTACACAGTTGGCTCTTATCTCCTGGATGAGTGTCAGCGAGCCAACAACGGGCTTCTTTCTGTCTGACGCTGGTCTGCCGTGGCTTTGCAGGTGACTGAGCCCAGCAGCGAAGTCCCAGACCATATCAGGCCAAACCATCTCATTAAGGAGCTGACCAAGGAGATCCGCTACCTGGAGGTAAGGATACGTGAGACGGTCGCTGCAGGTGAAGAGCGGCGGTCCTGAGTGACTGCATCGGTTTTGAATATACACTGGAATATGCAAAGTACACACACACACACACACACACACACACACACACACACACACAGTGCTGCTATCTGGAAAGGAATTTGATTACCGAGGGGATGAAATGTCATTGAAACCGTCACACAAGCTCAACAAATTAGCAAATTCTAAGAAACCGTTATCATACGATGAGATCGGTGGATTGGAGGTCGTCTGGACTTCCATATAAAATGCAGTGAAGTATATTAGAAGCAATTCCTAATGCAGTGGCATGCGGTCAAATATACTCAATCATTTGAGAGGGTGTACCCTCGAAGCCCATGTAGAATATCCTTAAAAGATAATATTAATATTAGATATGTATAAATAAGATACTCCTTTATTAGACCCACAGCAGCGGGTGCACATCAGAGCCTTAATAGAAGATACAAATAAAACACAATAACAATAGTAAATACTAATAAATAATACTAATAAATTTACAAAATATAATAAAATAATAAAAAATATCATCAATATAATAGACAATATAAAATATATATTTTATATAAAATATTTAAATAAAGAATGTGAACTTCTACTCAACAACTTGGACCGACCACACGTCCCCCACACTGACAAATACAATTAAATGTGGGCTCCATTTATTTTATTTGTTTAAGGCAATTTGTGAGCCAGTAAATTACTTATTGCTTTTGGTATCAACTCGACTACATTCCGATTTATTTACATTAATAGGAGGAACCGGTCGGTGGAAGCAAGCCAGTGAAATCTCAGGGAATCGGCTGCGCGGTGGCGTCCGGGTCGAGCGCCTGCCCGGCCAGCCGCACCACACTGGAGCGGCTGTGCCAGGCCCGGCAGGCGAGGCGGGCGGCCCGGCGGCTGAGGGAGCAGCAGCGGCACGCCCCCAAAATGCCCTCCAACCTGGACATCTTGGAGCGGCACACCAGGGAGGTGCTGAGGAGGCTGGAGGTGGGACCGCTCGACGAGGTGAGCGGCCAATGAGCAGCCGGCGTCTACGGCCGGTTGTGGGGGCTCCTTGACGCTGAGAGGGGTCGGGGTCCGTGTTGGTTGACTGACGCCGCTCTGCTCTGTCCAGGATGCTGCCTTCTGTGCCAAGGTCCGAGGGAAGCTCAACAAAGTGTCGACTGCATCGGCGGCGGCGGAGACGTTGGAGGACAACCACCTGCGGCTCATGCTGGTCAACGGCCGGATTATCAGGTGAAGGCTCGCTTCTGATTGGTCGACACGGCGCTCCTTATGAGTAAACGCTCGGCGGTCTCGTCTCTCTAAAGTGTCTCATCCCCAAAAGAAGATGAACGTCTCAGGCTCAAACTAAAATAACTGCATTTGATAACTTGGTATGAATGATGAGAGAAACTAAAGAGTCAGCAAGTTGCAATAATAACAACCTTAAATAACAGGAAATTAAAACAAAAGGGGACTTCTTGTTTAATTCAGATCAGTTGGGATTTTATAAAGTGTTTTGTGGATGTAAATCTTTCTATTCTATAGTTCAGATTCATTATATCTGCTGGTGAAATAACATAATCTCACCATTTAAACGTGTGTGTGTGTGTGTGTGTGTGTGTGTGTGTGTGTGTGTGCAGAGATTTGAGGCGACCAGCCAGCAGCCCGGTGAAGACGGAGGGTGAAAGGTCATCTGGTGGCCCGCCAAAGAGTTGTGTGAAGTCTGAGAGGAACCAGGACGGTCAAGAGCAGCACAGCACAGTCGAGAAACCCGCACTCCTCAGTAAGTCACCCAGAGAAGTTATTAGTATTTATTATTATGTTGTAACCTATATTTTAGCATCATAGGCTCCTCTATGTTCCGCTCACCTCCCTGTGTTCCTCAGCTGGTCTGGAGAGGGTGAAGACTGAACTCAGGGAAGAAGCCTCGGGACACTCCAGTGTGTCGGACATGGACTCAGACAGCGACTCTCCCACAGAGGTGAACACTTTGGACTTTTACTTTATTTGCCAGGAACGGTATTTTTTCTATTTAAATGACACCTCTGTTAAAATGCACAATGTTTACATATTTATTTAATTGTAAATAGAAGTCGCTATTGAAGTAGTTTACAAGCGTTCAGAGTAATAATAAAAAAGGACGAGGATATTTATGTGATGGTCGTAGTACACAATTATACAACATTGTTGGGGACCAATTAAAACATGCAACACAGAAGCAACTTATTAAAAGTTAAAAATAGACTTTATGGGACGCATCACTGGCACAATAAGAGCGTGCCGATACAGAATCGTCAATGGCGGCGATGCGTTCAATGTCTTGTGTCTACCGGTGACACACAACTATTACACATCCATCAGTCTATTCACCAACGTTTTTATAATTTGGTAACTGATGAATTTTTTTCTCATTTCAAAAATGTCCCAACGTAGCGTAAAGCATCATCATCATCTTCGTCGTCGTCCTCGTCGTCTTCGTCGTCCACCTCCTCGTCGTCGTCGTCTTCCTCCTCCTCTTCCGACGAGGACTCAGGGAGTTCCCATGAGGAAGGGGAGGATGACGAGGAGAGGAGCTCGTCCCAGCAGAGGGGCTCGGGCCACACCATCGAGCTGGACCCGTCCGGCCAGAAACTCAGGCACAAACACAAACCTCTCAAACGGTGAGAAGCAGCGACGATGTAATCCGCCTCGCGTGTGCGCTCCCACCGGGAGGCGGAGAGTCATCGAGTCCTCTCCCGCTTCTTGCAGAGAACGTCCTACCTCACCCAGCACAGAAGAGGCCATTCAGGGGATGCTGTCCATGGCCGGCCTGCTGTGCTCCGCCGAGTCGGAGAAGGCGGCCTCGTCCCAGGAGCCCTGGTGGTCCGGCTCCAGCCAGGGCTCGCCGCCGGAGCCGCGGCGGGAGGAGGCGGCGCACCGGCTGCAGGGCGACAAGAGCCCCATGGACAGCCAGGGCAACAGCAGCGAGGCCTGGGACAACCGGGGGCCGGCCAGCCCCGAGGCAGACTACCAGTACAGTGACCCCTCCATGTCGCCGCCGCTGCTGCACCCTTCCAAGAGGCAAGCACCCAACCCCCCACCCATCAGCAATCAGGCCACCAAAGGTTTGGAAACACCCACTTTTACTTTGTTGAGCAGAGTTTGGTCATTTATTTATTAAAACCAGAGAACTTCTAAAACGTGTCTTGAAGGGAACTTTAACTAAAAAAAAAAATATTTTTTATTTTACAAAATTAAAAGATCACGTGTGGAAGCAAATGTAAACAATTAAATGTTAATTTAAAAGGTAGGTACAGGAAATAGTTTTACAAATGTGATGGTTGATTAATCAATGATGTAAAATGTAATTATTAGCTGTTATGATGATGGTGAGACCCCAACTGTTACCCAATGATTGATATTGACGGAAATCGTAGACATGCATTGTACATTCTCTCCTTTTTTAAGCTTATTATTTTACGCCTATTTCTAATGCTGCTGTCCTTTTCTTTCTTTCCTTCCAGGCAAGCGGCCCAAAAAAGGAATGGCCACCGCCAAGCAGAGACTGGGGAAGATCCTGAAGCTCAACAGACACAATCGTGTGTTTGTGTAACAATTCACATTTCCAAAAAGGAACAAAACGATGCGTGGGGACGATTTCTTGAAAGAGATTCAACAAAAAAAAAGAAAAGAGGAAAGACGTTGGCGTATTTGTTCTGTAGAGACGGAGAATAGAAAACCAAACGGCGCCCCGGAGACGAATCTATAAGAAAAAACGCACTCGCTGTGCATGCTTAGGAGACAGGGTATCGGATTTAAAATAAGTGCACGACTTCACCACAAAGCACACTAAGAACCAAGCGGAGACGAGCATGCTGGGACATCGTTCTGCTGCAGGGAACCGTGGACTGATGATGGTGGTCTACCAAAACAACAACACTTGCTTTGCCGGGGGAGTGGCTTCCGATGCCAAGATCACCTGCATCCTATTTTTTAATATTACCCCTTATCTGCTGAAAGCACCCCCCCCCCCCCCCCCTCCGCACGGACGGAGGAGCAGATGAAGCGGAGTCGTCTTTCTTTTGAGGCGCTGACGTGAACGCACGTCTCTAAACGGTGCTTGTCGTTTGTTCTCGCGCTCGCCGCCTTCAGCCCTCGCCGCCCTTTATCTCAATCACACCAGCAATAATGACTCTTTGAGGAGAGAGGAGACGAGTGAGAGGCGGCACTTTGAAGCGTTACACCCCCCCCAGAGTCCTCGGGAGCGAAACGGGTGCGTTACGGACTTGCACAATTTAGTGCAAAAATATACTCTGAAATCTGCACTGTTTTGATGATTAAGAGGGGAAAGGAAGCCGCTCTAAGTGCCGCCTCTCTGAATTAGTTTCAAATAGGAGTTACGAGTCAAGTCGCTCGGCCTGAAAACCCGAAGACAACAAATGATGCTTGTCGCGTGATGTCCTGCTTAATTTATTCGACTTTTGTTTTTTAATGTTTTTATGGATTCTGAATGATGTATTTATTATTTGAAAGAGATTTTATTATATTTTGACCTTGAAGCCTCGGCTGTTTTTTTCCTTTTTTTAAATGGGGTTAATTGTTCTCTCTTTAAACACATGCTTTTTGTAAATGTGGATGTTTTAGAGTTCATGTGATCATCATCTGTTGAGTAGCAATTTATCTACAAATCCTTTATTACCTTCTATTTTGTCACCCCCCCCCCGAATAGTGTTGATTCTATGTTCTGGTTTCCTCGCTGTAGCTACAGGTGTTGAGGGGCCGTGTGCAAATGGAAACATCAACGTCCATATTTACACTAGTGCCAGTTATTTAGCAAAAACAAGTATTCTGAGCCACTGTAGTCGATGCATTCAGAAGTGAACGTTGTGGAACTTTAAAAAAAAAAATAGGATGAGTGAGTTTTTTCCTTTTTATAAAAAGAAAATCCAGTGCTGATGCGTGTGCAGTTCTTCACTCAGGGAATGATGCCATGGACGCGTGACCTTCGATTACCCCACCAGCCACGGGCAAGACTAACGGTTACACCGCCTGCTTTTGGACTTTATCTCGTGGTAATCACAAGCTGTGTTTTAACCAGTCGGTCGTTATCCATTATTACAACTTCTGTTAACATGGATTCAGTATTGTACCCCCCCCACACACACACACACACACAGCGTAACACGTTCAGCAGAACCAACTTTAAAAGAAGCATTGATCACATTGCCACTGACTTCCTCTTCTCACTTTCACCTCTTAAACTTTCTGCATGTCATTGAAAACACGAGCTGGCCCGCAGGCAGGGTTTGTACTTAGCTGTCGTATTCATCGTACACGATCTGTCCCCCTTTTGGATTTTAAATGCAGCTTTCTTGGCATTTGTGTTTTTATGCGTTGGTTCTTGTTCTTTCTCCCCTCTGCCCAGATTTAAAAGGCGTATGATTTTAAAAACACAAACACTGGCTAACTGTGACACTGTTAATGCATTGCATTTTGTTTCTGCATTTCAAAAATTGCGTGTAAATAAAATTTAAAAAAAACAAGTGCTTCTTTTGTCAAGACCAATATGGCACACAAGCTGTAAAAGGTGATGTTTAGATTATACTGTAGCTTTACATGAACAAAAAACAGTTCATATTTAAAGATACTTTTATTAGTCTATGTACAGAAATGACTTTCAGAAGATCCTGGAGATTTCCACAGACTTATCCAGGAGCTTGAATCCCTCGTGGTGATCTACAGGCAAAAAAAGATGTTTACAGCATTGGAATAAAGGAAATACAACTCAGCTTCCTATGTATTAGGTACACCTAGCTTAAAATACATCACTCATACAAATGTTCCATCATGAATCTTAAAAGTTTAATTTGTTACTGGTTGACATGATTCAACCATGTTTGTGGTACTGAGAACTAAATTATCCAGTGAGGTATTTGAACTGAACACAAGGTACCAATGGATACGATAAAGGTATATTGTCCTCATCCTCATTGGTTACCGTACCAACGCTCACTTACACAAAGGAAAATGAAATAAATACTTTATTCTTCGTCATCCGCTGGGATTCCGAGCTCCTCATCTGTCCACGCAGAGGCGTCCGGCCAGGGGAAGTGACCCTACAGAGGAGGGAACACCCGCCCACTCATCAGGTTTATACAGTATGGCAGACTGTAGATCAACTACTAACAGTGCACACACGCTTATTAACTACTTTCCTTCTTGTTACAGGTTCATCTCATAAAAACTATTCGTGGTTCAGAGGATGTTTGTAAATAACTGTGCCGCCTTCAGATGTCTGAACAATCATACTTTGAATCCAGGTCCCATTTAAAGTCTCATTCACCCAGTACACAGATAAATAAATATAATAAACAAGTAAAAGTAGTTCTCTGCATTACATGTCATTTAGCTGACGCTTTTATCCAAAGCGACTTACAATCCTGTTACATTCATACACCGTAGACGCAACTACAGGGAGCAATTCAGGGTTAAGTGTCTTGCTCAAGGACTCACCGACTAGGGCGGGGATCGAACCTCCAACACCGTGATTGAAAGACAGGCCTGCTACCCACTGACCCATAGGCGCATTACTTATCCGTTGTATCACTACTGTACACCAGTTTACTAATACTATATATTACATACACATTTACTTCTGCACTATTCAGGGTCTTAAGTGGTTTTCATTTTATAGATTAAATTGCCTCAAGTATATATATCTCAAGTAGCAGAAAATTGAAAATTTAACTAAAGACCAAGAACATAAACGGTGCCCAAAACTAAAGTACTTGAGTAACGTTGTAAAGCTACTTTCCAGCTGCAGTAGAGTGTCATGCTCAGCACACATGGGGCTGGATAGAGTGCAACACACTGTGTTTATGTTTACCCACCAGGACTGCGTCTGGGTCGTGCCAGCAGTGCCACAGGATCCAGAACCACATGGCGCTACTCAGGATCTCCGACTGGAGCTTCTGGTTCTTGGTTATCTGAGGGTACGCCCTGTACTGGGGCTCGATGTGCGGACCGTCGCCAGCCCTAAAAAAAATATTTAAGTAAATACCATAATGTAGAAGTGTAGACTGCTATTTAATATCCATACCTGCAAACGCATGAGGGGCGAAAAAGGTGACACGGGTGGGGGTGGGTGGACTTTTGTTGTTGTCTCCACACCACATACATGTTGTTTGATGACACCTCAAAGCTTTTATAACTACAGCCTTTTGATTGTTCTGACCGCAAATATAAATAATAATAAAAAACATTTTAAGAAAAAGGGTCCTCTGAACAACTCAGTGATCGGGTCGTAATAATAGTAATAACAACTTTACATTATCATTATATATAATATGGTTAAAGTCATTCATGAACCAACTTCCTTTTTTTAAACTTGTGTGCTCTGCTGAGCTTTGAGCCTGTTCCATGATTCTGTTCCATAATTCTGTTCCATGATTCTGTTCCATGATTCTGTTCCATGATTCTGTTCTAGGAGCCTGTTCCTTCGACGTTCCCCATCAAAGATGTTTTATTGCGAAGATCACCACATCGCATGTTCTCCGTGTCTCACTCCAATCTCATAAACGTTTGCAGGTATGAATATCGTGTTACAGTTTAGAGGTTAAGGAGCATAAATGATAACACAAATGTATTTTCAATAGCTAGCTAACGTAAAATAGCGGGCGTCACAAGACTTACTTTCTGGTCGTTATCTGTTGCGTACTGCGTCTGAGGAGCTGACCTCCAGTCCGAAGAATTCCCAACGCCCGTCCTAAAGAAGACATGGTCGCGTCCTAAGCGAACACCAGCCTTATTTGTTGGTTATTTATTGAGATTTAGACGGAGTGCTGTCCTGTTCGTCGAGGAGTCACCTTCTCCCCTTGTCAATAAACGACCTCCCAATGAAGATGGCTGTGATTGGACAGAGAGGGACCACTTCCGTTCTTCCTCTGTGATGATTGGCTGATTGGCAGACAGTTTGGATTGACAGCGCCTTCTAGCGGTCTCCAAGAGACGGGACTTTCCCTTTGAGTTCTGCTGTCAAATGTATATTATAGTTTTTTCCTGCACGGTTAAGGTAATCGTATATTACCATACACAATAATGCATCAGTAATATGAATCCAAAATCAAAATTCATAATAAGTATTTAAGGGTAAATTTTCTGCACAATGAGTACCCTTACTTATGATACTTGAATGTTGCCCATAATACTTATGGCAAATAGGACTTTGCATTCATGATTTAGACTTGTAGGAGTATTTTCCGTGTGGTATTGTTACTTTTACTTAAATAAAGGACCTGAATACTTCTTCCACCTCTGAATTATGACATAATGCATTGACTCAATTTAGATTAGATTAGATTAAACTTTATTGTCATTACACATGTACAAGTACAGAGCAACGAAATGCAGTTTGGCATCTAACCAGATGTGCAACAGAAGTATCCTAACAAATATATGATATATAGGTTATAAACTTTACTGAAAGATCCATTTTGTTTATGTATTTTGGTTAGGCATAAACAGATTATCACGACAACAGAACATTTATCATTTATGTTGTGGGCTTAGAACACTGAGTTGTTAATAATACTTATGGCTAATATGGATTTACAGGAGTATTTTACCGAGTTGTATACTTATTTACTTATTTAGGCTAACATTGAGTCATACTCCTTTTGCCATAGTTGGACGAATAAAACTAAAATGTATCGATTATAATGTAACTCTTGTTTATTTAAATACAACTGTTCACACCAAACAAAAGGGTATTCATAAAAAAGATATTCAGTGAATACAAAATCCGTTTTTCCTCCAAGGTCCACTAGATGGGGTCAAAAGCTACTGACGCGCATGGTGTATAATATATCCTCTTTAAGAGTAAGACTGTTCAACATCGGTGTGAAGTGTCAGAGGAAAATGATGTGCTTATGTAACTGAGTTATTCAAAGATCAGCAAATCACTCAAATTGTACACATTGAGGTTTATCTTTAATTGAATGTATAATGTATAGGGCAACACAGCCCAACCAACCACACAAGACAACTGCACAATAATATGTACACGGTTCACATCTCGGTCTGATACTGTTTGTGAACGCAACAAGAACCTCCACTCCTCACGTTGTGAAACAGGAAATAATAACATTGTGGCGAGAACGCGCACCGCGGCGCCGCCGCCCAACGAGTGCGCGACCTCGAGGACCCGTGCACGAAAAGAAAGGAATCCTCGACGCCATCTTGTTTCCAGTCCACAACGATAATGAAGTTGGTTTAACGGCAGGAAGTCGATTTCATCCCCACACGCCAACCGTCAATTCCACACTCCATGTACGAACCACACGCTGTCGCGTCGCCCCGTCGACCCTTCGCATTAGGACGCCTCTTTGCGGATATAAATACACACACACACGCACTACGGTGTAACCTAATGGCGCCTGGTCGTCGATGCTCTCCGGTTGCGCCCCTCTCCCCTCGCAGCTCAGAGCCCGCCCACAAACACCAACGACATGATGTCATCAGAAACCACTTCTCCAGAGAAAATGCATCGATTTGTTTTTTTAAACAATGGATAAACCTCCCACCAAAATGTGCGACGTTATCTTTAACATAAAGGGAGGTCGGATAATCTTCGGACCGAAAACACGATGAACGGTCACGGATAAACCGCCATCCTCTCCGAAGACTCGACGGGGACCGTTTTCACCGCCGCGTCCTCCACAGCCGTCTACGATCGTTTCTGTTTGGAAGCGGGTGACGGTGACTCGACGGGCCAAACTTTTACCTCTGTCCTCCTCCCCCAAGTTTATTTCAAACAAAAAAAACAGGATGCCAGTGCGCCAGCGGTTGCGGGTTTGCAGCGGTCCCGCGCGAATGCGCATGTGCGGGGGGATGCGGTTTCGGGTGGGGGAGGGTCAATAAATGGAAACGATGAGAACATCCTCTCAACAAACGATGTCAAAGGGATTTCTACAGGCATATTTCTGGAGACTTGACAGAAACCGATTTGCCACAACAGTAAAGCTGTCGGAAAGATAGCTGGCATTATTTTGTTTTAGTGTGTTACATGTCAGAGCTTATGACTATAGTGACATATATGTCTAGTAAATAAATCTAAAGGGTTGAACACTTCAACTAGACAGCTGATAACACATACATCATATTTCCCAGATGCTTTCATCTGTGATTTCTTGAAAAGACACACATGTGAGTGATGTGATATCTGCATGCGAGATAATGACTTAAATTATGACTTTAAGTCCTGTGTTAATTGTGCAAACATGCTTTAGTGTCCGTGGTTTAGGGTCCGTTTTACAATGTTGGATCCCTCTACGGTCTGCTGCTTTTATTCTGGATGTACCGTTAATGGCCAGTGTTTAATAGGTACCACTTCAAACATCAGTTCAATACACAAAATGCTGCTCTTGTGTAAGGGGTTATATAACAGCTTAGTGGCCTCCCCCCTGTGTTTGGTAGCAGATGTAGGTGCTTCTGTTCAGCCATGCCAGGAGTGAAAATCAAAGTTTGTTCCTAAAAAACAACAACTTTCAGTTATGTTAGGGTTGTAATTAGCTAATACATTCGTATGGCAAAAATGGGCTAATAAATAATCTGGTAAAATGTTTCTGATTCAATTGTTGCTGTAGCCCATGTCTGTTTAGGTATCTTTAAAAAAGGAGATATTAAATGTAAATGTAATATACAACTTAGTGTATAAGGGTTTGTGTGGGGAATAAGGAAAGGAGGAAGCAGGAGAGGAAGTTAGTTTAACACACACCTCCTGATCAAAACATTCCTCCAGCTGATCATGAAGATTGCATGAACATTACTGTAACCATCATACCACACTGGTGTATTACAATGCGCTGCCAGATTTATTTGATGGGCCACTTTTAAAAAAAACTAACAAAAACAAAGATTAAACCACCTATTTAAACGATGTCAAAGGGGAAACAGGCATATTTCTGGAGGCTTGACAGAAACCGATTTGCCACAAGAATAAAGCTGTCGGAAAGATAGCTGGCATTATTCTTTTTAGTGTGTTACACGTCAGAGCTTATGACTAATAGTGACGTCTAGTAAATACATCCAAAGGGTTGTACACTAATTAAATGTTCACTTATAACGTATTCAATATGCTACTCGAATTGTTCGTTTGACATGCATTGTCTAAAGAGCAACGCACAAGGTAAATCCACACCGCTACCGACACAAATAGCAGGCTTGACTGGAGGAATCACAGTCGCGGACGCGCATGGAGCGCGGTCACGATGCCCCTGTGAAATCGGGAGTGTAGCCCCGCAGTATGTGGGGGCGGAGCTGGGTTTAGTGAGAGGGAGGGAGGGGGGGGGGCTCGTGGGGGAGGCGGAGTCTCGGCAGTCCTGGCAGGGCCGCCATTTTTGCAAAGGGAAAAGAGACTGGTTTGAGGGGATCTAATTTCGAAAAGTCGCCGATGACCAGGGCACTGTTTTAACGGTTTCGAATAGATTTATAGTCAAAATTGGGTCACCTCGTAGCCCAAGAAGCAGGAGATTTTTCACACGAAAGGACTCTTTAGCGGACAAGATAGTATACAAACATTTTAAAGCTTTGCTAGGGATCCGCAGTGTGTGGACAGAAGTATTGTTTTGGTTGTGGAAGCTGTTTTGAAAGCGACGGGGGTCTTACCCAGGTCCCCTAATTCGCTATTCAGATCATCCAGAGTGGACATAAAACGGTGAGTAAACTGCATTACGTGGTAGTTACAGGTGAGCACAAATCCGACCTGGAAAGCTATTGTTGGCTTTAGTTAGCTGGCTAGGCACATCATGCTGGAGCTGGCTAACGTAGTATCAGCTGAGTTTAGCTCGCTAGCTAGCTGAGCAATGCCATTCAGGGTATGTTACGGCAACTGTTACTATTCTTCATATTTCTCGATCAAAATATACATTTTGTAAACGGCTAACCAGGTGACGCATGTTTCCTCTGTAGCCCAAAGTGTCATGTTGGCCAGGAAACCGACAGCTAACTAGCGCATGCTACTAGCTTCAAATTAGCTTGACACAGGGCTCTGATATCCTCTTTGATAGTCTGGCGATGCAAGAAAACGTCAAACAAATAATATTCACAGCTGGGACCGATGTTCGCGACGCAACGCAGCGTCGAGACCGAAGAGACTTCAGCGTGAGACGAAAACGTTGCAATTAGATTAATGGCTGTCCCGCAAGCCTAACGGGTATCGCCTCTGCTACAGTCTACCGACTAGCCCAACAGATAACACTGCGAGTCGTGAACTTGTCATTTAAAAACACAAACGAGTACGATACATTAGTATATATTGGTGTTATTCGCACTATTGAGCAGCAGCAGAGGGGGGACTCTCGACACCGAGCAGCCACAGGCCACATTGCGCACGGTTCCATTCGCTTTAATGCAACTCGAGTAATGTGACCTCCTAATTTGAACTATTCACTATTATTTACTATACATAAGCAACGTGGCTTTCGCGCCTGTCAGAAGACGCATCGCTCGTTTATTTCCCCACACCCCGCGTTACTTGATAACAGTATTCACGACACCCTCCACCAGCATGAAAACAGTACATTAAGCTGTAGTTACAAACTTGATTTTGGTCGTGGCGGCTCCCACCGGGCATTATGTCCGTTCGGCGAAAGAGGAAACAAACTAGCACGATGCGACTGTTCAAACCCGGAGAACAACTCGCTTTACCGTGGATATATGACGGTGTTTCGTCGGTTATACGCGAGTCTGCAGCTGCTACACTGCGCAGTAATCTCAAGGCTACTGAGCTTTTAATGGCATTGTAGTAAATCGAGAATAGACCCAATGTCAAACGAGGACCTGGCTGCTGTTGTGTTTTCATACCCGGGACCTAAAAGAGAGAACATTTGAGAGATTACTGAATTTAGATGAAGGGTGTATTGGGTTCAAATGCTGCAAGCGTGGGGGAGGGGGTGTTGCATTTCGGGCATCTCGCCCCAGTCAGATAATTTGTAACCCCATCTCGATCCAGACGAGCCAAAAACGCTTTAAGTACACCGTCGCGAATGCCTACTTTAAACAAAGTAGCGTATACATGTGTAATCTATCTGCTTTGTTGCGTAAAGAGCCGATTATTAATCCACTTTATAACTTTAACCCCCTCTACGCATTATGGCGTGAACTTCCGTTGGTTACCGTTAGCTTTGCGCGTTACTTTCCACGGCCATTTTTGGGGGGGTTGGCGTTTATTTACAGTCCAAGTAAACAAAGCTATTCCAGCTGCTGTGCTAAACGGTGTTTTTTCTCTCGCTTTCTGCTCGACGTTATTCAACTTTAGCGTTATTAAAGTCACATTTTAAACACATTCGTGCTTCGATTGTTTTCCGCCCGCTACGTTTCCCATAGGCCGTAATTGCTAGCCGATTAGCTCCCCGGCTTTGCTGTCGACGAATTCACAAAAAAACTGTAACGGTAACAACACATAAACTGTACCGACAGAGGGATACTTAAGTTAGAGTGTATGAAAGAGGCGATTGAATGCATTCTTGGGGATTTTCCTCCCATGGCGAGGCTCCCCTGGCCACACGATTGTCTCGCAGTCCTGAGAAAAGCGCTATGAAAATGGCGACAGCACCCAGGGTGTTGTGGTAACATAATAGCAACGTTGTGCCCTCCACACCCCTATCGGCAGGACTGACTGCAGCGCCAACACACTCACAGGGAAGCAACTACACGACACATGATTTTTATTTATATATATATATATATATATGTATAGTTGCGTTTAGGCAGTAAAATAACGTCAAATTATACCGATCATGCCTCGATAATACTGCGTTTGTTATGTTGCTTGTCGTAACGTTCACTGACGCGTCTGTGGCTGTTTCCAAAACGAGTTGCATAGTATTCCTGTGACATGCGTCACTGCTTATGCTATCGTCTGTTTCGTGGTGTAGGGTTGAATGGTCGGACATGGAGGTTCATAATCAGAGGAAATTAGATGTGAGTACTGCACAATACAGAGAGAGAGAACACCTCGATGTGTTTTTTGAGAGTATAAAGGGAAACAAGCCTCACTCTGTCAAATCTATATTATACTGTGATGCTCCTTTTCCATAAAATCCCCCTGGAATAGTCTTTATTCAGTTAAAAATCACAATGTGTCCCCCAACTCCCATGTTTTCCATTCCTTCTTTACTTGTTAACATGCATCCCTTTTATTGTGATATAAAAGCACCCAATATTTAATATAAATGCATGATTGGTGTTCAAGGGCAGAAGTCAGTTGAATACTTGATTACTCAACCTAAACAAATGTGAAATATTCATTGAACAACATAAAATGCAAGTGTCCGGTCAGTGTTTTCATCTGATATTTATATGTAGCACAGCTGCACGGCAAATAATTTAATTACACAATAGTCGTTTTCTTATCTTTCATATTGCCTCTGCGTAATCATGTTTTATTGTATGCGTTTAACATTGAATGCCAGAAATGTGCCCTAAGAGGATATTATATAAACACAGTATCAACATATTGTTTTTGAGCTGTTGGGCCCTCACAAAGCCCTTGATGCTGTGGCACAGCTGTGTCTTCTTCAACGTCACCCTGTGGGACAAACTTTGTCCAGCTGAAATGCCTCTTCACTAATGTTGGGTTTTTTTTTCTTCTCAAAATATCTCAGTTGCTATAACACATTTATTCACAAATATGCTTAGTTCAATTGTCGTCCAAACTATCACCAGTATACATGTTACATGACAGTAAACAGCTGTTTGCCTGTAGGGTGAGTATGTTTTATGGCTGTCAACCTCCTGCAAGCCATCAGTGTTAAGTTAATAGATGGTTCATACACAAGTGCTTGTTGGACTAAAGCGCCTGTCAGAAGCAGGAATAACGTATGACACAGGCCTTCAAGCCCCTTCACAGCATACCATGTGACATATGCAGACACTAGAGGGTCAGTTTAAAGTCGCTTTATCGTTCCTTATATCATAAACATCATTAAGCACTTGATTGGTCTGTAGGGCGTCTATCCATTGAGGGTCTGTCGTTGTAATGGAAGTTCAGCTGCCGGTATGGTTCACATATTATTAAGTGCCAAATGGTCTCCGGAAGGTTTATCATTACTAGATGTGTGTGAGGGCCCTTCTGTGCAGCGCTTAATCAGTCTCTGCTCCATAATGCACAAAGTCCCAAGCCATCTTGTTTTTCTTTTAAAAGAGCAGAGGGCTCTGTAGCAATACTCTCTCTCTTCGCTCCCCCTTCCTCCTACATCATATTGCAGCTTTGAGTGTTAAATACCGGACCGGCCGTCTGTGCGCCTGGTTGCCCTGCACAGCAGCAGAGTGTGTACGCTCGCTTTGTTGACGGAGATGGTGACGAGAGGCGTGCCGCCACTCGGGCAACTATGGCAGGTGGCAGGGAGACTAGTATTCTCAGATGACACCTTTCCTCTCAGCCTAACCCCTAGACGGACACACAAGATCAAATAGCCAGCAGCCAACCATTTCATTTTTTAATGTATGCAGCAGAAGGAGGGAGGGAGAGAGAGAGACACACACATGCATTAAAGAAGTCATGCAGGTGCACAGGATGTCTATTGGCGTATTGATTATTGATAGGGCGGATGCAGGCCACATACTCCTCCGCTTTCTCTTCGACGCTCTTCCTGTACTCGGAGGTGCTCCCCTTGTTGTTGTGCTCAGCCTCGTCTCCAGACAATAAACTCGTCCCTGAAACAGTTGTGTGTGTGTGTGTGTGTGTGTGTGTGTGTGTGTGTGTGTGTGTGTGTGTGTGTGTGTGTGTGTGTGTGTGTGTGTGTGTGTGTGTGTGTGTGTGTGTGTGTGTGTGTGTGTGTGTGTGTGTGTGTGTGTGTGTGTGTGTGTGTGTGTGTGTGTGTGTGTGTGTGTGTGTGTGTGTGTGTGTGTGTGTGTGTGTGTGTGTGTGTGTGTGTGTGTGTGTGTGTGTGTGTCTATAGGCGCATACCTCACCCCATGAGGCTAAGCTGTGTGTGACTGTGGCACGGTCCCCAGTGATCTCACTTGTGGGATGCCCAGACACTCAGAGACAAAGCAGCCTGGCTCCAGGGCCCAGCGCAGTCACATGGTCTCCCAGCTGGGAGAAGAAGGGCTCAGGTGACCTGTTTCTGTGCCGCTGGCTGGGCCCTAACAGATCCTTCTTTAAGCTAGCGAGCTTCCTCCCCGACAGGTGGCTTTCAGGCCTACTGCGCATCCCTAACCTCCTTCCTGTTGCTGAGCCCGTGTTACAAATGCACTCACGGGCAGGATAGGCCGAATCAAGAGGGGTTACGCCATCGATGTCGGTGATGTAGCGGCACCGCGGACCAGGCGTGAAATTGATCCTCGACCGCTGTCCTGATGGGACCGCCGAGTGTCGCTTTCAGTTCTTTTGCCTCATAGATGCCGAGATTCTTCTCCACGTCGTCTCTGGAGCCGCACCAACAGCCATACCTCACATTATTAGTTGGCTGCACATTGCATTCTCCAAATGCTGTAATTGGCTTTCATCTGCATGTATTTGTCCAGGATTATGGAGGACTTAAAATTACTTAAGTATAAATAAATAAATAAATGCATGAATAAATACAATAATAAATACATTTATAAATAAATGTATAAATAAATACAAGAATAAATGTATAAATACAGAAATTAATAAATATCATTTATAACTAACAGGACATCATTAAATAAATGTATTTCTACATTTCTGTACTTCATTTATTTATATCTATATTTATGTGTCTACACATATTTCTTCATTTATTCATAGGTGACATGTATGTTTCCGTACAGTCAAATGAGCTGGGGCGGTTTATTTATTCAGAATCAGCTTTAATGGCCATGAAAGTTTTCACATACATGGAATTTGTCTCCGCTTCCACTTTGCTCTCTCATACACAATATACATTAAACTAGATAAATATAAATATAACATTTATACTTAAGTCATTTTGAGTCCTCCACACTTCATGACAAAAAATAAATAAATATCAGTCCTCAAAAGGTCAGTCACACAGATGAAGATGCGCTGCAATCTAACGTACACATGTCTAACTTGCAAATGTTGAAAGGAGCTCACCCGTGACCACACAGAGCCCGGCTGTGATGCTCCTCAAGCGGGAGCGAGAGGGAGATGGAGAGATAATGCCCCGGGGGCTCTATTGAACAGACATTACTCAGACAGACTACAGGAGGGCTGCCCCAGCTTTAATGTCAGATCCTTTCCTTCTGACTTTAACTCACTCACCCCTTGGCTGTTTAAACTCAGCACAGAGGATATTATTTAGCTTTGTCCTTGGTACGCTGTATCAGGATCATATGGCTCACGTTCGGTCACATGCAGCATATGTGGCAGGTAGCAGGCCTGTTGTGACGCAGACGTTTTAATATAGCCTCTCAAAACCTCCTACATGTTTTTAACTTCTCCTTTTATTCTTTACTAGTTGCTAGTTATAAGAAACTGCAATAAACCGGACGGATCTCTACAGTCGGCCGAGGCATCGGCCCGCGGTCTCAAAAGCCTCTTGTGCGGACCGTATCCCCATCTGTATTGATGTATGACTTCACCTTCAGTGCTCGTGTGCAGCTGGCAGCCACGAACACATGCCCGATTTACGAAGGACAGGGCGGATGCAATGCGCCTGTCCGTCAGCGCCTTGAAGAAGAGGGCCGGGCCGACATTCCATCTGGGTCACGCTTCTTCCCGTGTGCGCGGCTGCGTTTGCATGAGTTTGTTTTATCCGTTTGTTTATGAGCTGAGTCATGGCAGACAGTTCTGACGACGGTGTGAAGTCGCATCAGCTCGGCAGAGAGGGGGATAGAGGTGTGGGGGGGGATTCAGTTGGAATCCCTCATTTACATTTGCTCCTCCCACTTATAGGAAAAGCGTAATCTGCTGCGAAAACGAGCATTAAAAACACTTAGAGCGGCGGCAATAAACTGAAAGGAGAGGAGAAGCTGTTTGTCCGTAGCGGCGTGGTTTTTAATGTGGCGATGTGGGTTTTCCCTCGCCGGCTTCGGTCTTAAAATGATAGTTATTCTCCCACACAATGACGTGACTGTGTCCCCTCGCCGAGGGAGGGAGGAGAGCGGAGAGACCGGGTTACGCTGCGCTCCACTCCGCCACCCAGAGTCCGACCGGGTCCCGGCTGCGTAGCGTCACTGTCAGACATGCCCCGTGTGCACCTCCCCCACCACGCTGCCCTCTGAAATGGAGGGGCTGTGGAGGGTTTCTAAAGCTCCCTCTCGCGCTGGGAGACCACGCGAGAGCTTTTGGAGGAGGAAGACTCGCTGCTAACAAAAGCATTTCCGTCCCGTGGCTTGTTGTTTTGTCCACTTTCGCTCAACGTCTTTCTATGTCACGCTTCTACTCACCCTCCCCTGTGCTCGTTCCCCATTCCCCCCCACCCCTCGCTCCCGTTATGGGTTTTCCATAACAGAAGTGTATATGGCTAAAATGTGACTTTAAATGGTCTCTCCCGGGCTCCGTGTGATTTTTGAATTGCGTCTGCGACACTCCCCTTCGCTCTGCGTTACCGCCTCGGGTTTATTTAGGAAATGTACAGAGGAGGGAGAGAAATCCGGCGGGGCGGGGTGACGGGGCACAGGAAGGAGAAGGAGGGGTGGGCGGGGGGGTCTCATTCTTTTTTCTTTTTCTTTCTTTGGCTGCGTTTCTCCAGGGTGACGGACGTCTCTTCTAGAGGAAGTAGGCGGAGCGAGCTGAGGCAGTCACAGCGCAGTTCAGATTTAGTCAGGAATGCAGCTGTACTGTACTTGTTTCTCTTTTTTTCCACCCGCCTTTTGTCAGTCCTAACTCCGTCTGGCTGTAGCGCAGCCGTATGTTTGCACACTGGTCTTACTTATGGAGAGGAATGTTTGAAAGCACAGGGTGAGGGGTTATCTGTGTGTGTTTGTGGCCGTGGAGGGGCTCGTGTGTGTGTGCATTCCTCAGTTGTGACTGCAGGATTCCCTGGATGAAATGTAGACTGACCTAGTGGACGAGGGAGCGAATGGGCCGCTTCAGAGGAAAAGCTCAAACACACTCTTTCAGACGATACAAACGAGTAGAGCGTCCGACATTTCAATGTTTTTATGGCAAAACGGCCGATCCCTGTCGAAAGTGTTCTGGTGCCCCCGATGCTTCACACGTCCACTCGGCGGACATGGTATAAGAAGAGAATTTGGAGGGTGATCCCATCGGCAAACTTGGCTGACACACAGAGGCGGAGGGGTCTTCTTCCTGCTATTAATTAGGCCTGGGGGTGACAGCTGTCGTGTCTGTGAGCCTCTCTCCAGTCCCGCTGCCTCTCACGGTGCATTCGGGTGAATTAGTACCTGAAATTACTCTCACGGCTGTTTGTTTCCCCTCGTTTAAAGGACCTTCTGTGGCGTGTTTATCCCCCGTGAACCATGAGTTTCCTTGACGAAGGCCGCGCTGTCAGGGTTGACAATTAACTAGATAATGAAATTAGTTTATTCTGGAGAGGCCTGCGCGCGCACGTGTGTGTGTGTGTGCTCGGTTCAGAGGACATGGTTAGGCTAGGATAGTCGGTCCATTCAGAGGTGTGCAGAGACAAGTTTTGTGCGTTATTACCCGTGAAGTCTGTGCGGTGTGTCCCCTCCGCAGCCCCTCTCCCATGTGCACCCCAGTCCACGATCTGAGCCTTTGTGTGGGACGAGCTGGCGGAGGTGTGACCTCCAGACTATTTTGTCTCGGCATCTGTCCCTCGCATTAATCCCGCTTATCAACAGAGCCCTCCGTATCGGACGCAGCCACACGGACACATATGCTCCCGTCTGGACTCCCATCAGACACACAAACACGGCTTAATATTCTCACCAATACTACTACTAGTGTATAATTTATCAGTCCAACCGACCTCCCGCTCGGGGACCAGAGGGGCACGACGTCCAATGCCTGGTGCAGTCAATTATTGATGAAACGATCCCAGTTGATCTCGAGCAGTTTTTTTCTCTCCATGAGAATAACTCTAGACTCTTAACGCTAGTGACAATAAAATGTGTACGCTTTCATATCAATACTGTGTGTGGAGATTCTTCTTTTGGCAAAGTATGTTTTGAGTCCTTTTCAGGCGAAGGGGGGGAAAAATGGCTTCTCTGTGTTGTTGCGTTTTTCCCTCCCTCCTTTCATGGCGGCCGGCCGCTCTGTGTGCTCTTGCTCCCCTCTGTGGGAGCTTGCTCGCAGTGCAGCTGTCTGCATCCACCGCAGGTAGTGTGTTGGAGAGGTTGCTCTTTTAGCGCAGCTCACGCTTTTTAAACTTGTACGATATCGCACCCGCGTTATCGGTCGATGGCTCCGTCAGGGGGGGAAACCCCGTCAAACACTTCCCTCCTCAAACGCCGTCCGTGACCTGAAAGTGTGCATTATGTATTTCACCTGTTCTGGAAATACCCCCGTTTCCACTCAAACGTGTAGTCTGCTGCATGTGCTTTTGCTCTTGGTATGACGTAAATGACACGTATTTAGGAAGTGTTCATCAACTCCTGTCTGTAATGATGCGCGTACACATCACTAACGGGTCCCTTTTGTCTCTCTCTGCTCTCCCCTCCATGCCCAGGCCTTGTGGATGCACTTAGATGTCTGCAATGACTGCTGTGGCTGGCATGCCTCAGTGTTTTGGACTCCCATTCTCTGGACTCAGTAGGACAAGAACTGATCAGCAGAGAACGTCATGAGCATAGTCATCCCAGTAGGGGTGGACACAGCAGACACCTCATACCTGGACATGGCTGCAGGCTCAGAGTGAGTAATATTTGACAAATACACCAAGCATGCCTTGTTCACACCTTTTCTTTGTTATGCCCCCGTCATACATTATCTGTAAGTTCGTCTGTTCTCATCTCTCACCCTGTTTATAGGTTTGTCTGCACTCATGTGTTTGACACTCTTAGTCATGAGGATTTCCTCCCTCTCCCCCTCCTCTGCCCAGCATGCCCTCTAATATTCATAAAGCAGCTCTATTATACGTGCCGTAACTCTACGGCTGTCTTTCCACACAGATCTCTTCTCCCACTATACAAAGTTGATGTTAATGGGATTTTGCAGTTCATGAAAGCAGCGCGCCTCCAGTGTTGCTCTAATGAACAGTTCAGTCTTGCCATTGATTGTGCTCGCACTCAGCCATTGCTCATCACATTGACTCTGTACCCACTGTTCGGTCATTAACGACATCTGCCTCTGTGAAACTAGGAGCTTAGAATGGAGGGGGGTGTGTGTGTGTGTGTGTGTGTGTGTGTGTGTGTGTGTGTGTGTGTGTGTGTGTGTGTGTGTGTGTGTGTGTGTGTGTGTGTGTGTGTGTGTGTGTGTGTGTGTGTGTGTGTGTGTGTGCGTGTGCGTGTGTGTGTGTATATATAGACTGTTTTTATAACACTGGCTGAGTGAAGGGTACGCAACATCATTTTCCATTTATCCTTTGCTCATGGCTGTAGCCCGATGTTTGCACATGTGTACGCTGCATTGAGTCAGTGAAACAGAAATCGTGCATGTAGTCATGGCAACACGGCTCCCGTCGCCCCCCCTCCCCTCCCCTCCGTTTCCCATAGTCCCGTCAAGGACATCGGTGCGGCTTTTCTTTTTCTTCCGTTTTCATCTGGTCAAATAAATAGAGCAAGAGGCTCTTGTGTGACTTAAGAATAACACGTCGTCAACTTACGGAGGGGTCTCTTGTCCCTTTTTAAAAAAAAATATTATTTTAAAAGAGACATTGCCCCCCCTCCGCGCCTCCTCAGCCATCATCAGAGCTGTTGCCGTGACATCTCATGTTGCCATGGTATCTGTCCCTCGCTCCCCTCTGCACTGCGCAGGGCCTGTTGCCATGGTCACTGGCCCTGAGTGACAGGTGGCCCTCACGTAAACATGGCGTCTTAAGCGGTCCCGCTGCGCCCCCACCTCCTCCACTCCCCGGAGCTCTGCTGCCGTCCGGGGAGGGGGGGGAGGGAGCAAGCCCCTTTTTCTTGACTCCCTCCATCACGCTTTGTCCGTCCAATCAGATAACAAGCTTGAAAGGCGCTTTCACCTGCTGCTGCTGCACGGGTCCCATCCAGACCGGAGACACACACACACACACGCGGGCGCAGATCTTTGGAGTATTGTGAGCGCGCCAGCCGGGTTTGGGATAGCGTGACTGGTTACTCACCAGCAAAACGCCGCTGCGTCCCTCCTGCACCAGCGGCGGCGGCGTGACCAGCTGTTGCCTGATGCAGTGTGTATCCACGGTGACACACGGAGCCCCACCGCCGCACGCACGCGTCAAGCAGAATACGTTGCGTTACCATGGCAGCAAGTGGGAGCACTCAAGGAGGGAAGGCGTTACCGCCGGCGATTCGGTGCTGCTCTTTCTGTGTGTCTTCTCTTCCTCCTGCTGTCGATCTCTCCGTTCTCCACACTCGTCCTCTCGGCCCCCCTCTCGCACCTTTTTCTCCGCAGGTGTTTGCATTTTGAAATCACATCTGTTCTTTTGTCGAACGAGCTATAAATAGTGCATACCGTGGCGCACACGCCTTCATCTAAACTCCCACAAAATTCCCTCTTCGCTTCTTCCTCTCGCTCGTGGTCTTCTCAGGCGCACAAAGTCTGATCGTTACTCATGCGTACGCTGACTCTCTGGGCCCCTTTTCTCTCTCCTTCCCGGGAGCCGAGACGTGAACGATACGAGCCTCCAGCTACGAACACATGCATTCAAAACGCTTCCTTCCTTCCTGCTGAACAGGCTGGCTCACTTGTCTCTCTCCTGAATGTCTGTTATTAACTCTACCTCTCTCACTGATTCACTGGTAGCTCAAGCTGAAAGCCCAATTCCCTTATAAATAGTCTCCTCCCTTAATCACTTAACTATACGGATCCTAAATCCCATGTATTGTAAAGTATAGACTTTGATCTGGTTAACCATTAATGGAAGAAAGTTAGAGCACTCTTAGTCTTAACTATGATTTTTTTTTTTTTTTTTTTTTTTTTTTTTTAATGTTCCCCCTATCTTGTAAACCAGGCTCTTTCCACGCACTTACACAGTTTAGATTCTTCTGTGTCGGTTAATCTTTTGTGCACGCACTCACACACACCTTGCACTAGGTCCGCCTCCAGACCTCATGCGTGCACTTACGTTTTCACTTTGACAGTGAATACTTGAGCGGCAAAGCATACAGGAAGTGTTGCACATTGCTCTTACAGCATGCAACAAGAGAGATAGGGCCGAGAGCGGCTCGCGCAGGTATCGTATACACGCTTTACCTTGAGGCTCTTCATTCAAATCTCAATCTTCACTCACACTTTGTTCCTGCTACATACTTATCACCTCTATCTCCAAATAGGGGCTGGTTGTTTTTCACCGTTTGGCTGCGTGTTTTCAGAATAAAAAGTAAAAAGCTTTCTGCGATATGTCACGGTGTCATGTTGCCGAACGGTGTTGCACACGCGCAAATGCTGCAGAGCCCGTTCGCAGCCCCGTGGTCGTTTACTCCTCCGGATACCCGAGACGCTGTCCGGCGTGCTTTGTGAACTTTTTTTCCGCCTTGTTTACGGAAACTTGTTAGCAGAAGCGCTCACGGAGTTAGTTGCTGCGTTTTAATGTTTAGAGGAGGAACCCAGCTCGGCAGCTGTCGCGTACCTACACTCCTCGGTGGATGTCTGTTTGTCTCCCGTGGATCCGGGTTCTCGAGGAGAATCGAGTGATACTTTTGATCGATCCTCTGTAGCTGCTGAACAGCCGCTCCTCGCGGACGCATCGTACGTCTCCCGAACCGTTTTCCTCATTTCTTTTTTTTTTTTCATCTCTATCTTCCCCGTTTGTACCCAACTACCTTGTCTCGTGCCATGTGCCATGCCAGTTCCACTTCTCGCTTCCTCTAGAGCCACCCCTTCAGCAACTGAAGAATAGATTAGTCGTGTCATAATAAGGGTGGGTTGTTCTCAAACCGCCAAACAGGCTCCCTCCTGAACGGCATTGTATTCCCCGGGAGAGCGGATCTACTGGTTTTGTAGCGCTACGCGGCTGTGTGTTTTGTTTTTGTGTGTATGACGGGTGGCACATTTGTAATGATTGCCTTGTGGATGTTGTTCACGCTTCATTTATTTTGACGTGAAGTAGTTTTTATTACTCTCATGCCTGAGTTTATTGGCAAGCACATGGAACCAGCTACAGTCACTGGTGGAAGCATTCAGATCCATTTTTACTTAAGCAAACATTATTATTACAAAATGTACTTTTGAGTATTAAAAGTACTCATTCTGCAGGAAAAAGACCAACGTCACAACAAAGTGTTATTCCTTTCTCTCTCTGCTTTTTGGGGCTATTTACCTGAAGCCAACTGGGAAGTTTAGGAGGGAAATACAGTGTTTGTGTTGTATCTAGCAACTACAGCTGTCAGGTATTGATGTAAACTATGCAACACGTACCTCCAAAAGTCTAGTTGATTTAAAGTGGAAGTATGAAATGGCATAAAATGGGAATATTCAAGTGAAGTCCACGTCGTAAATGTACTTTTCTCCCACTGGCTGTGCGGTGGCCTGCTGCCCCTGGTGTTACTGTGTTTAGCACGCATCCATGTTCTTCCCTCTCTATTTCTGTGTCACCCTTCCAACCGACACACACACACACACTTCCTAACAGCGTTTGAGGAAGAACAATTACTCTGTGTAACACCGAGTTTTCCTTTTCGGTGTACAGTAACGTGTGCTCTCCGTTTGTCTCTCCGCTCAGCAGACCAGAATCGGTGGAGGCCAGCCCTGTAGTGGTGGAGAAGTCCAGCTACCCACACCAGATCTACAGCAGCACTTCTCACCATTCCCACAGTTACATTGGCCTGCCTTACGCTGTGAGTACACACACACACACACACACACACACACGCGCGGTTCTTCCCTTCACACCCTAAGACAAATAACCTACAACCCTTGAGCCCTCCCTCTCTGTTAATCATTGAGTGCAATTTGACTGGCGCCCATTCAGATCAACACGGAACAACGTAGTCTTCTGAGGGATGCAGGAAATTTGAGCTGCAGGTGTTGGTTGATCACTTGATCGACAGACAATGAATCAGCAACTCTTTAAAGATAAAATATTAATCGTTCAGCTAATAATTTGAAGGAAGCGTGGGAAACATTTCATGATCACAGCTTCTCAGATGTGGTAATTGGCTAAATTCAGTATTTGGGGGTTTTGAACATTGTTTGTAATAAACAAGATATTTATTTCTGATGTTTGTCAAATGATTCATAAAAAAATATTTATAAAATTGGTTTATGGATGGTGAAAATAATGTGTTGTGGCTCCCTGCTTACACACTTGATTCTTCTTGGTGAATTATCCCTCTGATGAACTGTCATTCACAATCCAGTGACCGTCTGTCTTTCCTTCCTTTTCATCAGGACCATAACTATGGGGCGCGGCCCCCACCCACTCCACCGGCCTCCCCTCCCCCCTCCATGTTGATCCGACAAGGAGAGGGGG
This sequence comes from Liparis tanakae, assembly GCA_036178185.1. Classification (NCBI taxonomy): domain Eukaryota; kingdom Metazoa; phylum Chordata; class Actinopteri; order Perciformes; family Liparidae; genus Liparis; species Liparis tanakae. The sequence continues at coordinate 5,451,631 of CM070089.1, forward strand.
GGTTGTTTGTTCCAGGAGGCCAGGACGAAGCATCCAGGGGCACAACGCTCAGCACCTCAGAGGATGGCAGCTACGGGGCTGACATCACCCGCTGCATCTGTGGCTTCACCCACGATGACGGCTACATGATCTGCTGTGACAAGTGCAGGTACATTTACCAGTTTTTCCCAATTAATCGGTGACTCGGATCGTAGCCCAAAGTTGTCGTTAAACTTTTTTTAAATCACCGTTTGAAGTTGCTTCAATGTTATGAAAGGAGAGAAAAAAATTGCGCTCTGATTTTTCTTTTCTTTTTTTAGTGCCTGGCAGCATATCGACTGCATGGGAATCGACAGGCAGAACATTCCTGAGACTTACCTGTGTGAACGCTGCCAACCGCGACACCTGGATCGAGAGAGGGCCATCCTGCTGCAGACCAGGAAACGAGAGTGTTTGTCTGGTAAGCTACACATATGTGTGTGTAGGCCCTAGTCTGCACTGTAAGGTTTGTTTACCTTTGTGTTCAACAAAGATCCAATATGTTGACGCAGTCGGATAAAAAAGAAAGAGGAAGACTGATGTTATTTTGAGAGCTGCGTCCCCCACAGCAATGTTTGAGGGGTCAGAGGTTATATGATATAGATCTTTTAGTTCTGCTATAACTGGCCTCTTTGCTGCATTAAATGGCCAGATTGTTATTAAACCCAGCAGGTTGCATGTCAGGATGCAGCGTCCTCCCCCTGCAGGTCACTCCTCCTGAGCCTGAGACACGCTGACACCTGCTGGACAAGAAGCAAACTCTATTTTTAATATCTGCGCCGTCGCATATCTCATCTTTCATCGCTGTGGCTCTCTATTCGGCAGCAGTGTGAAGTCTTTGATATATTTTGTTCTGCACTCGCTCCTCATAGCTAACATTCGTTTTGTCTGCTTCTTCAGATGGTGACACCAGTGCTACAGAGAGTGGAGATGAGGTTCCGTTAGAGCTCTACTCCACCTTCCAACACACGCCTACCACCATCACGCTCACCACTGGCCGCCTTGGCCACAAGCAGACTGATAAAAAACGTAAAAAGAGTGGTGATAAAGAGCCTCCAGCCTCCTCTGCCCGAGCTAAGAAGGTCAGATTTGACAGTTAATTTTATAATTAGCCAAGTCGAAGCATATTATGTACAAAATCCTCATTTTACATTATTGTATACTTCAAGTAATAACGTTTTGGATGTCTTTAATTTGTCTGGCAGGCCTTCCGAGAAGGGTCCAGAAAGTCCTCCAGAGTTAAGGTAAATAGGATTACAACACTGTGTCGAGTTGTCTTCTCTCAAAACTTGAACCATTTTCACCAACAGCTGTCGTCTTTTTTCTTTCTTCTTCTTCTCTCTCTCTCTCTCTCTCTCTCTCTCTCAGGGTGCTGCTCCTGAGCAGGAGCCGACGGAGCACCCGTCTCTGTGGGAGAACAAACTCAAGACGTGGATGGAGCGCTACGAGGAGGCCAGCAGCAATCAGTACAGTGAGGATGTCCAGGTCCTGTTGCGCGTCAAAGAGCAAGGCGATGGCAAGAGCCTGGCGTACAACACGCACCCCGCCTCCTTCAAACCGCCCGTAGAGGTAAAAACCTGTTTGCACATTAAAGTCTGATGTCCAACCTCACCCATTCCTTTTTTAATCTCTTGTGAGCAGGGCATGTGTGTCAGACTCATGCCCCTTGTATCCAAGCACGTAGTCAATTTGCCATCACCGCTATCTCCTTGTATGTTGGTATAATTGAATGTGTTCCCTGTCCAGGATTTGCACTCATGCCAGAGTGTCTCTCTCTTGCAGAGTCAAGTTCAGAAGAACAAGAAGATCCTCAAGGCGGTGCGAGACTTGGCCCCAGACTCCCTCATCATCGAGTACAGGGGGAAGTTCATGCTTCGGCAGCAGTTTGAGGCCAACGGATACTTCTTCAAGAGGTCAGAACACAAGTCGCTCTTCACAAGGATTTCTTCTTTGTATTACTGTGAATTGGATAGTGCAGCTTTTTAATCTTTTGCCGGTGAAACCAATTAACTGATATTAAGGGCTCTGGGGACGTGGGATGGATGGCTATGGGTTGTAGTTCATTACAGTGGCGTTTTTTTTAATTAACATTCATGCTTTCCCCCCGTTTAGGCCGTACCCCTTTGTGTTATTTTATTCCAAATTCGACGGGCTGGAGATGTGTGTGGACGCTCGCAGCTTTGGCAACGAGGCGCGCTTCATCCGTCGCTCCTGCACCCCCAACTCAGAAGTGAGTAAACCGATCGAGTGCATTAATCGTGCACAAGTCGGCGCTTACGCACAGTTATAACAGTGCATCACTCTCTGTTCTCAGGTGCGCCACGTGGTCGAGGATGGAATGCTGCATTTATACATCTACTCATTGAGGCCCATCGCCAAAGGCACAGAGATCACCATCGGTTTTGATTATGACTACGGCAGCTGGTGAGTTGTTGGAGTAAACTTGGCAAGCAGCAGGCATGACCCCGGCAATAAAGAAAGATCCCTTTTGCCTTCTAACTCCATATCTTTGTTGTCTTTCTTTCCGTTTCTCTCTCTTCAAACTCGTAGTAAATACAAGGTGGACTGTGCCTGTGTGAAGGGGAACCAGGAGTGCCCGGTGCTCAAGCACAACCTCGAGCCCACAGAGAACCTGGGCTCCGGGGGCCGGCGCCGAGGGAGTCGCAAGGACAAGGAGACCGTCCGGGACGACCTGGGCCAGAACCAGAACATGGGTCTGGACTGCGACGGCAAGAGCAAGAGCGTCGGCGACGGCAAGCAGAGGAAACTCTCTCCGCTCCGCCTCTCCATCTCAAACAACCAGGCAAGACGACACGGCCACGAACAGTAGACACACCCACTCCCATCCTCTTGTTTTTACACTTAAAAAACAAACACGTTACATGTTTAGACTCTCTCTACTATGGCATATTTATTGTAAATATACATTTATCTTTGTGGTTCATGCATGCAATTTTTGTTTGATCTTTGTTAAATGTGTTGTGCATGTGTTTTCCATTGTTAGTCACTCTACATGCTCTTCAGTTCCCTCTTTTTTCCCCCTCATCCCTTTTATGCATTCACCTCTACCCCCCCCCCCCCTCTACCGCCCAACTAAGAATTATGACAACATAGTTCAGATTTACTGTCATTGCACAAGATGCTTTTGTGCCATTTCTCTGGCAGCTGTGTTGCAGTGCATAATAACCTTTTTGTGACACACTCGGGGAAAGGCGTTTCACTTGGGTGTGCTAACAGCAACACGATTTATCACCTGTTAGTTTATTTAGCAGAAAGAAATCTGAGAAATGCCATAAGTGTCAACGTATATATATGTGTACTAGAAAAGCCTTATACAAGTCTAAATTATAATTTTTTTAATTTTTTTAAACGTGGCCTTTGATCATTATGAAATCAGCCCAGTGTGTCACTAGCCTGAGACTGTGTGGTTTAGACGTCCCAAAATGTCAAAGGTCTTTGCAGTTATGTCACAGCGGTAATTGCAGAAGGATGAGATGAAAGATGTACCAACAGAGTAGATACAATAAATGTGTAAAAGTGGTATTGCCACCTCGGTGAAGACGGGGCAGACTGTGTCAGCCGCTAAGTGGTTAGTTCTGAACGAAGGCGCCGGTACAAGTGCTGCACGCCAAGATTCATTAATAGAATTTATGAACAACAGCGAAAGACCAAATATGAGTTCTGAGCATGTTTTTTTTGTTGTTACACAAATTGACCCCTGAAAAGTAGCAGAGGTGCTCCCCTCTCTCCTTTCCTCCCTTCCTCCCTTCCTCCCTCACCTCTCCTACACTCTTACCTGTCTCCCTCTAGTCTGTAGCTAGACTGACTTGCCTGATCAGCCGTGATAAAGCGCCATGCCCCCCTCTCCCCTCCTCTTACAGGATCCTGAGTTATATGAGGATCTAGAAGACAAAACCTCCGTTAGCAATGAAGTAGAGATGGAGTCAGAGGAGCAGATTGCAGAGAGGAGGAGGAAGATGGTAAGTGTGCCAAGCTTAGGGGCTACAGCTTTGTGTTGCCATGCGGACGCCCAGCAGACAAAGTGACAATACAAATAAGATTGTCTCCTGTTGCTGGTGTGGACCGAACAATGTGTCTGCTCCGGGTGCCGTGGCTTGGATAGGAGCAGCTGTCCTCTATCTCCCTTCCATTAAACGACCCTCCTCTTCATCACTTATCTAGCGCTCCCGCCTCTGTCCATGCCCTTGTTGATATTTTGCTCAGTCCTACTTGTGTTTTTGTGTTTTTTTTATTCCCCCCCTGCAGCTTTGGCTTCCCTCTGCCTCACAGTACTGAAGCTTTGTGCTCGTCTGTCATTACGCAGTGACGTTTATTTTCCTCATTTGTTGGCTTTTTTTTCTTTTTTTTTCTCCAGCATATAAAACAAATGAAATAACCTTCGGTGCCACGTGGACGTTTTTTTAAACGCCATCTCCCGTCAGTGGGAGCAAACCAGTGCGTTGCCGAATCCGCCCCCATAGGTCCGAGCATGGCGCTGCTCTCACCTTCACTGAGTTTGAAACGACCAATTACTGGTTCAAACCCTGTTTTTCCACGCCAAACAGTCTAATGTCTCTGTGAGACGGCATCGAACACACAGGCAAGCATAGTGCACTTAGCTTCACACACACACACGCACACTCACGCTGTAAATTACCCCGTCGTCAGCTTCATTTCACACGGCAGACCCGAGGTGTAAAGTGCTGACTCAGCTGTGGCCAACATACAGATCTGCTAATAGGCCTGAGAGTGATAGATATTTGAGGGGAAGGCGAGGCGGAGGGGGAGGGGGGGAGGGGCTTCAGAGGGCAGAGCCGTGTTGCCAGGGCCGTATTGACTTAGCGAGATCCAATCGGCTGGTTTCTATGGAACGCTTCCCAGGAGGGAGCTGCTGCTGGATCAAAGAAGTGTGCTTTCATAAACTGCCAATCACAAGCATAGTAGATGCATGTGGGTGTTGGAAATCTACGCCGCGATAAGGCGCGGGCGAGAGATAACATTGTGTGTGTGTGTGTCGGCACGATGTTGTGCTTAAACAAGAGCCCCTATTGTTTGACGTCCTGGTCGCATCCTGCGAGGGCCTCAAGTCTGCAGTCGACCTGCGAGACGCTTCGTCAGCTCGAGGACGACAACGCCACGGTCGTTTGAAGGCCCGCCCATTAGCTCTTATCCTCGTAGCCAATCACAGCTGACGTCGGGTGAGAGGCGGGTGTCACCTGCCGGTCAATGCGGCGCTAACCACTGCATCACCAGGTGATTGGTGCACACGCGGGTCTTCTTTCTGCAGCAGAACAATATACAGTCTTTGGCCATTGTTTACAGTCACCTGTGTGTTTTTTGTTTTCTTGTATTATTATTATTATTTTGGGGTGGGGGCTGAGAAAATGTTTTTCTTGTGTCTGTCTTTTTGTCTCTAAAGCTCCAAACAGGAAGTGTCTCCGTGGCCAATCGGCGACCACCGTTTTTGGATCGAAGATTGATTTTTCTCCCCTGTTTTTTTTTTAACCTAATTTCCCCTCATGATTTCCCCTTTAGTCTCCGACGGCTCAAATCTGCTCAGTTTAAAGGGGTCATAATAACAATGTGATTATAGAGAGGTTATTATAAGGACGTAACGCCTTGGAAGTCGTGTGACGGATGTAAATCGCAAAAATGTATAAAACAAATCGTCTTTTTCACAAAGTAGCCTAACCTTGATATCGTAAAGTTAAGTGGCGTCAGCTGCGTCGTCTCTATTGCGTAAACCTATCCAACACCTACAGTACCTGACCCAGACCTATTTGGTACCACCAGGGTGTCAGGGAGTCGCCAGCCTCGCCCTGTCCAGTGTTTGTGGAGCCTTGTTTAGGGGGACATGTCTCTTCTAAACTAGGCTGTCTCTTTATTGAACATTCAGGCCAACCCAGAGGAGCAGTCCCATCTGCCTGTCGGGGCGGCTTCCAGCTGGAAGGGACTGAAACAGAAGGAGGTAAACTTGACCCATTCATAGCCAATTTCTACTCCACCCATCTACAAGCCTCCCCCACCCCTAAATCTCCCAGAGGTGACACTAGCGCACTGACTGTCTCGTCTCCAGCCTGATCGTCAGCAGATGTGTCTGTTTCCGTTTATATTTCGTGGTATGAAAATATGTTCAATGGGGTGTTCTGACTAAAGGTGGTGCTCTTTTTGTTTTGGTGGAGGTAGAGTTGGGGTTATTTGTGGCACAAACATGCACATAGGAACACATTAGACATGCAGCCTTCTGGGTGGTCAGGGTATAACTGTAACGTTAGAAAGGCGCCATATGAATTCAGTCCCAATGCATCCTCGCAACATTCCTCCTGTTGCTCCTGCCTGACGTTCTCCTCTTTTTCTTTTTTTTCCTTTATTATGAAAGCAAAGGGCCACTTCTACACCTCTTTTCTTTCTCTCGGCGCGCTGCACTTTGCACAGCTTGATGGGCTTTCGCTGCGTAGCACACATTAACCGTCGTATCGCTACCTCTGGGGCTACGTGGGAGAGTAGCGCTCCGTGGACTTAATGTCTCTGCTCCCTCTTCCCGTCCTTCACCCATTCCTCCGAACCCCCCCTCCCCCCCACACCTCTCTCTCTCTCTGCAGACACGAGAAGAGAGGAAGATGGAGGCCATCTTGCAAGCCTTTGCCCGAATGGAGAAGCGAGAGAAGCGCAGAGAGCAGGCGCTGGAAAGAATCGGCGGCGTGAAGACGGAGGTCGGGGGCCGCAGTGACATCAAGGAGGAGCCGCCAGCCACGCCCGAGATGGCCGATTCTCCGACCGTCATGCAGGTGAGAACACACAACCCTCTTTCTAAGTGCTTTAGCCAAAGACTGCAGGAGTCTGGGTTACATCCACCAAACAATGTATTTTCACATAGAAACTTTCAAATATTTACTCTTTAAAATGTTTTAACTTGTTGGTACATAACGGCGATATACACTAGTGTTCAAAAGTTTGGGTTCACTTAGAAATGTCCTTATTTTTAAAAGTAAAGCACTGTTTTTTAATTTAGATAACATTAAATTAATCAGAAATACACTCTATACATAGTTAATGTGGTAAATGACTAATCTAGGTGGAAATCTCTACAGAGGTGTATAGAGGCCCATCTCCAGTGGTATCGCCTTGGAAGACTAACGGAGGGGTAGAACCCCTTGAAAACCCTTTTTTTATGTTGGCACAGCTGAAAACAGTTATGCTGGTGAGAGAAGTTATAAAGCTGGCCTTCCTTTGAGCTAACAAAATTAATATTTCAAATAAAAATCATTATCTCTAACCGTTTCATTATATTCATTTTTATATTCATTTTATAATTTTTTTGATAAATAAAAGTGAATTTTTATGGAAAACAAAAAATTGTCTGTAATCAAAAACGGTCGTGTACATCAAGCTACGCATCAAGGATTAAATGACGAGTGAGCACAGGGACAAGTTTGTGGTTAACTTTTCTAGCGTTGCATCAACTTATTAAACATAAATTCTCTCTCTCGCCCTCTCGCCCTCTCTCACTCACAGCCACTGCTGGAGGTGAAAGAGGAGCCGGGCTTAAAGCCGGCCAAGGTCAAAAGCTCGAGGAACAGGAAGAGTTTCTCGAGGAACCGCACGCACATCGGTCAGCAGCGCCGGCGAGCTCGCACCATCAGCACCTGCTCCGACTTGGCCCCCGGCTCTCCCACCGAGTCCGTGGAGCCTCTGACCAGCGAGGCCCCCGAGGGAGAGATGCTCACGCCGCCCGAGCCGGAGGCCATGCTCGACGAGGCGCCCGACAGCAGCCCGCCGCACAGCAGCTCGCCGGCACCCGACCGCAACCGCATGGGGGGCAAGAACTTCAAAACTAAAAAGGTACTGAAGCGCTACTTCTGCACGGGCGTCGCCTACGTCTGAAACTCCCACGCAGTCGGCTACATCTCCTCAAACTCTTTTTATTTTCAACAGCACTTTGTGAGCGAGTGGGTGGGAGAGAAGATGCAGGACCACTGCGCCGTACGGACCCCAGAGCCGGTCCCGGAGAGGCCGCTGAGAATAAGCAGCGACCCCGAGGTCCTCGCCACGCAGCTGAACGCCCTCCCGGGCATGGCGTGCTCTCCGCAGGTCTACAGCACGCCCAAACACTACGTCCGCTTCTCGTCCCCATTCCTGGCCAACCGCAGCCCCACGACGCCCGGCGTCCCCACTGGGAGACGGCGGTCCAGAGAACTGCCCGAAACACCGCCGACCACCGGCTCCTGCAAGAAGGTAACGTTTAGAAACATACATGAGGGGGATTTTTTTTTTTTGATCTGGAGGCGCAAAGCGATCGGTATTTATCTGCTTACTGACCTCCTGCTCCTTCTTACAGCGATGGTTGAAGCAAGCGCTGGAGGAGGAGGGCTCCACCAGCCCGGCCCGACGGCCCAGCCTCCTCATGCCCAGCGAGGGTCCTCTCAGCCCCCCCATCAACGGAGACTCTGACAGCCCCCTGCCCTACAATGGCATCTGCTGCCTACCAGGTAGGTCGCCAGGCAGAATACACACATCCCAAAACGAGAAAACAAGACTTTTTAAATCCACATTTTAAGACACTAATCATGACTTCACAAACTATGTCTGTAAATACTGGATGAACGGCTCGGCTAAAATCGCACGCGCCGCACTCCTCTCCCCACAGAGTTGCCCACGCCTTTGAAAAAGCGGCGTCTGAGTCCGTTGGACGCCTGCATGTCCGAGAGCTCGACCCCCTACGGCTCCCCGTGTGCCACGCCCACCAGGGCGGAGCAGCCGGAGGCGCCCGCCACCCCCGTCTTAATGGCTACCCCGCCGCGGCCCCGCACAGAGGAGCCCAGTGCGGAGCCCCCCCCGCCCAGCACCCCAACACAGACACTTAACGTCCTTCCGGAGGTGAGGCCGGGGATCACCTGCGCGGTGCTCTGACGCCCGTGAGAGAACCGGAGCTGAATCTGTTCTTGTTCCACAGAGCGACTCTTCAGTGGAGAGCTCCCCGGAGGTCAGCCGGAAACCCAGTGTGCAAGAGGTGAGCGGTCAGGTCTCGTTGTTTCATTGTCGGGTCAGCGACTCGTCATGTTTGACTCCTCAGGATGCACCATCCTCGCAAATGTACTTTTCAAAAGTAGGATGAATGTTCTTCATGTTTTATTGTTGTTGTGACCTTCCTTCATGTTGATTCCTCCTTCCTTCTCCAGGCCGATCGTCCTCCGTCGTTGGTCTCCTCGCCCACCGCCAAGGCTCCCACTTCGGACGCCGCCCCGCCGGAAGCCAAGCCGCCGGTTCCTGAAAGTCCACAGCATCCGGCCGCCGAGCCCATGGACTGTGGCGAGGACAAGGCCGATGGTGTGGTTGTGGTTGTGGAGGGGAGTACCGAGGCCGCCTCATCCTCCTCCTCCTCTTCCTCCTCCACCACCTCCTCCTCCTCTGCAGAAACTTGCGCTTCCTCTTTTACCGGCTGGATAAAAAGCCCAGAGAGAGTCCCGACTGGACCAGCTGGCCTGAACTTCTCTCCAGTCAACTCGAACTTAAGGGACCTCACCCCCTCGCACACCCTGGAGCCTCTGGTGTCTCCCTTCAGGCCCGAGGCTGCAGCTGGGGCTGCAGCGGGGGCCGCCGCCGCCGTCGGGGCCGCCGCCATCGGGGCCGCCGCCGTCGTGACCGTGTCGCTGGTTGGCGCTCAGCCCGCCTTCAGCGAAGGCCAGGGGCCGCTGTTTTACCCCTGCACCGAGGAGGGGAGCGCACTCGGCTTCTCGCGCTCGCTGAACGGGGACGGCTCTGGCGAGGGAGGGGGGTCGGCACAGAACCCCCCGCAGAAGAAAAAGGTGAGCGAGCGACGTTGATCACATGCTGAGGGTTCGGCTCCTTTTACACCATTTATACTGTAAATATGTTACATCACATGTCATTCAGCAGACGCTTTTATCCAAAGAGTCTTGCAGTAAGTTCATCAACCTAGAGGACAAACTCGGAACAACAAGAATACAGAAAGTAACATTTCCTCAACATAGTCGAACTACAAAAATACCATAATAAGAGATATTTAAGTGTCACTGAAGTGCTAATCTGTGTTTTAATCCAGTTCCTCCATCCATGTTAATATTTGATCGTAGCTTGTGCTTTATTTCACAAAATCTTCTGAGATAAAAATGCAGAATACATTGTGAATAGAGAGAGAACGACATAAAACATAAAACACGAGAGGCTAGAAGAGCAAAGCACTGAGCTCTTTGTCTCGGTAGCTGACCCAGTGCTGCCCTCTGCTGGCCGAGCGCGGCGCGTGCTCTTTGTTCCCGACTGGTGTTGAGCTGGCGCTGCTTTCTGCCCCTCCAGGTTTCCCTGCTGGAGTACAGGAAGCGTCAGCGGGAAGCTCGGCGCAGCGGCTCCAAGCCCGAGTGCGGCTCTCCGGTGTCCGCCGCGCCGCCTCTGACCGCGGAGCCCTTCCCGGTCGCAGCGGAGACCGCCGGCGAGTCTCCTCTACCCCCGGCTCCCACGCCCCTCTGCAACGCCAACACCCCCGCCACCCCCACCCCCACCGCCACCGCCACCACCACCACCACCACCACCACCACCACCGCAGCGAAGGAGCCCCAGACGAGTGAGGAGGCGGAGGTGTCTGGGGAGAAGGAAGAGAAGGAAGGAGGAGAGGCGCAGTGGTACGTTTCACCACAACAACCCATTAGAGGCCCTTTTGTTCTCCCGTGGTTCGGGGCAGCTCACGTCGGGTATAATAGATATCTTGTATTGAGGTCAAATTAAATAATTAACCAACCGGTTACAGCATCGACAACCGGTTGACTCCCGGTAATTATCTCAACTACCTTCAAACGCCCCATGAAAGAGCGCCTGTGTCTTCAGACCTGCAGAGGGGGCGTGGCCTCACACACTGCGCTCCAGACATACTCGCACACGCATACCTCGAATTCTGTTTCTCATGTCGAAGACGTCAGAGGGGATTATTTTTTCTTTCTCCACTTCCTTTAAGAAATTCCCAAAACCGTGTTATTCTTAAATTAATATTCAAGCCTCCGACCCGTTTTATCAATCTCCCTCAAAGCTTCGACCTCGAGCTTCTTCAACTCCTTAAAGTTTAGTCGGCTCAAGAAGTATATAAGATAAGATATTAATTTATTAGTCCCACAGTGGGGAAATTTCAGGACCACAGCAGTGGATGTACATTAGAGCATTAATAAGAATAAAAGATACAAATAGAAATAAAAACACAAAACTAAATACTAAAATACAAAATACTAATACTACTACTAAAATACAAAATACTAATACTAAGTTACTAAATACTAAAATACAATACTAATACTAAATACTAAAATACTAAATACTACAAGGGGAAAAACAAAGTAAAGTGCTGAGTAAAGTAGGTAAAGTGTTGGGTTGGTCAGGATCTCCAGTGATCTATTAATATGTGATATATTCGTATATATTAGCTTTTCTTTGAGGTATTTCTGCGTAGAGGTTTGATCTCCAGATGTTCATTTCATTCATAGTCGGATATAGGCAGGTTTGTTTATTTAGATTGAGGGTTTTCTGTTTGCTATTGTCTTTTTCCTGCTCCAAACGATTGTTATTATCTTGGCCCTTTTTAAAACTATAACGAGTAATAAGTTTGTCGTGATCTTTAAATATTCTCCAGGACGTCGTCTACGTCTGTGGAGCAGGCCCGAGAACGCAGCTACCAGCGAGCGCTGCTGCTCAGCAAGGACAAGGACACAGGTGGGGAGGCTGACTCACCTGGGAACGGTAACTCTTCATGTTTTTGGTTTTATAATAAGAAAATCTCCTTTTTCATCCAGATGGTGAGACGGAGGGGGGGGACACGCCCGCTCTGAGAGACTGCCCGTCTCCAAGTCTCCAGAAGACCCCGACCCACACGGTAAGCGAGCGTTCAAAATGCCCGCGCTGGACGTGACCCCGAGGCGCCGGCGGCCGCGTGACTCCTTCTCGCTCTCCTCCCTCAGCCCTGCTCGCCCGGTCCCGTGGCTCCGCCTCCCGGTCGGCCGGCGAAGGAGGAAGACGGCGACGGCCGGCCCCGGACGCCGAATCCGACCGGCCAGCCGCCACCGGCGCCGAGCAAGCCCGCCGGACCCAAACCGGCGCCTCTGACTCCCACCAAGCTGCACCCCGCCCCGCTGCCCTCCTCGCCGGTCCTCTACCCCGGACCCTCCCTCCTCCTCTCGCCCAAGCCTCAGCCCCAGGGCGCCGCCTACCGCAGCCAGAGGGCGCTGTTCCCCGCCCAGCCGCCGGCGCAGAGCGGCCCGACTCCCTTCGCCCAGTACAACGCGCAGAGCGCTCCGCCGCCGCCCCCTCCCCCTCCTCCACCAGCGCCACCGGCCTCCGCGGTGTACTTCCCCGGCCAGAGCCCCTCCCCCGTCGGACCGTTCTCCGTGTTCAAACCCGCCGGCGCCGCCTCTTACCCCCCCGGCGCTCAGCCCCTAATGCAGACTATGTCCCACAGCGTGCACTATCAGAGCTCGGCGGCGCCCCCCCCGCCGCCGCCTCCCCCTCCGCCCCCGCACCCCGGCCCCGCCCTGCTGCACGTCAACCTGCAGCCGACGCCCATCCAGCAGCACCAGCTCATGCTGACCACCTCCCCTCCTCCGCCTCCCCCTCCCCCGCAGGTCCAGAGCTGCCAGCAGCAGCAGCAGCAGCAGCAGTCGACGGCGTACAGCACCCTGCTGTCGCTCACCCCTCCCCGCCGCCCCTCCCCTCCTCCGCCCCCTCGACCAATGCCCAGATGCAGCCCCACCACTTTCAGAACTTGGGGGCCTTTCAGCCGGCGTTGCTGCACCCGTGCGCCGCCGCCAACCCTGCGGCGCCCCCGTCGACTTACCCCCAATCCCTTCAGCAGAGCGGACTGCCCCCCCCTCCCCCTCCCCCTCCCCAACAGACTCAACAAGGTCAGGCCCAGGCCGCCGCCGCCCAGATGCCTTCTGGGACTCGTGGAGCTCCGACGCCCTCGACCCCCTTCCACAGCTCGGGGTACCTGAGCACAGGGTGGCACTGACACCCCCCCCCCCCCCCCATAGGACTCGGCGGGGACGAGGGGCCTGTATCATACGCTGTAGATATGTTTTCTATGAACCTGAACACATGGCCAGTGGAAAAACAGCTGATTGTGGGATAAAAGGACAACTTTTTAAAGAAATAGTTCAAAAACGAGGACAAAACATTTTAGAAGAAGAAAAAACAGACAGCGACACGATCTTCACGACAAACTGCTAACGACTGAAGACGGACGATCCCCTGGTGCTCTTCGCCCGCGCTCTGGCCTCCGGTGGTTTTTATATATCCTTCACGTGATGGAGAGGAAAAGTTCTCTGTTCTGTGTCTTGTTTGGACCCCGTTGTAAGGCCCCGCACTTTGTTTATCAATGGACATTCCAGCCTATACCCTCTTCTTCTCCTTCATCCTCCTCTTCCTCCTTTTGTCAGTTACTCGTTTTTACTTCCTCATCTCTCTCTCTCGTCTGTCGTCTGCTCTCCACAGCATTTATTTGTTATAATCTAGTGGCTCACTATAGCAAAGAGAAAGCTTTTTTTTTTGTATAGAGACAAAAAATAAACACTTATTTTTTTTATTCCTCTGTCTAACAACAAAATATCTGTTCACCGCTGCAGATTCAGAAAAAAGACCCGTTTCTGGGATCCTGCCTCACCATCCGGGGAGGCTGCACTTTGTGTGTGTGTGTGTGTGTACGTGTGTGTGTGCGAGCGTTACAGGGTGTGAATGTGCGCGTGAGTTCTTGTACCGAGTATGTGTGTGTGTGTGTGTGTGTGTGTGGTCTTCTGAGGTAGTGTGGCCCCGCCCACAGGTAGGACGTAAGCGGTTTATTTTTGAATATCAATGGTTATTTGTAGAAAGTGTAATTTAATGTATAGGTGGTTACTCCAACTTTCACCAGGAACAGGTTGTAAATATTTGCTTCTTTTCTTTTTCTATGCTTGTACAATTTGCTCCCATCCTGTTGTTTTTTTTCACATTTGGTTGTAAATATGAACACTCTTCTTGGCAAAGCTGAATGTTTCTGTGACTGTAGCATTATTTTTTTTATTATTTTTTTGCCCCCCGTCTCTCTGGACTCTTCAACTTGTGTCTCTTTTCTTTTTTTTTGTGTGTGAGTGTTTGTTTGTGTGGAGGAGAGACTCACAGACACTGCACTGGTTGGCTATTTTCATGGTTCATTATAATAAATCACTGTAATGACAGTTTTATACAACTCGTTGTGTTGTGAGTCTCTGGGAGCTTTGACGAGTATCCACTCGGCTTCAAGGACACAGGACGGGGGAACCTTCAAGGACACAGGACGGGGGAACCTTCAAGGACACAGGAATCGTCTGCTCGGAGACTTCCCTGTGAGTGTGCACTAAATGTAAATAACCCTATGCACTTTTCTCTCTTTCCCAATTCTTCTGTTCCTCAGACATGAAAGTAATTTTCTTTAAAGTGTTTTTCTATTCCTGTGTTGGTATAAAATCCTAACGGGCTTCTAATATGTAATGAATATCATGCTATACAATACAATATTCTTTTAAAATGGCCTAATAATGAATGTCAGTGTAGTTGAAACACGTTGAATGTGACGTAGAAATATATTTTGCTCAGGACCTCTGGACTACGTCTTTCATTTTTATGCAATTTAATATTTAGAAGAGAAAAAAAAGTCGACCCTTAAAACTGTATCGCACACATTCTTTAATAAATGTGCACATTTCTTTTACGTCTCACACTTTTTAATCCATACTGTAGGTTCTCCATCAGTCTTAAAGAATAACAACAACAAAGGAGGCGTGTTCGCTACGTCGCTGTGACTAATCCTCCTCCAGCCGCACTAACGGGAACTAATGAAATATAAATAATACAGGTTTGTTTGATCCGTATAAAACCAAAGTGTGAAGGCCGCTCTACGGTGCAACATTTGGGATTTCTACACATAATTGCAGCTTTTCTTCCATCCAGTTTTAACATTTATGTTTTTTTGCTGAGCTTTAGTGGCATAGAGGAATACAGAAGAGTTCAGAGTATAAAACATTTACAATCCACCATTTGGCCACAATATGTTACCGTCTTGCTAACTCAGAAAGTAATAATAAGCATAAATCCCAAAGTGTTTATTCTTTACAGGCTTCCTCCCCGTGTGGAAACGAAACCACCTGAAACTTCCTGTCGGCTCGAGCTTTTCCTCCTTGAGGACGTCACACAACTCACATTACAAGACGTATGGCACGGCTAATAATGCACATTTCAAAGTCGAGACAAAGCACAGGGACGTAATCCACATAAATCTATACAGATAAGACTCCATACGGTTGATATTTTTGCAAAGTCTTGGCCATCAAAACCTCTATTTAATACCTTTTTGATACCCTAACCCACCACATCAAACAATTTAAATATGACAAAACACTGTTTCAAAGATCAAAGGTCAACCGGGGGTCAAAGCCAATCTCCTTGGCAGGGAGTTTGATGTCTGGATTCTGTGATTTGATTAGATTTGAGCAGCCGTCTGCACCCTGGAGCTGAATTATCACATGAAGAGCCTTTTTAAATATATATATTTTTTTTTTAACCGAAATGATGCGCCGACTCGAGCGGCTCATCTGACGATGACGACATACGTGTGGGCTATATTTTACAGGGGGGGGGGGGGTTCAGAGAGAACAAGCAGCATCCTGGTCTTCACCAAGCTTGTGTGGCCTTTTCCAGACCTCCGCTCATCCCTCTTCCTTGATCTGTTCTTTCCCAACACCATCAGCTCTGCGTCCCGGCCACAGGGGGCACCGGGAGAGGGAAGCCGGATCCTGAAGTAACGTCACGTCGAGGCAGCAACACCTGCAGGCCAGAAGATTGATTTATTATCCAGTGAATCAAAAGTGGTTAATGGATGGAGAAGTTATTAACTCTTGTTTGCACTTTATTTAAATGTTTCAGACAATAAATAAAAAAAACATTTCAAAAATGTGTTTTTAGTGCTTTTAATAAAAAGATTAAAAGATGTCTATAAAGGTGAGTCGTAGAGCCCAGTGAAGTACTTACAGCATCCAGTTATTTTAGAAAATATACTAAAATGCTTAAATATACAAAAAAATAAATGCACTCTTTTGCTTTTAAACAGCTATTTAATAAACATTTTTTAAATCCTCTTTTATCATAAATACATCAACTGGAATGTGCTTTGCAGATAAAGAACAATTACATTTTATTTTACCATACATTAAATTGATTGTAATATTGCAGCGGTTCACTGATTTAATCTTTTAAAAGAATAGCAAGAAAATACAAGTCAATACAGCCAAAGTTATGATTAAATGGATCATGTTTTAATAACTTGAGTGCATGTCATCTACGTGACTATATTTTTTTATTTTTTTACTGTGGGGAAGGATTTTAAATCGCACTTAAATCAATAGAGTACGGCTTGAACAACAAAGCCTCCGTGTATAATAATAAAGTTGAATTACATTTATTTGCGGATATATCTTTTATTTATTTAGATACAAGTCGCCCTTTAAAAATGAGAAGCACATTCACTGAGCTTTCCATTTTTTATATATATATATGTATTCTTTTTAAATGTATATATATATATATATATATATATATATATATATATATTATATATAATACATTATATATATATATAAAATATATTTATAATATAACTAAGAATGACTTTTAATTGCTGCTTATATAGTCATGTAATGTGTAAAAGTACATCATCTCGAAATCTAGTTTTCAGTGTTTTTAAGGAAATAAAGGAGAAAGACGGATATTCAAATGTAGTTTTCTTCCGGAACAATTGTACCTGCAAGAACACTGGTAGTACCATAATATGTATGTTTCAACAATATTGTGATAAAATATGATCCTTACCTGTATTTAAGCGACTGCTTTACCATCAACAGGTCTTATATGGCGTTATTGCCGCTCTCTGTGATATGAAGGGGGGAGGAAAGAAGAGAGAGAAATCCGTTTAGTACCGAGAGGACACAATAACGGTGATATCTTTATTCACCAGCAGGGGGCAGCATTGCACAGAAGTTCTGCTCTCAATTAAAACGCTGGACAGGTGTCACTCCACCTCCTGGACCACGAGCTAAGACGTCCCATTTAAACCACGCCCACTTTTCATTCTCATGTTTCATCCTCTTCCTCTATAATCCTCTTCCTCTCTCACCCTCTTCCTCTCTCACCCTCTTCCTGTGCTCATCCTCTTCCTTTATCATGCTCTGCTCCTCTTCTTCTCTCACCCTCTTTGACTCTCACCCTCTTCCTCCCTCTTCCTCTGCTCATCCTCTTCTTCTCTCATCCTCTTGTTCTGCTCATCTTCTTCCTCTCTCACCCTCTTCCTCTCTCACCCTCTTCCTCTCTCATGCTCTTCCTCTCTCATTACTCCTCTGCGGTCGTGTCCCGGCTGATTGGCTGTGATTCATTGAGCCTGACTGGCAGCCAGCTGTGTAAACACTCATTAGTAATTCATGACTCTGTCCAGCATCCCGGGCTTCAATTAACCCCTCTCTCTCTCTTTCTCTCTCTCTCTCTCTCTCTCTCTCTCTCTCTCTCTCTCTCTCTCTCTCTCTCTCCTCCCAAATGCTTTTCATCTCCTTGCCTCCTTGCCATCTAAATCCTTCTCCTGGGT
The DNA here is from genome assembly GCA_036178185.1 of Liparis tanakae. Lineage (NCBI taxonomy): Eukaryota > Metazoa > Chordata > Actinopteri > Perciformes > Liparidae > Liparis > Liparis tanakae. The sequence continues at coordinate 5,469,284 of CM070089.1, forward strand.
CGTGGCGGGCAGCTGGTCCGTCTAATGTATGAAAATGGATAAGTTGAGCGTGGGAAATCATGAAAAGAGGAAATAAGGTCTGGTGGGACGTCTCAGGATTCCCAGGTGTCTTTGAATTGCACGATTCGTTACTTTGCCGAGCTCTAATGGAACGTCCAATTAAGCACAAACATCAGGTGTGTAATGTAATGTATTCACACACACACAAACAAACAAACACACACACACACACACACAAAGACTTAGTCTCGTGACTTTAAAAACTTTAATTCGCTCCTCTGGTCGACTGCAGACATTCGGGCCCCGTTAGTTTTTAATAAGTTTGGAGGAAACTTTTTTTCAATTGTTTGGAAAACATCCTGAATCTCATTTCAGGTGCAATTTGCAATACAGCTCTTTTTTTAATTATATATCAATGTGGCTGCATTTCTCCATGAATTACCATGAAATAAGAAAAGTACTTTGAGTTTTAGACTTGAGTGTTAAATGTAAAAACAATTAAAGAAAACAACAAAGACGTTATTTGGCTTATGAATATATTTACAAGAGCTTTGAAGTGGAACAAATACAAAGCTAATATTATAGAAAGGTCAGCACAATACAAATAATTAGTTTAGCATAAAACTGTTTGTTTAGTTTTTTAATCTCTGTAATCAAACCTCAGCTACGTTGTTAAGATCCCTGAACAGAGGAAGGAAACTAGTCCTTTAAAAAGAAAATGGAACAACAAAAATGTAAATAATCAAGAGCCATTAAAAGTATTTGGTCTTGGTCTGAAGCAGTGTGTCAAACATAAGGCCCGCGGGCCGAATGCGGCCCTGCCATATCACTTTATGTGGCCCCCGACGGCGTGAAAGACGCATGATCATCTTTACTTCAAGGTATGTTAGAAAAATATCCTGTGCTTTTATTTTGAAGGTTTCAAATGAAATGGATATGTGTTATAATATTAGAGACATTTTCTTAAGTTACAATATTTCTACACTCGAATAAACACTGATCCAATCCAAAGAGAGCTATTCAACAATGTGTTTGAGTAGTTTATACGTTTATATGTTTCGGGTCCAGCCCTTTGAGGGCGCTGTGATGCTGAAGGCGCACGGTGACATGAGGTGGACCCCCCAGGCCTAAAGCACCCGGTTGAGGTTTCTCTAACCGCCCAACAAAGCATCAGGATCTGGTCCTCTTACTGTCTCCCAGCAGCTCCTCCGACATCAGGCTGTCCTGCCGGTTCCCCAGGACGAAGGCCAGGAAGGACAGGATGAGCGCGTCCAGGATGCCCATGATGGCGAGGATGTAGGCCCAGCGCACCGAGCAGGCGCCCAGCGTGTACTTGTCCGTCTGCTCGCCGCACATCCGCTTCACCTCGTCGCTGTCCCAGCCGTCCGGGTAGATCATGCAGCCCAGAATCAGACATGTTCCTGGAGGAGAGAGGAGGAGGAGGAGGAGGAGGAGGAGGAGGAGGAGGAGGAGGAGGAGGAGGAGGAGGAGGAGGAGGAGGCGGGGTCAGCGTTTACGGGCTTTTAATTAGCTCCCTGGGGAGGGATGCATGTTGGACGCTATGAGAAGCTCAGTCAGGGTTAAAGAAGTGTGCTTAGTGGAGTTAAGATTCACATTTTATATATTTTTTGATTGTTTGAAGACGTCACCTTGAGCTCCGGGAAAATAGTGAAAGACATTTTTCTGAGTTTTGTGATATTTTATCAACTAAAGAAGCTCGTCCTTCCACACGGAGGTCACACGGAATATGTTTTCCAATCAAATGTTTCTCAAACTTCCCCATTGTGTATTCGGATGCCCTTGATTTCTCGCTCTTAAACAAACACACACACACACACACACACAGACACACACACACACATTTCACAGCTGTAGCTGTCTGCCTTGTGGTGCGAGTGCACGTGGTGTGTGACTGTGGGTTACAGAGGGCTCATTCTGTATGCTGAGCAAGGTGGTCCATGGCAAATTAAATTAATGGGTGTTAATTGGGGCGGAATAAATCTCTCTCTCAATAAATCTCTCTCTCTCTCTCTCTCTCTCTCAAATACTGGAATGGAGTCCTTCCTTATACCCAACACTGCATTTACATAATACCAAGACAAAAAACACTATCAATATTTGACGCACGGCCTAATATTGAACAAACCACTCCGCCAACAACCGTCTCCAGACATGCGAGTATCGTCTGGAGTCGCGAGCGCAGCATCCCAATGAAGCTCGACTGAGACATGAAGGGGATGAAAGTGGCCGTTAAAGATTCGGAGGACCGAACATCAAAGACCCCAACGAGAGGTTAACCGCTCTTTATTTCATCCCCCGGGGCCGCCTCAGCCATCAGGCGCCCTCACTCAGTTTATTGGCCAGCTGTATAAAAAGTAACTCAGTGTCAGGCGCTAGTTTTGGGGGACGAGGAGAGCGTCGTAAGCATTTGATTGAGGATCAAATTTAGAATCTGATAATCTGAGCAGTGAGCGAAGGCGAGTTATTATAGAAAGAAAAACACCTGACCTCGGTTCAAGGACGTACACACCTTCGTTCAAGCCTGACGTAGTAGTAGAAACGCAGCCCCCCCCCCCCCCCCCCTTATTTAGGCTGCTGTTGCTATGCCTGTAAAGTTCTTACACAATACAGTTTACAAGAAGAAGAACGGATTCATCACATCAACGTTGACAAAAAGACAATAGCTAACCGTTAACAAGCCCTGAACTAACCGTTAGCTCCACGAGTTGTTAAAAACTCAAAATAACAACTTTATATTAATTTCTACTTGAATAATCTTAAGTACATACACTTGACGACTATTTAAAATGCTTCTTTGTTTTCCTCATATAATCATATTATTGACGAGTGTGATCGTTTGAAATGACGTTCATCATTTAGGGGAGGGTAAACGTTGCCACTCCCAAAGAAAATAGATAAATAATCTAAGTTATTGTTGTAAACATGTTTCAACGCCTCTTCATGACAGGAGATTGTGCTCTAAGGTTGGTTAGCAAATTGGGATTATTTAAAGACGTCTCTAGTGGCCTTTTCTTCTGTAAAGCCCTGTGGCACAGAAACAAAACCTTTTAAAATATTTATTTTGGTCATAATCTACATAAAAGTTATTCTGATAATCCTCCTGGGTGGAGGTTTTGTTTCCCTCCTGCGTTACAGTCAAACCAGAGACACCGACGTCGCCTCAGATTTCGAGCTTCAACCATACAACTGTAAAACTGACAAAGAAAACGACCGTATGAAAATACATAGTTATGTAGTTAAGAAGAGCTTTAATCAAAGCGGCCTCCGATTCTTCTTCTGAGCTCTAGAAGATGTTGGGGAGTGGGAGGTCGCTCCGGCACGCCAGGGGGGCGGGGGGATCCAAAATCGTCTGGTTGGAGATGCTGCGTTGTCATGACGACGGTGCTGCCTGCCGCCTGATATGTGGGAATTTGAATGGATGAGCATTCGGCACCGCAACAACACCTCGACATGCCACCCCCCCCCCCCCCTCCTCCCTTTCCATCACACCTGCTGAGCCGAAGTGCCGCCATATGTCAACGGGAGCAGCAGCGACGCGCGGCAAACGCGAAGCAGCTTTTGTTCTCATGAAGTTTCCCCCACTGTTTCAGAACAGGTGTTCACGTTGATGAAAGAGCTCCCGTTGGCGAACCTGAGACTAATCCGACAAAAACGGGATAACGCGCCGCATCCCAGACGGAAGAAAAGCACGCGGTAGGCCTTTTTGCACGGGCGCCGCCAGTGAAGCTCAAATCCCACCGACGTGGTCGTGGCTCAGCGGTTAAATGAGGAATAACGTTGGAGGGCCGGCGATGGTGTTCTTGAACTCAATTTCAGCATCTTTGAATCTTTAAAAAAAAGTTGCCTTGAAGCTCAACGTTGGAAAAAGCCCCACGTGCTCCAGATGTTATTAACGCCGTCTGAGTTTCTTGAACTCATCTCCAGCAGCTCTAAATATTTTAACGGTTGTCCTTATTTTTCTCTTCTGAAAAAAAGGTTGTGCCAAAAAGAAAAGTAGTGTGTCTTTGAAGTCGAGCCGAGGGGTTTTCTGCGCTTTGTTTCAGCGTCTTCCAGAGATGCATACCCTCTTCTTTCTTCTTCTTTTCTTTCGGGCCTCTTCCACTATCTCGCTCTCTTTCTGCAGCGCTGATGAGGATGTGAACACAAATAGAGAGCTCTCTGTCTCTCTGAGGAAGATCACCCGGCAACGGAGGAAAGTCGATGAGAAGCATCTCAGACCGAGAAACCTCCGTTCACTTACTTTCTTTGGAGCTTTTTCAAGGACGTCCAGATGCATTATTTATTCTTTTTTTGTGCTTTTCTTTTCATGCATTTTGGCTCAAAAGTTTGAAACCATCTTATCGACAAAGAGGTCATTTAGTAGCTTTCCCTTCAACACCGTAGAGTCTAGTTGGTTTGTCAACCGCTTGTAACACGATTCAAACGAGAAGTATTTATAGATATTATTAGAACTTCTTTTTTTTTTTACTTTTTCCACTGGTGGAGGAAGAAGAAGAAGAAGAAGAAGAAGAAGAAGAAGAAGAAGAAGAAGAAGAAGAAGAAGAAGAAGAAGAAGAAGAAGGCAGCTCGACCACAGAGATCTCTGGGGAGAGAGGGAGACAGCGGCGAGGATGCTGGCGGCGCTGGCGTTGGCAGCAACAGCGCGGAGGAGAGGCGTTTCCATGGCAACCGGCAAGCTCGGAGGGGAGGAAGAGCATTGATGGGTGGCAGCGAAACATCACTGAAACAACAAACCTCCAGCACACACACACACACACACGCGCACACACACACACACACACACACAGTCAAGAGTTTGTGTTTCCTGACCTTCTAAAATCGCAGACCAGCCGTCAACCCACAAGACGTCTCAGTCGGACCTGAGAGAGCGTCCTCCTCTTCCTCCTCTTCCTCCTCTTCCCCCAGCGAGTCTACTGAGCTGATCTAATAACAACCCTCTGCTGGGGCGCCGGAGCTCTGCTTGGTGTCCCTCATTAGTATTCCACCTGGTCCTCCTGTTCCCACTACGCGCTCTTTGATTCCAGCTCCCCCACAACACTTTTCTCTGTGTTCACGTTGTTGTCCGGCGTGTTCTCCTCGTGGTGCGCCTCCTCACGAGCCGCTCGATGGGACCGTTGGGGTCCTCCATGGATTCGTCAAAGTACTCTTCTTCTTCTTCTTCTTCTTCTTCTTCTTCTTCTTCTTCTTCTTCTTCTTCTTCTTCTTCTTCTTCTTCTTCTTCTTCTTCTTCCACAGACATAAATACATTCTGGATGTCACGTCTGTGTTATGCTAAAACGCCGCAGTCGTCAAACAGATTCCTCATCCATTATGAGGTTATTGGTTGATTAATTGATTGATTCATTAATTGATTGTAAATTAAATGTCCCGCCGAGAAGTGGATCTAATGGATGTGGTCTCACTTGAGACCTGCAGAGACCACCAGAAAAGGGGATCCGTGGCTATGAATTGAATATAAGAAGTAAAGCTTGAATCCTGTGCTGAAATAATAGTTCAGGAAGAAGTAAAGAACCATTTAAAGTGTGAAGTCTCACTATCTATAATATCTTTCATATCCTTAATATCCATAATATCGCCAAACTACAAACGTATTACATTCAGCACCTTCATGGACCAACAGTGACCCCACTAAACATCCTCAGAGTGAATCACTTCTCCTGTCATCCGAAAAGAGTTTCAACCTTCACAAGAGCGTCTCTTCAGAGCGCCATTCACCCTCAAACAACGACGTCCAGGTGTCATGACAGAAAGTGATGTATGATGAAGACCTGAGCCTGAGCGTCAGCCTCCTCTTCGTCGCCATCCTCGATGAACTCAGACGCTCTAACATCACTCAGACGCACCTCCACGGACACGCCGAGCACCGTGTCCTTGACTCAGGAGGAGGAGGAGGAGGAGGATAAATCAACGTCTTCTCCATCCTTGTGATCAAGAAAGATAACAACCCCCCTCCTCCTCCTCCTCTTCCTCCCCTATTCCGATTTATAAAAGCCCTGCCCCTCCTCCGGGGGAACATGTGGAAGCGAGCGGCAGTGGAAGAGAAGTATCGACAGCAGCTGCAGCGTCTATTGGGTCAGACATGAACTGATGCAGCTGCAGCCGGCTGGCCTCTCATGTGTGTATAACAGAAGAAAGAAATATGTTTTACCTGAAAAGCAAGAAAAAAGGAATAATAACTGTTAACTTTTTAGTTAAAAAAAAACCCAAAATATCCCTTATTATTCATTATTGCCCTCGTATTTTCTGTTTCTGGTGACATTTTTTCATAAATACCAATTAAGAGCCTCTCAGCGTTTTGGAAAGTACTTTCATTTGAAGTGGAATAAAATCCTGAGATCATTAGGAGCGAGGAAGAGCTTCTCAATAGCTCTCGCAGGACGATCCCAGAACACGGCGTCTTCTTGTATTACCCCGCGTTCTCCGTCTGATATTAATTGTGTGAAGGACATCTCTCTCAGCCCCCTGTATACACACACACACACACACAGACACACACACACACAGATTGCAGAAGTTGTGCAGGATGGTGGATGTTCGTAGAATCAGAATCCGTCACGGCTGCTAGCGGCAGATCAAATAATTCGATATGTTATCTAAAGAAAAACTGAAACGTGACGAAAGCCGGAGACCTCGGCACGCTCTCCGAGGCGTCCGCTCACGCCTGAGAGCGTCCTGATGTGTTCACACACGGGTGTTTGCGTGTATAATTCAGATCGAAGAGACAGCGTCAACAAGGGGAACGTGTTGATCTGTGACGTTACAATATATCTCAACCGGGAGCTCAGGCTGAAGAGGCCCGAAGAAACCGAGAATCATTCCCACCTCAACGCGGATGTCTTGGTTTCACCTCCGCTGGGGAACTTTTGCATTTTATGTTTAGTCGTCAGAGGGTTTTGAGGACTAAAGGCATGGGCAGCAGGTTGGGGGGAGGGGGGGGGGGGTATAATCTGCTCCACCATCCTGGTTACACTAATTACATTAATAATCCTCCACATCCTCATGAGGCGTGGAGGACTCGAGTCGTGCTCTCAGCTTTCAAAGAATCTGAAGTGCACGGCGAGAAAAAGCATCTGAAGCTCATTTTACACCAGTTAGAAAAACACTGTGGCAGGATGAAGACCAGCCTGATGATGATGATGATGATGATGATGATGATGATGATGATGATGATGATGATGATGATGATGATGATGATGATGATGATGATGATGATGATGATCACCCGAGCTTGAGCCAGGATGTAAATAATGCTAAGAAGAAGAATAAGAGCGAATAAAACAGATAGAAAACGATGATTTTAAACTCAAGAATGTTGTTTTCTTTAATTAATGTGGATGAATACAAACCATACAATCCACCATGATGGAGACACAGGTGGATATTCACAACTCTGAAGAACTAGAACTGCATTTAAAAGCCAAATGTCTTATCATAGCAAAAAATAAAGTGTGCGTACGCCCAGTGATTTCGGATCCCCCCCAAAATGTACATGCGTCTTCCTTCTCCTCTGCTACACCCCCCCCGCCAAGCTCCACGTGCATCAGGCTTGTCGTTTTTCATGTCAATGTGCTGAAAATGCAGCAAACAAACACAAATCGTTACGTTTTTTTAAAGTTAGTTACTGTTATTCTGAAGCTTTGCATATAGGACTTAAAAAGGCATGAAAACCCGAGCGCGTTGTGTCCTCCTCTGGGACGAGCTTATGCTCCTCGAGATTATCACTTTTCCCTGCTGGGGGATTTGTCACTTGTTCCTTGTGCGGAGGCCGAGCGGTTTAGTTACGCTTCCTCAGGGAACACAACAGAACACAACAATAAGCGCAGGGGGAACATCTTTGTGTCGCAAGAAGAGCAAAATAACACAACATCGGATGACTGCTGGTTGCATCAATATATTCAAAAACACACACACACACACCCACACACACGTTGACTAATGGATTTCCAGGACTTTTCAATGACTTTAAACTAAATTTCCATGACCAAACATTTGGTGAAATCGCTGTGTATAAATGACACAAATGAGTGAGAGACAATAGTTTGATTAAAAGAATAAATATTGATATGAAAGTTTAGTCTTTTAATCAAACTGTGTAAATGAAATGTAAAAAGGACAAATTTCCAGTTTTCTTCCAAAACTTTAGGGATTAAATTTGTTTTAAAGGACTTTTCCAGGCCAGGAAATTAAAGTTTTTTTAATCCCATGACTTTTCCAGGTTTTCCATGATTTCCAAACCCTGACACACACAACAAGATGTCAAACTGTGCCACTATCTCGTCTTCCTCGCGTCTCTTTTCTGCTCTCCGTTAGCTCTCCTGCTGCTGGTAACTAGTACCTGACGAGGTGGGTTATTAACCCCCACAACTCGGTGCACAGCCCACATCCTGCAGAGACTCCTGCAGAGGCCTCGTTATCTCCCCATCAGCTTCACCCCGGCTCCCTCCCTCTGGCATCTGGACACAATCCCATCACCATCCCACCCATTTAAAAGGGCAACAGCTCCGGGGAAAACGGACCTCCGAAGCGCCACAGTTTCTCCAGACGAAAGAGAAGCGGGGACCGGCCTCGTGGAACATGGAGACGTGCTTCTGTATATCAATATAGGATGCTTCTGAGAAGGAACACATCGCTTGTTAAGCTCCTGTGCTGCTTCCTGCAAGCATATTAAGGCTGTATGTAACTACTGGTTTAACTCTAGAGCGATGCTGAGAAATCCCCCTCAGCAATTGTGTGACAGCATTAGAAAACACACAGTTTTCCTCATAGACGGTTTAATGAAGAGGTAAGCGAGCCGTGAGGCTCTGATGTTTGTCCCTATGAAGCAATTGTCCAGAACAGTGCAGGAAAAGTGTGATTAAGTTTTAAATAAAGCATTTAAACAAAATATAGCAGTAAGACAGCATGTATGTCCACCAATGTTAGCTTATTCTGATGATAGTCTGATGTCTGATGGTTCCACAAGCTCAAAACTACATAAACTCACTTAATGTATAAAAAAAAGGAAACAGTCTCACAACTATTCTCTAAAATTACAACCCTAGACAACCTGGATTTATCTTTTATTTCTCTCTCTTGCCATCTGATTATGTGTTTCTGGGTGTGCAATATTTTCACTCCAGCAACCCCTGTGCTGTTGTTTAGTACTTTAATCTGAGTAAAAAGAAATAAATGAAAATGCAGTAATGATGAGCACCAGTGAGAAAGCAACAGCTGGAGCAGTGAAACCCAAACAATGAGCTGAAGACATTAAAACGCTCCGTCACGCTGAACCTTTCACATTAATCTTCTTCTTCTTCTTCTTCTTCTTCTTCTTCTTCTTCTTCTTCTTCTTCTTCTTCTTCTTCTTCTTCTTTCCCCTTCTTTCCCCATCTTCTTATTCTTCTCTTCCCATCTTCTTCTTTATTCTTCCTTCTTCTTTCCCCATCTTCTTCTTCTTCTCTCCCCATATTCTTCTTCTTCTTCTTCTTCTTCATAATCTCATCTCTCTGCTCATTCCACTTTCTAACTAGTGCAATCTCAGCCGTCAGTCACACTTAAGGCTCTAAATACTTGTGATTCCCTGGTCAGAGACAGCAGCCTCCCTCCTGCAGCCCCATCTGTCCATCACGCCACGGCTAATAAAAGACAAATTCATCGTCACCTCGGGATGACATTTCATTCATCAACAAGCGGCACATTAATGGCTCAGGGGGGGAAGTGACCCAGGCAATATCGGTGCAATGTTTTTTTCAGTTATTGCCTTTATTTGATTCTGGTTCAAAAGTATATTTCATTGTTATCTCACTCTAATTCAACTTCATCAGAAGCTTCTTCTTCTCTAGATGGCAGAGTAAATGTGCACACACGTCTGTTTGTTCATGAGTTATGGCAGTTTTATGTTAAATAGACTACAGGATATTGTGAATTAAATAAATATATATAAAACTTTCCCCTCAGGATCATTGAAATATGTAATCTACAAACTTTAGTGAAGACTGGATCAAATGTCTAATACGCTCTCACAGAACTCTGTGAAATAGTCGTGGAATGTGGAGGGACACAAATTGTCTTTATTTTTTGTGGCGCTCGTAACAGCGTTTTTCTATTGAACAAAAGATTTATTTTTACAACTTTGTGCTACAAAAACACGTAATTAGGGAAAGCAACAAAAAAAAAACTAACTTTAAACACACAGAAGTGCTGTTTCATTTAGTTCCGTTAGCTACATTAGCCTCGTCAACTGTTAGCTCTATTAGCCACAATGGTTTTGATGGGTTAGCTTTGTTTAGCTCTCTCACCTTGGTCTAATGAATATACCAAATTATAATAACAAATATATATCGAGAGAGGAAAGATTCTAACACCAAAGATCCTTGTCAAACGGACAAACACAGCCGCGATGTTGACGTTAGCTTACGCTTTCTTTTCCGTCAAACTAAGACTTACGTTATCTTAACGGCCTCGACGACTCGTTGCCACGCGATGGAAACAAAATAAAACTCGCCAAACTCTAGAAAACACAATGATACTGCAAATAGTTATTTACATGGAATTTATGATGATTGATGAAGTGGCTCCACTATTCTTCTCATTCATTTCTTTTTTGCAGTCAAAAGACGTTGAAAGTGTTCGAGGCTACCCCACCCCACCGATAGGTTACTGCCCCTTTAAACGTCTCATCAGCTGAAGGAGGTGATCCACTTTCTTGATCCTCAGGCTCAGAATTAGTCAGTAGTTTAAGGTCTGTGAGCTTCAGTGAACTTGGCTGCCTCTGAATGTGCATGAGTTAACATCTCTATTTCTTTTGTTCCTCCTTCTGCATTGTTGTTTTTCATTTTCTCCTAAAAAAATGATAACTGCGACCTCTCTGGGCTTTATAACAACAAAAAATAGATTGTTTTCCTTTATGCTGTATTAGGGTAGACGGCGAGAGGACCAGCCGAGCACTTAACTGAGTGGAGAGAGGAAGTAAAAGAAAAGGAGGGCACCGGGTTTCATCTAGAAAACCTTCAGGTGGACACTCTGCTAATAGCTTCTTCTCTGTGTGTGTGTGTGTGTGTGTGTGTGTGTGTGTGTGTGTGTGTGTGTGTGTGTGTGTGTCTCATGTGTGGCCATGTTACATCACTGTAAAGCCTCTCAGGCTCCTTCGGTCCTTCATGATATGTGTAAGAGGATAAAACCCGGGGATGATGTCATTAGCGCTCTGCTCAATGTGCACAGAGCTCACATTTATGTGGCTTTTCTTTTCTTTGCCAATAGTTGCCAGCACACTCTCACCTTTATGTATTTAATGTATATTTAAATTTAGAGCATTTCCATTAAGGCGTGAGTTTTTTCTTTCGGAAAGTGTGTGGATGATTGGGCCAATTTTACACGATATGTGATCATTGTATGAAATGTTTAACATATGAAATGTAAGAAATATAAAAAACAATAAAATTAGAGATCTACTCTCAACCTTTCTTTCTGAATTTAAATAGAAATCCAACTTTCAAAGAAAGGAATTAATTAATAAAAAGAGAAACTTAAATGAAGTTATTATTCATCTCTCGTCAGGAATGCAGAATATAATAATAATAACTTTATTCATATAGCACCTTTAAAAACAGAGTTTACAAAGTGCTCTACAGAGAATCAAGGCAAAACAAATAGAATGGTAACATACACGTATAAAATAAAATAAAAAACTGACAAACTAAATGAGGGGAACCAAAGAACGAAGTTACTGATTCTGCGAGCCTTAATAATGCTTAAGACACAACAGCGATAAAGGAGTACACATGTATTCTTTTTGGATTATTAAATGGACATTAATAACACGAGCAGCTCTTCAACATTCAGACCTTCCCTGCATCAGTCTCCATTCTGTCTCCGAGGAGCAGAACGTCCCGGTTCCGCTTCACATCTTTCTGAAGAGGTCGTAAAATTGAATTCCAACACAACGCGGCGAGCCTTCGCACAATGTCATAATATCAGCCGGTCAGACACTCTGTTATCCAACACGAGGCAACCAGGGCCGCGGTGTTGTCAGAGGAACAATAACACAGCGTTACAAGCAGCTGGACACTTGCTTCTGATATATCGAGGGAGTTTAACCTCCAGATGGACCAAATGGACTTTCTGGTTTTGGCGTTGAACGCAAGATCACTTAACACCACTTACTGCCCACAGGAAGCCCCCCACTTACGCCCCCCCCCTGGCCGGACGACCGGGAGTCGGACCCACCTCTGACTCTGTGGATGTACAGCTGCTCACGCCACGCTGGTAATGGTCGTGTTTGCGAGATCCAGATGGCCGTCACGGCTGCGGAGGCCATGACGGTTATTGAGCAACACGCATCCTGTTTTCATCATCGCCGGCACTTTCTCCTGAACTTTTTAAAGTAGTTTTTTCACATCGTAATTAATGGATTTATTAGTGGCAAATAAATCACTTAATACTATATATATATATATATATATATATATATATATATATATATATATATATGAATAATGAGCCATTAATAACCATAAAGGTCATCAGGGTTGTGATAAATTACAGATAGTATTTTAATTCATCCGACAGCAACACAATAATTGTAAAGTGTGAAAGAAATTAAAGGATGAATCAAGTTAAAATGTCTTAACTTAAAGCTTAAAACTGTTCCAATGCTCCTTGTTGTCTCTGAGGGGATAACACAACACGCAGTTTAAAAAAAAGATATTCCCTTATTTGATGAACAAATCTCCCGAAGTTGTTTAATTAGGTTGAGATTTATGTGACGCCAATTTGATTCACACCGTTTATTTATGTTTCTTTAACTTTGGAGGTGATAGCACAGGGTTTAAACAATAATGAGGCAACTTACAAAAGCGTAGGATCCATCTCTGGAGAAAACGTGAAGCTCTGGTTATGACATTTAGTTAAGGAGGCAGACACAGTCAAGTCATTCAAGAATAAACTTAACCAGGTTCACCTGGTCCGGCCCCTAGAGATGCTGCTACAGGCTAAAGGCGCTCAGTGTATCCTGATACCTTGAGCGCACATCTCCTCTTCTCTCTCTTCTTATGGACACATTCATATCTTTCCATTGCCCACTACTAACTCTAAATGTGTAATTTGTGATATTGGGTTGTATAAAATAAACAGAATTTCATTTCATTTAATTAAGATATGTTGAGAAAGAGAAGAGAGAGACGTAGAAAGTTGTCTCTGTTCTGTGGAAGCCAGTGAGCGACTGTTCAAAGTTGTGTAAAAGAGTTGTGCAAACTATATAACACAGAGTTTTAAAACCAGACATTTTTGACATGGCGACATCATTATTCTTCACTATATTTCTCAAACTCATCAAATATTCAGAACATCCCATCGTTGGAGAAGAGGGCTGCCTCTGAGCTGTGCTGCCTCGATGGCCTCCTAGTACCTGAAATGACGCCTGACACGGGGGGGGGGGGGGGGGGTTTCTTCCCGCAATCACATCGGGATTTGAGACCGCTTATAGAGAAAAAGCACCTTGAAATTGGCTATTTAAGGGGCCCAAAAGACCTTTAAATGCTCGATTACACAGCGTCCTCTGAGAGAATGAGAGGTGAGACGAGGCCGGCAGAGCGATACTAAATTGGTGTGAAAGAAAAAGCACAGACGATAAAAAAAGATGATTTTTACTTACAAAAAGGCCCTTTGTGGCTAATAGAAATATATTATTAAGACCAATATTAAGCCAAATATGTTTGTGTTTTGTCATCTTTGGGCTGTTGGACTTTTTAAAAATAATTTGAAGACATGAACGAAACAGGAAAATAATCAATAGATGGTCCATAATAATACAAATAATCATTAGTTGCAGCCGTCCTCGTGTGTAACGACTAACTGCAGCTGCTGTGGAGGAAAGAGTTCAATATTTCCCTCTGAAGAGTACTTCAGTGCAGCACTTGAGCAAATGCCCGCTCCACCACTGCTAACCACATTCATTAAAAGAGAGAAAACAGAGATGAACCTTTGATTTAGTTCTTCCCCTGAATGTCTGCAAATGGTCACATCTGCTCCTCCGACTCGTGGAATAAGACGCCGCTTTGATCTGCAGCAAAAACAAACCTGCTAAGACTCAATCTCGTATGTCTCAGGACTCTGATGGAGCTCCATAGGGCTGCGGCTCCACCCACCTCACAGCTGCTAGAGCCACATATTTTATATAAATAGGGGTTTTATTTGCTATGAAATAGACTCACAGCTGGCCGATGGCTCTCCTAACCTCTAAGTCTTGTCAATGTGCAGCGAGTAATTTATTTGTTGCTTAAACTGGACTTTTGGAACACACGTTCACCCTGAATCACAATGTATATTGGCGCTTCTTTATGAATGTGATTATTATGGGCTGCGACATTTAATTCCCATTTGAGAACAAGCTGTGTTTTACAAGCAGGCATCCGTGAAGATGCGCAGGATATTAGCTCTACATGCAAATTAGATTTATAGGAGAATTATGAACCTCAAATGATGCTCCAAAAGGTCATTATACGTTTCTCTGGGTAAATTGGTGTGATGGCACTCGTTACAGGAATAACATCCAATCTATGGCGGGGGGGGGAATGATGGTTTAGTCAAGGCCGACTCACAGCTTTCAATCCCTTTTAACCTCAAACCCTATATATGATCCTCACTCACATACAAATAATCTTCCCGGAGATTTCATTAATTCCAAAGTGAGAATGTTTGCAGATGACACAACATCATACCCAGAGCTTTAAAGTATCGGGACACAGCCTCTCAGTCCCTAGACTGCAGAGTTTAACTGAGTTATTCATGATGGATAAACACAATTAGGAACCGTAATGGTCTTTTAGGAGAGAGCTCATGCTTTACCAGGCCTTCTGTGTTGTACCGTATTTTTTGAGAGGTCCCTAAATTATCTTTTCTAACGTGTTGACAACAGCAGCAGGTGTGCAAGTTCAGGCACATTACATCACGTCATTCAGCAGATGCTTTTATCCAAAGCGACTTACAGTAAGTGCATTCAACCAAGAGTATAAACTCAGAACAACAAGAAACAAGAAAGTAACATTTCTTGAAACTACAAAAGTGCCAGTGAAGTGCTAATCTTTTATTTTGTATTTTTTAATCCAGATATAGTTGGAAAAAACATGAATATCAAAATAGTTTCAAAATGTTTTACCTCCACAGCTCAAAACAACATTCTAGCTGCTATTAGAGCAACACACACACACACACACATACACACACACACACACACACACACACACACACACACACACAAATCTCTAAAAGAACTGTCGTTGGTGGTGTTGCATTGTGGGTATAGATGGCTCCAGGTTTTCGACAAGTAGATTGAGTGGGATATAATAGGCAATATCTCAATTTTGCATACATTTTTCACAATGTCTTAAGTTTGTAACCCAAAGTTTAAATTGGTGGAGTACTTATAAGTTATTAAAATGTTTTAATTGGTTTAATAAATGTGTATTTGAACATGAGGAAATGGTCAAATTGAAGAGTGTACATACAAGTGAGTGTGTGTATGTGAGAAGTGTGTATATATGTGCAGATGTATGTGCATGTGATGATTATTAATTAACGATGTGTGCTTGTGTGTAGTGTATTAAGTATATTAAATGTTCTTATTGTGATTTGAATATGAAATCTTGTTAGACAAGCCAAAAATTAAATGAAAAACAAAAAAAAGGGATTATTCGGTTTTTCATCCAAATGTTCTCTGTGTGTTTCTCGTGAAATTTAATATTTTCGAAATCCGAAACTAAACCCTTGTTGCTCTGTTGATATTTACTTGTTGATTTTCCGGTGAGTGCTGAAACAGTTGGCGGAGATATAAAGCGGAGCTGCACCAGATATTTAAATATATAATTTTGGAAGGAAATCAAGATGTTCTCGGTCTGCTTCAGACAGGATGCTGGAAATTTGACTAAAAGCAAATAAAGGTAGAAAGAAGTTTAGTTTATAAGTCCTGCTCCTTTAATTTAAATTTCTCATTTTCTCTTCACTGTGTTTTATTTTCTCATATAATGAGCATGATGGGTTTGAAGATGTTAGAGAGACCCTTTATTTTCTCATTAAGAGAAAAAAAAGAATTAGCTTTATCTGATTTATGCATCCAGTTGCATGATGTAATTGTAAACCTTATAAAACAACTGAGGATTTATACCTGTTTCTAGAGTTTATTAAGCTTTTATGTGACCAAATTCTGGCGATACTCTGTAATACGTTGTATTTAAGGGATTTAATCATCTCTGAATATTCACGCTTTGGGATCAAAAAACATGCTGAAAATACATCTTTGTATACTATAGTGATGTAAAGGAATTACACATCCATGCATTTGTAACATTTAAGTTAACTTTTGACCAATATCCTCAACAAAATATTGTATCTTTTAATTATTTAACTCACCACACACACAGTCGTTTCTCCATTTCAATCTGAGATTTGTACGTCCCCCCCAAGACCGCACTCCGCACCTATTTGCATCATGCTTTATTGGGGCTTTAGTCATCATAAATCAACCAAATCTACTTAAATATGACTGTGTGGCCAAACTATTGGAGTCCTCAACCTGAAAAAGCAGGAAAACAAGTAACTTATTCAAGATTTTTTTTTTAAAGCTGTGTGCATATTGACCCTGGTCATTTTTAAATTCATGGTTTACAGTCTAATGAGGTTAAAACATGAACATTGTCCAGTAAATTAACTAATTTGAGCTGAAAGTAATGTTTGCGGGGCTACTGCATGGAGTTTGAATAGGGAGAAGCAGGAGAACTTCTGGATGTGGATGAGCATACTGTGTGAACGTTGAGCTGTTTTTATACCACACTAGATGCAAACCTCCTTCTTTTGGACGAGCAATTAGTGGACTGAACTCTCACCGGAGTGTGCAATGAGACCACACCACCTGTGTTCAGAGCGCAGTCTCCTACCTGCAGCCAGCTGCATCCAGCCGCAGATCTTGTACACGGTGCCGGTCCTGCAGAAGAAGAAGAGCGCGAAGCAGCCGATGCAGCTGATGACCAGCACCATGGACATGCCGATGAAGAAGGAGGCGGCCTTGAACGCACCGGAGGGGATGGTGCTGAACTCGGTGAAGCTTCCCTGGCAGGTCAAGTCCCGGGACAGCCCGTTCCCGATGCAGTAGTGGAACAGACCGAAGTAGCCCGCCTGCGGGGTGTCCATGCCGTCTCCGATCCAGTACGGCTGGATGAAGCACACCACGTTGACGATGGCGAAGAGGATGGTGAAGATGGCCCACAGGACGCCGATGGCGCGCGAGTTGCGCACGTAGTTGGTCTGGTAGATTTTGGCAGCCTCCGAGGCGGGGAGCATGGTGGTGGTGATGCCGGGGGCCCCGGGGATCATCCTCCGGTCTGGGGGGTAGGGGAAGGTGGGGGTGCTCCGCTCGGTCTTCGGGATCAATGAACCTGCGCTCAGGAAACTAACATCAGCCGTATCTGATCCCGCAAAAGGTACCCATAAAAAAAACAATGTTCTGCAGAAGTTGTCGCGGTTTTCTTTTTTTCTGTTTTTCTGTTAGACTTTATTCAGTCACAGCTGATCCCTGAGCATCATCTCGTATCCATGGCGAGGTCGGGTTTTGTTTTTCTGCAGATTTTTCATTCATCACTCTCGCAAAAACGAGCGAAACGCTCCGGCAAAAAAAGAAGAAGAGCTTTTAGAAATCCATTCTCCATTCAGAAGCCAGTGGATTTCTTTCTTTTTTTTACATTTGTCCTCATATGTATTTAAATATTTCGTCGCAGTCACCAGAGACTATTATTCCCGACGAAACCGACTCAGTTCTGTGATTCACTGAGTGAGATCTCGCTGTAAATGTCCGTGTGTGCTCGACACCGACAGAGCAACAACAGCAGCTGAGCTCCGAGTGAATTAGAGTAGGAGGATAGCCTCGGACAGCACAGGGCCAGCCCACATCCCTTAATCCGGGTCTGACGCATTATTCCGGTAGAGCACGTGGGAAATTTTAAACAGACACAAGGGTGGAATAAAGTGTAGAAGAATAGTCCGAAATGTAAAGCTCCTGCAATGCCACTATGATGCATTACATTTCTCTCAAGATTGAGGAGTATTGACAAATGCACACAACAAAATGTATACTAATAATAGGAATAAGATGAAGAAAAGAGAATAAAAGAATAACTAACATTCAATGTCTGTATGTAGCACTTAATGAAATACAAATATATGTTCTTAAGTGAGACCTATATTAATACATTTCCCTTTTTAAATAGTTAAAAGCGAGTTATTCTTATGCTTATTTATAATGTTTAAGATTTCAGCATCTCTTCTGATTATTCTTTCGATATCTCTAAGCATTTCTAAGACAATATAATACACATATATAATATAAAGTTAAAGATATATAATATTGCTCTATATAAATATAAGTATTCTTTTTTTTAAGTGTCTTATGTCCCTTTAATTCACAACTTCGCGTTTTTAGAGCGACAAACTACATTACCCATGATCCTTTGTGTTACTTGTGATTGGCCGGTAAACGGACGCCGTCATTTGACGTAATCTGAAGGCGCGCGCGAAACTACCCTGAGTGTCCTCAACCGTTTATTCGGGTTTTTAGCTTTGGAAAACGTGTCTTTTCACCTCGTTTTGGGTTTGATACACATTTAATTATTATCTATATGTATCTCCAAAGAATCCTGTCGTGTTTACAGCAAGTAGCTTCCGAAAATATTCGTTGTTTTTGCGTGTTATACCGAAAACCGTTGACAGCGTAACAACTTCCGCGGTGCTGCGGCTAGCTGAACGGGGATCGGGATGTCGTTGCTGGTCCAGCATCCAGGACACGAGGGGGAGAGTCTGCAGCGGGTCTCAGATCAGCTGCCCTGCAGGGAGGTGCAAGCGGGTACGCTGCTGTCGCTCATGGGCCAGGTATGTGACGTCATGTTAGTTTAACCCAAATATAATGCAGTGGTGTCTATTTAGGTTTAAAGCAAATACGAGCACAGCATATTTCTGCTACTTTCCTGTGGGGCACTCTTTGGATTTGACGAGCAGTTTTGTTGACTACATCTGGGGACGAGCACTTGTCACTTTAACAATTATAATAGTTATAAAGCACCTTTTTATATCGCAAAAGACATGTATTTCAGCTTACTGACATTATGTTTCCTTATGTTCAGTCTTCTAAATAATACAGAATAATAATGTGTGTACTTTCAGTCAGACACACCTGTTTATTTATTATAATAGGCTCTTTGTTGACAAATACACATTTAGATAAACGTGTTATATTCTTTGTATGAGAATGAACTGTGATGTTATATTGACTACAACTGTTCTGGATCTCGTGCTTTCAGCCACACCAGTACAGCTACCCCTCAATCTTCATCTACGGTCATCGGTCTTCCGGGAAGAGTCATGTGATGCATGTGTTGCTGAAGGAACTCGAGGTGAGAGAGACAACTATCAACTAATTTGCAGATTATTTTCTTCTTCAGTCTTGAACATGTTAAAAATAATAGCTCCTTACATCCTCTCAGACGCAGGAGGGAGGTCTTCAAAACTGCTTCTTTTCACACAACACTTGAGATATTCAGTTTCCTAAATATGACAAAAAAAGATGGAAATATTTTCATTTGAGAAGCTGGAATTATATGTGTGTGTGTGTGTGGGGGGGGGGGTAAACATAGCTGAAATTATTTATTAAATATCAAAATAGTTGCAAGTGAATTAGTTTTTCGACAGGTTACAAATTGCTGCTCTCATAAAACACTAAATTACATCGATGGCAGGTTGCACAACCAACTCAAAGGAGAGAAACCAACAAGATGTGAATGTGTGTATTGAACTCCACAGATATGAAACTGATGATCTCTTCCTCATCCTCCTCCTCTTCCTCTTCCTCTCCGCAGCTGCCTCACGCCCTGGTCAGCTGTGTCGAATGTGTTTCTGTCGCGTTGCTGTTTGAACAAGTCCTGCTGTCCTTCTTCGGTGCCGCCGCCGCCTCGCTGCTCCCCCGCAGCCCCTCCCTTTCCGACTTCGTACGCGTCTACAGAAACCAGTGCTCCCAGTGTCCTGCCGAGCAGACGCGATACATTGTGAGCGCCGTGCAATCAAACACAAAAAAACTGTCATTAAAATAATGTATTCTATGAGCGTGTCACAACGTTTGCATTATAATATGATTCGTAGTGGCAACACGTGAGGATAGACGTGTTGGCCTCGAGAGAATTAGTGTAATTCTTCGTGTGAAAACTGCCGCGATAAATCCGCCATTCACAGCCTCGAGGTTATTGAATGTGAATGTTTTAAATAAGCTCGGATGTATACGCGTTTGTTTTTCAGGTGATGGAAAAAGCCGAGCTCTTGAGAGACGCAGACGCCAACCTCCTCCCCGCGCTCCTGCGTCTTCAGGAACTGGTGAGAAAAGTGCATCGAGCGCTCCGAATGAGGACGAAGACTTCTGAGGGTTATTTGTTTTTTTTATTCCTGTTAAAGGAAGTTGGTCTCTGGATTGTGTGTTGAGATGAAATGTCACACAGTGATGCCACGCAGGGATCTGACGTGATAATGAGGATGCAGATTTACACGTATGTGTAGGATGAGAGGATGAGAGAGCCTGGTTGTGTCTCTAATGTGTAATTCCATTATTATTATCATTTATAGTAATATCATTATTATTATTATCATTATGACCTTTGTGCAAATAGGTTAACATGACTGATTATTTTCTTTTATTATTTACGGTCATTTATTTAGAAGAATTTGCCCTAAAAAAGCTCTTTTTTATTTTTATCTTTTATTAATGCTATAATGTGACCTTGCAATTTCCCCATTTCTTTTAAATTGAGAGAAAATGATTTACACCTCTGGTTTTTTAGATCTTTGCTATAATATTTTCTATAATAAGATAAAGGTCAAATAATATTAAAAAAACTGGAGATAAAAGCATAAAATACCAACATTTTAAAATGCTGAAACAACATGAGTGTTTTCCAGTTATCCGATGAGAACAAAACAAAATACACAGAATGTTATATATATAAATATATTAAAAAAACATCGATTGAACTGGGAGCAATGTCTGTCGCCATGGAAACCGACTCCCACTGAATCCACTCATACAAAACCGATCTTTTATATTGATGTGCACATGTCGATGTACTTATGTCGATGTACTTATGTCGATGTACTTGTGTCGATGTCCTTGTGTTGATGTACTTGTGTGTCGTTTTCAGGTTGAAGATAATGTCACCGTCATCCTGCTCAGTGAAATCGTCTGGGACAAGTTCAGACCAAACACCGGCTGCTTCGAGCCCCTTCTGCTCCATTTCCCAGACTACAGTAAAGGTATAACCCTACACACACACACACACACACATACACACACTCATAAACACTACATCACCCAGTGTCATGAATGCGCTCCCACCACGCTGCATAATGATGACAAACACGCTTGGCGGGTGCAGCGTGCGATGTGAGATCTGTACCTGCGAGTTTGTTCTCGCACTCGAGGCGGAGACCGTGGAGGAATATCACATCATAAAAACACCACTGTATAAATGCAGCACTTTAAGGAGGGAGATTGTACTTGATATGTGAGAAGATATATTTTGTGTGTGTGTGTGTGTGTGTGTGTCCATGTGTGTGTGTCCGCTCTCTTCTTTGAAGGTGAGCTGCAGCAGATTTTGTCCCTCGACCGACATCCTTCATATTCGGCTGAGTTCTACTCGTCCTACATCAACATCCTGCTGGGAGTCTTTTACTCCGTCTGTCGGGACCTCAGAGAGCTGCGCCACCTGGTCAGATACACACACACGCACGCGCACACAATCACTCATAAGTCAAAGGAGATGTTTAATTGTTCTCATTTCTTTGAGTCTTGCGTCATTGATTTCTTTATTTTTTTCTCTTTTCAACTAGGCCGCCCTCAACTTTTCAAAGTTCTGCGAGCCGGTAGTTGAAGGCAAAGGTAAAGAGGTTTTGCTCCTTCATCTGACCGCCGATCAATATTAACGATACCTTATTGGACCCTTTGGTTTGTGTTAATTTCAAGGGATCTTTCTATCACGTTGATGCCCTTAAGGCTGCATTAATCGATTGGCCAATTTGAGGAGGAGGGGGGGATGGAGAGGTGGGGTGCAACATTGACCTCTTTACACATGCATAGCGACAAGCGCTGGGTCTTATGTTACTGAGTGGCATCTCCATCCTCACTCTTTACCCAATAGTCTGAAGCTTCATTCATAAATGTTGACTTTCTAAATATTAAATCAACATTCAAAAGATGCACAGCTCTTCTTTTTTTTTTGCATACCGGTATTTCTTCACGGTTGCAGATTAACTATTTTATCAAATTTAGATTCTTGTGATTGCTGCGTGGGATTGTTTCCACCTCGTGTGATACGAGCATTTTCAATAACTCCAGAGCGTAAAAAATGTATTGAAAAGAAAATGGAAAATTATTTCTATAATTGACAACATGAAATATCCTGCTTCAATCCATATTTGATGATGCTCAGTCAAAAAACATTTTCTCTGTCATCAAAGTTGCTCTCCTGCTTGCCACACACACATTACACATAGCACAATAATAACAACAACCAATATTATTGATTATGTCATGTGACTCCCTTTCGTTCCCCCTCTGGCTCTCGTGTGACAGAAATATCTGCATCTTCTCCACACTTTTATTATTCAATACATTTTTCTTCCTCTCCTTCCCGATTACATTGCTTTTTTCCTAAGCTATGAACGTGGCCTTTTCACAACAACGCCGCACTTGTTTTTGTGTGTGTGTGTCTTCAGTGAAAGAGACCGACACGCACAAGCTGTGGAGAAACGTGGAGCCTCACCTGAAGAAAGCCATGCGGACCGTTTACCTGCGAGAAGTCTCCAGGTCCGTTCCCCGCGTCACCGGTGACGACGCCGCTCATCTTTTCAGTATCTCTGCCTCGGCGGGATTGCTGACCCTGCCATTCCTCGTTCATCGGCACGTCTTTTCTCTTTCCTTCTCTTCATTCAGCCTTCAGTGGGAGCAGATGCAGCAAATGGAGGAGAAGGAGAGTGGAGCCTTGAGAGGTACCAACACACACTGAGCGCTGTTGCACTTGATGACGTTGCACGATTTTCTTTTTAATTTTTAAACATCCTGGGTTGCACTGAGCTTCTGATATACATTGGGAAAGTATTTTTAGTTTTCCTCATTGCATTCATCCCCCTTCAGGTTTATCTGCTCACACTCATGTCGAACTGCCTTATTACTCCAAGTTCCTGTTGATCGCCGCCTACCTGGCATCCTACAACCCGGCTCGCACCGATAAGCGCTTCTTTCTAAAGGTGCGGGAATATTTATCCGATGTGGGATGTTACGCCACGCTTCTGTAGTTTTGTTTGAACAGAAAGCTGTTTACAGATTGTGAAGCCCTTTCAGGAAAATTGGTATTCCGTGATGCATACAAATGAAATTTATTTCTGCTCCGTTTCCTCCCGACAGCACCACGGTAAAATAAGAAAAACAAACTTCCTGAAGAAAAATGAGAAGGTGATCCATCCTAACGTAAACGTTGGTTTCACCGTTTCAAATTCAACCGTTTTGATGCAATGTCAATATATATTCTGTCGACGTGATTCCTAGACGAGTAACCATCTCCTGGGCCCGAAGCCGTTCCCTCTGGACCGCCTGCTCGCCATTTTCTACAGCGTGGTGGACAGCAGGGTCGCCCCCACTGCCAGCATCTTCTCCCAGGTCAGCTGCTGCTTCACCTCATTTCACTGAACATTCAGATTCAGATTTTTTTTATGCCATCGATATTTAGGCAGAATCGGTCGGTCCTCCACTTCCAGGCTGAAATATGTCAACCATTTTTTGAAGGGTTGGCTATGACATTAAAATCAATTGTTCCCAAAAGAGGAATCCTACTCGTTGGATAGATTGTCATTAGATCCGGTCCAGACTTTCACGAGCCCCTCAGGATGGACCTCCGGCTTTTCATCAGGAGTCTCACTTTGTTCAGTCGCATTCAACATTCTAAAAACATTCTCTTGGAAAAGCCGAGATTCAAGACCGCAGACACTTGTATGTTTATGACGGTTTAACGAGGACAGACGGGTAACGATCAGCAGAACACCAAAAGAACCCATCCGGAAGCAGAGTAGTTGAGTTAACCTCCTTATCTGTCTGTGTGCTTCTCGTTAAACTGAGCTCTGCAGCGGTTTAATTGTGCCCCTTCATTTAGTGCTGCAGTGCTTCTAAGTCTCGTGGGTCTAAAAAGTGGCTCCTGCAGAATAAAGAACATCATTGAATATAATCAGAGGATTTTAAATTATGTCATGTTCAATCCAGCCTAATGACCACAGTGTCTCAGATGACCCAGATGGTCATGAGCTTCTGGATCCTGGGTCAAAATGACCATCTATTTACAGCCAGGGGCACAACATATTTAATTTTAGGAAATTGGGCTCGACCCGTGTCTCGATCATTTAAGTGTCTCTGCATCAAAGTTGGAGAGACGAAAAGTAGTGGAGCAGACAGTCGTTTGATGTCCCCCCTCCGGTCTCCATCTAGATCTCCTCTCTGGTGACCTTACAGCTGTTGACTCAGGTCAGCCATGACGACCAGCTCGACGCCCCGAAGTACAAATGTGCCGTTTCCATGGACTTCATCTGTGCCATCTCCAGGTGTGTGTGTGTGTGTGTGTGTGTGTGTGTGTGTGTGTGTGTGTGTGTGTGTGTGTGTGTGTGTGTATGTGTGTGTGTGTGTGTGTGTGTGTGTGTGTGTGTGTGTGTGTGTGTGTGTGTGTGTGTGTGTGTGTATATGTGTGTGTGTGTGTACGTTAATTCACAGAAAGCAGAATTATTCAAGCACATTAAGTTGTTGTTTTTTTACACGTTTTTCTTCAAAACAATGTGTTTTGTGTGATTTATCCTCCAGGACGGTGAATTTTGAGATCGTCAATTATCTTTATGACTTCCTGTGAAACTGCTGAGGAGAGACGGCACACGGTGAGCAGCAACACAAAGGAGGATTTGTACATGAGCTCAGACCTTGTCTGGATTATTTTTGTAATCCAATTATGTCGCTGCCCCCTTGTGGTTGCTGGAAAAGTTTCTTTTGTCTCGTCTCTTATGACAGATATTAGATATTTGCTTTTGTATCAAATAAATGCCATATTGGCAATTTCACGTGATATGTTTGACTTTTTGTTTTTGTTAAAGGCTTCTGTTACGTTTGTTGTGTATTTAAAGGAAACCTCCATCGTCTTTCTCTTTTCTAACACAGGGTATAAACCAGTTTATAATATACGTCATCCTGCTAATGAATAATGGGAGAAAAAAAGATGAATATGATGCACTTTTAGCATTTTTAACCTGAGTGGCACAGTGCTGGTGAGTCATCGTCCTGGCTCAAAGTCTCCGTGATGTCACCATCGTTTACTTTGCTGTATGAGGTTGAATACTGACGTCAGAGGACACGGATTCTGTTATCGAGACAATGAACACGCTTTTAAGAAGATTTATAAAAAAAGAAAATGCAAAAATTAGAGGAAATACTAAAAATATTGATATAATTCTGTGTTGCATCATGCTAAAGTTACCACTAAGATTTAACATGTCGTCCTCAAGTTTACACTTTAACTCCCACGAATGACATTTGTACGACTAGTATAGTAGTATAGTGTAGTCTATGGTATACGTCAACTAACTCCTTTGGACAACCACAAGTGGAGGCTGGTGTATAAACATGATTAATTATAATAATGAAGTAAAACACAGTTTTCATAATGTAAAATACACATTTTATTGTTGGCAAATACTGTACATATTTAAACACTTTCAAAGGTCCTTATGGCTCTGTACAAGTACTCAAAGAGGGATATGAACCTTTTTTTCATTGTTCATGTACTGCTTATAAATGCTTGGCTGTGCAACACTTTATATCCAGTAGATACACTTTATTTATTCAAACTTTAAAAAAGGTTAAAAACATTTTACTTTGTTTGCACACTGCTTAAAACACGTACTTGTTTACAATCTTTTGACTTCATCAAATTTGCATAAAGATATGAAGCACACTTCCGAGGCTGGAACAGTATTTTGATGTGGAAGAACTCAGACGCTGAAGAAATAA
Source organism: Liparis tanakae (assembly GCA_036178185.1). Classification (NCBI taxonomy): domain Eukaryota; kingdom Metazoa; phylum Chordata; class Actinopteri; order Perciformes; family Liparidae; genus Liparis; species Liparis tanakae. The sequence goes on from CM070089.1 coordinate 5,495,400, forward strand.
TAATTTGGAAAGCATTGAGTGCATATGATTGATTGCCGCTCTGCTTATCCCCCTCCTTTGTTCCTCGGGGCATCGGCGGTGGACCGATGAAGGATTGTCCAACGCACCAAAGTTGGAAGAGCTCGGCATCGATAAACAAGACCAGTTTGCAAAGCTTGACTGCATTTCAGGTGCAATGTGTGCCACTGTTTCAGAAATAAGACATGGGACAGGTCAGTGTCTGCAGCCACACTGGAATTATATTATTCCATCTTAATAGAAATCTCAAGTCTATGTGAACCTCTTCACCAGAGGACCGTGCATGGAGACCCTCTGGGTCATGAAGGGGAAGAGGAGGGGCGACTGGGCGGGGTCTAAACGCTGCGCCTCCGGTTGTCGATCATCGTCACAATGTGAGTGAGGTCCAGACTTTTTATCATCACCTCCATGAAATCTTCATCGGTGCGTGCGCCGGCCACAAACTCCTCCAAGGAAAGCTCGCCTGTCGGAAGGGGAAGATTGCATTTAAAGACATACATATTTATTTATTTATATTTTTATTTATATATAATTGTCTTTATTATAATATATATATATATATATATATATATATGTGTATTTATCATATATATATATACATATATTGTGTTTTTATTTATTTATTATATATATATATATACAAACATACATAATATATATATACATATATTTATTATATATTTACATATATTTATTACCAAGAAATAATTATTCATATATTTACATCTAGAAATGTATTTATTTAATATATATATATATATATTATTTATATTTAGAATATATATTTATTTATATTTAGAATATATATATATATATATCTATATAATAAATTAATATAAATAATAAATATATATATTTATAGATAATAAATATCTGTAAATATATATGTTTATATATATAATATGTTATATATGTGTAACAAAAGTAATACCAAAAGTTGACTGTTATTGTGTTTAGCAGCAATTTATAAAGCCCATTGTGCTTGACCCCCCCCCCCCCCAACACACACACACACACACACACACAATTGATTTCTTCAATCAATCTCCAGAACACACTCACCGTCTCCGTTTATATCAATCCTGTCAAACACACGGTTCGTGAAATCCTCAGCAGACGTTTCCTGATTTTCCTGACCATTGATTGCGCGGATGGCCTGCGAGAACAACAAGAAACATCAATGTTCCTGCTTTGAGGCTGCAGGGGGACCCGCTGTGACCGCCGCACGCACCTTTATGATGTTGAGGAGCTCGTGCCGGTCGATGCAGCCGTTGCCGTCCACGTCGTAGAGTTTGAAATACCAGCGCAGCTTGTGCTCCATCTTCCCGCGCATCACCAGGCTGAGGGCTGCCACGTACTCCATGAAGTCGATGTAGCCGTCCTGCAGACACCAGCGTGCACGACACACATCAATCAACTGGCATGCATGATGTTATTAAGGCCCCTCCAAAGGAGGGTTATGTCTAGGACTACAATATCGGCTTCAAAGCGGTCGTCTCACAGATAATCTCTCAGTTTACATCCCCCAGAGAGATTGCCGCTGCCCTTTGTGAGCCGACTAAATATAGCTTCAGAAACGGACACGTCTGGCATTGACCCCGTCGCCATGTTCAGAGAACTTCATTAATCTGTCTGGAGCTCTTGTGGCTGGAAGGTCACGTGATGAACATGAATGGTGCTCATGTTCAAGTTTTAGGATTCTTAACTTAACTTTAGAGTCGAGTCCCAAACGAACAGATCTTGATTGTTTTTTATTGGTCGATTAATTTGCAAACACTATAATTATAAAGGAATCATTTAAGGCCATGCGTTTTTTCAGGTTCATATTTGTGCTTTAGGTTTCCAGGTAACAGAATCCCTTTTAAACATGTAAAACACATTGTAAGGAAACACCTGTTTTTAAAGGTATAGATTAACCTGATGTACAATATTTATTAATAAGAATGGAAATAGAACAGATTTGAGGAGTAAACATTTACACTTTTCTTTTTCTTCTAAGTCAAAAAGGTTATTTACATTCATACGGAGCCTTATGTGTCGGTCGTGATGAACTTTCTCTTATTCAAGGTCAAATAATTACAAAACAAGGCTCAAAGAGAAAATCCTACAAGAACCATCACACCTTGCCAGCTTTAAAAAGAAAAGGTGTATCTCTCTGCTCCTGATTAAATAAAAAGAATTACAATCTCAGCGCCTCACCTTGTTCATGTCAAACGTGCGGAACATCTGCTCTATGTAGTCGTTGGCCTCCGAGTCCAAACCCCGCAGCCCGAAGAACTGCTTGAACTCGTGCAGGGTGAGCTGACCCGAGGGGCACTCGGTCATGAACTTCTTGTACCACAGGTGCATCTCCACCGCCTGCAGGTCGTCCACGGTGCTTCCTGTCGAGTTACCCATGTATGTATTTCGCTGACACCCAAAGTGAAATAGCTGGAGGATGTTGTTGTTGTTGCGGACCGCTCAGCCCGATTGGTCTACTGTGAAGGTTGTCCCTCTTCACAGTCACACAGGTTCGGGGTGAGAGTGGCAGCCGGCGGAGGCCTTTTATAGGTGTTTGGGGATGAGGCGGCGCGCTCCCCTCTAGGTACACCTTGGGTTTAATCGCCGTCTGTAATCCGGGGCGAACGCGCAGATCATCGGCATAATCGACCTCATTTAATAGGGCAGGATGACCATTTCATCTCCGCCCACGCTGAGAACTGCTGACTGACGGGCAACGCTGCAGCTCTCGTGCCTCACGCTGGGGACACGGGACATCCGTCATATCCGTCACCCCCCTGAGCCAATGACTTAACGCACCATCCTCAGCAGATTCAGCATTAATACATAATAATAATGTATTTGGAAGAGACTTGTATTTGGACACCACAGTTTAAAACCAAGAAGGTACAGTTATTTAACAAATGTGACGGTTTGAGCTCGAAATGTATATAAAAAAAACATGCAGAAAGCTTTTTGATCTCATTGTCGATACAATACATAAGAAAAATAATACCATATATATGTCTACATGCTTTAGTATGAAGCATCACTTCATACATCTTGTATTAGTGGTACTCAGCAGCTATAAGTGGTTCATGGGCATTTTTAAGACGATGAGTCATACAAAAACAACACATATGCAGTATATATGTATATTCATGCTGAAACTAAAGTGTAATATGTGTCAAATTAAACCACATGTATTAATACAAAAGTAAAAATAAAAACGGTGAGTAAATGCAACCGTGGGAGATTTCAAAGCCATTTCACTTTAAATTGTTTCCGTTTCTCATATCGACAGTCCAGGAAATCTTCAACTCATGTCAGTTTGCTTCTTGAATACATTCACAGGAGCGTCGCCGGGGTTCATTCAACGTGCAAAAAAGAAGGGCATACGCTTCCTAATACGTAATCACCGTTAAAAAAATATACGGGAAGCAACATCTCCACAGGTGCAGCCAGAGTGATAATCCCCAATTGTCCAATGAGTTTCATTATCAATACCACAAAAAGATTGGCCTGTTGAAGGCTTCAGACAGGCACAGATGTACAACAAATATTTGGCTGAAAATAAAAATCCTTCCTCTTCTCTAGTGCAATAATGTAATATGTAAAAGACATTCAGTATGTATGCTTAACATAGTTTGCATTACCCTGTAGCACATAAGCATTAACAGTTATGTCAGATATTATTATAAGAGATATAAGTGATAAATGGCCGCGGCAGGGTTCTTCCCCCCCCCCCCATTGTGTCTCACAAACAGCCTTAAATATATATATATATATTTCCAACACTTTAAAAGCGCATTTCTGGACAACAACGAAACTAGAATTACATTTTATGTAATAACATGTAATAATGTATGTGAAAGCTATGTTTTCTAACTTCAGTAAGGCCTCATTTTCACCTCTTGAGTTTCAGCAGTCTTTGTTGTCATCTTGTTTTGACTTCATGTCTACACACCGCGGGGCAGACAAAGTTACAACAAACAAGGAGTCACCGCGGCTCTGTGTCAGAGCCTCGGGGAGATCTCGCTGGCACCACCGGCGATGCTTGTTTTCTTCCCCCGGTGCAGATGCCTGTAGATGGAGTCAAACACCGACACTGTGTAGCGTGCAAACAGAGTGGTCCACCTCACAGCATCCACCATCCACTGCACGGAGCGCCCTGCGAAGGCCACGAACACCGCGGTGTAGTGAACCAGCAGCATCAAGCTCCTCCCGAGCTGCCTGCCGTGGTTGATGATCTGGTTGACTCTTCGGTTGTGTCCTATCATCATTATTATGTCTTCTGAATTCTTCCAGGTGTAGAAATTTAAATATATATATATATTTTTTTTAGCTTACAGATAATTTTTCGTTTTGATGAAAGTAGAAGACTCCTGCGTAATTTGGAGACGGCCCCTTTAAAACATTTGCAGACGGTCCCTTAAAAATAGCAAGTCCGGGCTGACCAATCAGAGCGAAGGAAGCTTTGCTTCCGGGATAGTTTGATGATGTGGCTATGCTCTGCCATCCATCCGAGGAAATATATCACATAAAAGCAGATACATTCACCTGGGAAGCAATCTCACAGGTGAGTCAAATGTCTTTTGTTTAAAAAAAAAAAGTACATCCCTTTCTGGGCTGTATTACATAGCTGCCATTCACGGAGGATACAAACGGTTTACAACGGGGTTTAAAGAAGCTGTCCTTTAGGTTAGTGCCCAGCGTTAGCGAGCTAAGTGGCTTTAGCTCACTTACTGTATCCTTCAAAGTACAGTCACAGTAAACACCGGACGTTTACCCGGGTTATCCCGCTCCCGCCGTCGTTTCTTAATCCTCAAATGTGCCTACGTCTCTTTGGGGACGTCGCTGTCCAGGGAAGTTTCGCCCCGTCCATTTTTTTTCACGTTAGCTAGCTATAATCTTTGCTTCTTCACGAAAAGAGTGACGCAGCCGCAGTGGAGCGTCGTGTTTCGGGAAGAGTCGGCTGCGACCGGTCCGACCCGGACAACAACAGGCTGGGGGGGTGTCTGCCAATGTGTTGCTTTGACACAAAATTGAGAAAATATGTCTTTAACTTTAAGCCCAGTTTTTTATAGATTGTTCATATAAATAAACTGTAAGCACAGGTGGTATAGTTTATTTATATAAATGACTCTGATATATATTTAAAATATTGGAATATACATGCATAGCCTGGCTATAACCAGTTATATAATAATGATGATGATGCACGTCTTAAATTAATCTGCAGCTTATTTTCTCCATTAATTGAAAATTAATTATAAATTCTTAAATTTCCTAGAGCCCAAATATGTGTATAATTCCCTAATGTTGCCATGTACTTGTACGTAGATCGGTGTATATTGTTCCTTTGTTTGTGAACCTTGGTCGTTCTTGTTTGACAAAATTAAAAAAACGCAAATCCTCACAGTTGAGTTGCTAAAACTAAGAAATCAATTGTCAAAATAGTTGCTGATTATGTCTCTGTCCTTTTGAATAATTGATTAATTGTCTCAGCTCTAGTGTAATGTCACATGCTGCTACATGGCAATACTGTGTACACAAAGTTAAATATGCGTGAGACTACGTGTATATTCTTGAGAGTACATGTCAATCAATGTCAGGCAGCATTTAAAGCTGTTCTTGGCAAAGACAGATGAAGGGCAAATATTGTCCTACCTTACATACTGTGTGTAAACAATCATAAAGCTGCACTGTAAGTCAATAAGTATGTAAATCAAGGGTATGCACATATTTGGCAAATATATTGAATTGTATGTCAGCCATTACTAACGTTACTTTGTGTCCCCCTCACAGTGACGTCTTTATGTTCAGCCGTCTGGCCACGGTCCTCCAGGAGCTCTCTGGGGAGGAGGGCCCAGATGGAGATCCGCAGGTGAGAGAGCAACACATTCTTATCATATATTATAATTAGAAAGTATTGCCAACTTCGTGCCATGCTTTTAAATATGTAATGTTATGGCTCCAGATAACTGTATCCTCCTTTTTGGAGTAACCACTGAGAAAATACAAGATGATGATGACAGGAAATGCCTTCATGCTTTATTTCTTAAGGTATGCTATCTGTGCATGATAGCTCAAAGGCGGCTTTATCTTGATTCGCATCATCCTGTATTTCCCAGAATGCATCTCGGCAGCATCTTGTATTGGTTTGAACATTATGCAGCTGTTTTCTACAGGTTGAGAGGGACTAAACATGATATAATAAACTGACCACATCTGTTTCCTCGCTCAGGACATGATGGTACCTCAGCTCCCAAGTGGCGAGGGCCCGGCTCCTGTGGAGTCTGAGGCCCCTGAGGAGGCCATGGAGAGGCTGGCTCACCTGGAACAACTGGTGGTCCAGCTAAAGGAGCTCATCCGAGAAAAGGACACCCAGCTGTTTAACAAAGATGCACAGCACAAGGTGTGTGTGTGTGGGTCTGTGTTTGTGTTTGTGTCTGTGTGTGTATGCCCCCAAAAGCCAGTTAAATTATTATATTTTTGCTTCATATCCACAGAACGAGAAGGATGAAGCTGACGCTCGCTTCACCAAACTCAAAATGCAGGCCAAAGCAAAGATGGTGACACTCAACAAACAGATAACGGATTTGAGAGGACAAGGAGAAGCACCAGTGAGTTTGCCTTCCGCAATGACAATCCCATGCAGGCGAAGATAAATCACAGATTAACAACACGACTCAAGGTTTTTCATCTGACTTCAGCATCTTGTTTTGTCTACAGCAGAGTCCAGACATCTCCTTCACGGCAGTCGGAGCCGCAGTGGAGGAGGAGCTCCACGAGCTGAAGAACAAGCTTGTCGAGGAGGAGGCCAACAGCAGAGAGCTCCGGGAGCGACTCCAGACCACCGAGCGGCTCCTCCAAGAGAAGCAATCTGCCCACGCTGAACAGGTGACACACCTTGGCCTCTCACTACATGCACCCCGTTAATAAAACAATGATTTTTAAATGACGCGTTGTGTGCTCTTGTTTTTCAGTTGGAGAAACTGCAGGCGGTGGTCTGCGAGAAGGACGTTCGTTTCCAGGAACAGATCCAGAAACACGAGGAAGAGCTGCTAACGGTCACCGCTCAGGCTCAGAGTGACGGCGAGGTTCATCAGGTAAAACGCAGGAGCTCTTTGATTTGTGGTTTATTAATCCCCTAATTTGGTTTTCTCTTTTGGTTGATTGTAGCGCTGTTGATGATGATTATTTGGTCAATAAAGAGTCAGAAATAATCCCCATAATGATGTTCAAAAGCATCCCTAAATTGTCTAGTTTAATTTGCTTGTTTTCAAAATGTATGTAAACTAAAACTATCAAATATATTCAATTCACTATTATAGAAAAAAGTCAACAAAAAACAGCAAATATTCACATTTGAGAAGCTAGCACTTTTTAAGATTTAACATTTTTGCAATAATTCTTTTAATTGTTTTTATTTATTTAACCAGGAAAAGACTCATTGAGATTAAAAATCTCCTTTACGATAGCTGCAGCACATTAAAGACAGTTTCAGACATAAAACAGTGACAGACAATTTAAAAAAAGTAAATAAAATTAACTTAAATGATGCATCAGTTGATTTATAAAAAATAGTTTTAATCTATTTTAAGACCCAAGAAAAACCGCCAGAACAAACATAGTCCATGAAAATAATTTGACAGCTGATAGTAGAAACCCATTATGTAATTAAAGTAGCAGATGACTCAAATTTGCCTCGGTTCATCTCGGCCTAGTGAAATAAAGATCATGTCCACACTCCCCGGATACGTGTTGGTTGATTTGGTCCCTTGGTGTTTATTTCCAGGCTCTGCATGCAGCACAGAGGCGTTGTGAAGAACTCGAGGAGGCCTTACACTCTCGGTCCCAAGTGCTGGAAATGCTGCAGCAGGAAGTGAGCAGTGCTGATCAACAAAAACAGGTACGGGCCTTGGTTTGGGTAGATATCTGTAGTGTGTTGGTTTAGAAAGGATAAACTGTTCAAACAGTCACACCCTCATCCCGATGGCACGTCACAATTTTGCGTTGTTTGGCTGAGCCACACAACACACCCACTCATATCCTCTTCCGTCTAATTTCTGCCCAGATCTTGACCGCTCAGTTCCGGCAGATGGAGCAGGAGCTGGTCGAGGCCGCCGGGCGGAGGGAGGAGGAGCGGCGGCAGTGGGCCGAGCAGGCCGGCAGGGCCGACGAAGAAGTCTCGGCCCTCCGAACCACCCTAGAGGACTTGGAAAGAGAGAGGGCCGAGAGGGCGGGGCAAGAGGGCGAGCTGGCCTCCCTGAGAGAAGCAGAACATTTGAATCGGGAGGCTCTGGCGCAGGAGAAGATGGAAAACGCCAGATTGGAGGGAGAGCTGACTGTGATGAAAGAGGCTGAGCTCGCAGCCGCCCAAGCGAGCCGCGACGCTTCAGAGAGCGACGGGGCGGAAATAGTTCGGCTTGAAAGTGAACTTGCATCTATGAGAGAGGCCGTCGGCCAGGCCGACCGGGGCGCCGCGGAGAGAGAGGATTCAGAAGTGGATAAGCTAGAGCGAGAGCTGGCCTCCCTTAAGGGGGAACGCCAAGATGCCCAGAAGAATTGTGAGATCTTGGCTGAGATTTGGGGCCCTCTGCGGTCTCTTGCTCTTGAAGAAGAAGCGGAGGAAGTCCCCTTCCCCGCTGACCTCTCCCTGTTCCTGGACACCGTGCAGTCTATTGAGACGCAACTGACGAGGCTGAAAGAGGAACGCAGCGAGAGAGAGGAACATTGCATCGAGCTCACCCACACCGTGGAGACCCTTCAGGGTGAGAACATGTGTTTATGAAGCTCAGGCATGTCAAAGCGTTTTAGTTTCATCAGGATGCTTCAATGAGAATCTCTTGATTTTCAGAACAACTTGACAGAAAAAGCACAGAACAGGAGGAAACCACTGTCAAGATGCAACAGCTGCAGGATCTAAGTGCAACGGTCAGTCCTCAGAACCATCATTATGAAATGATCTGTATATGCATTACCTAGATAAAGACATTTAGTCAAAGCTCTTCTGCAGTTTTCGACCAGCATTGTAATACGTTGTCGTCATGTCGATCTTGAGAGCCGATCACAACGTGAGCCCTCCAGATGTGGCCTTAAAAACACAGAAGAAAGTTTCTGCTCGATAGCAGAATTTAGCACATTTTCTCACTTGATTTCACTTCAAAAGGACAGAAACTTTACATTTTATCATCTCGGCTAAGATTTAGCTTCAAAGTATATCATTGCGTGTACGATGTGGGACTGGAGGCTGAGTATAAAACTGAGGTATAAGGAGTCAAAGAAGTCCGTCTTCAAAGTCAGACAACCGCGTCTTTTTATTTTACCCCTTTGTTAAATGACTGTCTGCAGAGAGCTGGTCAGTCACCTGGCCGAAGTTCACGTGTGTCTGGCCGGGTTATGTCTACAAGTGTTGCCTAATCCCCTCTGCACTGACCCACCGGTATGACTCACGCCACAGCCCTGTGTGCTGATATAGACCCAAGAACAATCATAGAGGCCGTATAGAAAATGTTCTCCCCGGTCTTTTTCTACAGGAAATTATCTCCAGAAAATGTTTAATCATAAGATCCAAAAGCTTCAATCTTGGCAATATATATATATATATTTTTGTTGTCGTTTCAGGCGTCTGAAAGGGATGATGTGACTGAACCATCAGCAGAGGATTCACCTGAAGCTCAAAAAGGTACAAAAACTAGATTTGTACTCTCAGAATAAACTGAATACATGATATGGAACATAATGGTTATGGATCAGAACGCTCACACATACAATAAAAAGGATTTTGCTCCACCTGTCAGAGGTGTTTTACCTTTTTATGCATCTTTTATTTACAAGGAATACTTTGTTTAGAGACAATATTGGAGCGATACCTTCCTGAGTGTGAGGCACTCTGTAGATTATTAATACTAAATGCAATCAACACAGCAATCGTTTTTATATTCAATTAATCATTCAAGTCATTTTTTGAAAGATGCCAAACAAATGTTGTCTAATAGCGTACTCCTTTTGTTGACTTCCATAGCACACCTACTGGAGCAGCAGCTTTTAGTAAAGGACAGTGAGCTGGTCGCCTTGCGGGAATCCCTCCGGCTGGCTATCGAGCTCAGCTCCAGTGTGGTTGCGTCGCATGAAACCTCGGATCAGACCCCAGATGAGGGTCAGGAGGCCAGCACCGCCACGCATGGCGGCTCCACGGCCCCTCCTGACTTCATGGAGGAGTCGCAAGAAGAAGAGACCACCTTGGTGTCTGAGGATACCTTAGTCCTCTCCATTTCTGCTGATGATGAGAGCAGCCCAGAGCGTATTGGACACCAGCCCGAGTCCCCGGAAGAATCCAAAGGGACCTCCTCAGATGAGATGGTCGCCAGTAGTGATTCGGAGGTGGCCCACAGCAGCTGGACCCTCCTGGAAGCTGGGAATCAAGATGGGGGCCAGGAGTGGCCGTCCATCATGCAGGACTTCGGCCAGCTGCAGCTGCAGTCGTGGGAGGCGACGAGCATGGAGCAGGAAACCTCCACGGTGCAAGTCGAGTCCTCCTCTGTCATCATCCGAGAGACGGTGCAGGTCCACGTAACTCAGCAGGGTTCCTCCCCCGCAGATGGGAACTGGGCCTCGGCTCAGTTCTTCGCCGAGGCCTTAGCCGAGGAGCTTCAGAGGAGGTACAGTGAGCTGTTGGCCGAGCTGCAGAGGCTTAGAGAGGCAGCTGCAGAGTCACAGGAGAGAATCAAGAGTCTGGAAGATGAGACGCAGTCGCTTACTGCTGCCAAAGAAGAGGGCGAGTCGCGGGTCAATCATTTTATAGAGGAACATGGGTCGGTTAGGGAGGAGCTGGATGAGCTCTCTCAGCAATTCAGCTCCGCGGTGGAGAAACACGGTGTCGAAATGCGTCTTCTGGAAGATCAGATAGACATGTTAAGCTCGGAGAGTACAGTTAAGGAGGAGAAGATCCAGGGCCTGCAGGCTGATCTGGAAATGGCCCACCAAGCTTTCTCCGAGCAGGAGGGGCAGGCCAGGATGCTGAGCGCTCAGCTGGAGGACCGAGAGCTCCTCTCCTCCGAACTGGAAAGGAGGCTTCAAGATATGGAAAGCAGCATGCTGGAGTACTCTCAAACATCCGAGTTCAACAACGACACATTGTCAAAGAAGGACGTGGAGATCGGAGAGCTGCACCTCCTCCTCAGCCAAAAAGAGCAGGAGGTGATGGAGCTCAATGACAGTATGTCCGCTAAACTCCTCCAAGCTGAGGAAGAGAAGTTCCAGACAGACGGTGAGGTCAATAAGCTGAAGGAGAAGATAGTGGACCTGGAGAAAGTCCGAGAGGCGCAACAGGAAGTAACTCCTGAAGACCCAGCCGCTCGTGTGGACAATGAACTCGCTGGCGTGCGAAAGGAGAAAGAAGTGCTGGAAACCCAACTGACGACCGCAAAGAAGAAGTTGCAGGCTGCACTCCTGCAACGCAAAGAGCTGTTGAAGAAGGTCGCCGATTTTGAGGAAGAAGCAAAGGAACGGATGGAACGAGATGAAGCGTCAAAGGGAGAAGAGACCCCCGCAGACGTTCCCCAGGTAGAACAATCTGGAGGACATGACATCCAGGAAATGGAGGCTAAAGTCAGCGAACTCGAGCAAGCCTTAAGATCCAGAGAAGAGGCCGTCGAGACTCTCGATGCTAAAGTCATCGAACTCGAGCAAGTCTTAAGATCCAGAGAAGAGGCCGTCGAGACTCTCGATGCTAAAGTCATCGAACTCGAGCAAGTCTTAAGATCCAGAGAAGAGGCCTTCGAGACTCTCGATGCTAAAGTCATCGAACTCGAGCAAGTCTTAAGATCCAGAGAAGAGGCCGTCGAGACTCTCGATGCTAAAGTCATCGAACTCGAGCAAGTCTTAAGATCCAGAGAAGAGGCCGTCGAGACTCTCGATGCTAAAGTCATCGAACTCGAGCAAGTCTTAAGATACAGAGAAGAGGCCGTCGAGACTCTCGATGCTAAAGTCATCGAACTCGAGCAAGTCTTAAGATCCAGAGAAGAGGCCTTCGAGACTCTCGATGCTAAAGTCATCGAACTCAAGCAAGTCTTAAGATCCAGAGAAGAGGCCTTCAAGACTCTTGATACTAAAGTCATCGAACTCGAGCAAGCCTTAAGAGCCAGAGAAGAGGCTGTCGAGACTCTCAAGGTTCAAATCTGCCAGCAGGATCAAGTTCTCAGCGAGACTCTTGCTCTGAATAGAACGCTAAGTGACGAGGCTGCAACCTCTCAGCGGACAGACGGTTCGTCTGAAACCACCACGTTGCAATCGCAAGTGGTCTCTCTGGAAGCCGAGTTGGAAACCCTTCACAGGAAGGTTCAAGAGGCCCAAGAGTCTCGCAAGGAAACCATCCGCAAGGCCAAAGAAAAGGACCGGCACCACCGCGAGCAGCTGAAGCAGCAGAAGGAAGAACACGGCGAGCTCGTGGGACGCTTCGAGGCGCAGAGCGCCGAGCGAGAAGCACTTCTGACTAAATTGAGAGATTTGGAAGAAGTCGTGAGCGGCGAAGGAGAACCTTGCAGAGAGGCCAAGCGACCGGCTGAAAATGTGTCGAAGCAAGCGGCAGGCGACTGGGTCCAGGAGGACTGGGTGGATTTCTCCACGTCCGAGGCGGATTCGTCGCAGCCGCAATCCAGCGGCCCGGCTCGGCATCCCGCGGAACCATCAGACGTCCTCTCTACACAGATGCAGGAATCCCTGAAGGCGCTCGGAGACGAGGTCCAGGCTGTGCGGCTGGCTAACGCGGAGCTGGAGAGGCAGCTACAGGAAACCCAGACCAGTCTGTCTCTGAAAGAAGTGGATGTGATGGAATTGGGCAAAGAGCTCCTCGCACTGAGGGAAAAAGAAAAGCAGATCGATGCGCTCTCGGGGGAAATTCACGATCTCAGAGGAAAGTATCACCAGGCCGAGGCTTACGCTGAATCCCTTAAAGCAGAGATGGAGGCCGAGGCAGCAAGCGCAGATTCTACGGCTTCCATAGCGGCGCTTCAGACCGAGGTGCAGGACTTCAAGGAGTTCCTCGACGAGAAGAACCACCAAATCAAGGAGCTGAGCCAGCAGCTCGGCGATCAGAACGCCCTCATACGCTCGATGCAGGACACGGTGTCGCAGAAGGATCAGCTCGTCTCTTCTCTACAGGAAGACCTGATGGCCGAGCAAGAAAAAGCCCAACGGTTAGAGGTCGAAGTCCCACAGAAGCAGGAGGAAGGGAAAGACAGCGAGGCGAAGATCCAGCAGCTTCAACGAAAGCTTCAGGCGGCTCTGATCTCTCGCAAAGATATCCTGAAGGCAAACAAAAGCCAGAAGGAGCAGCTGGCTTCGGCCGAGAAGCTCGTCGCCGGTCTGCAGCAGAAAATGGAGTCGGCGGAAGATGAGCTGCAGAAGCTCCGAGCGGAGAGAGTTAAACTGATCGACGAAGTCGACCGGACGCTGCTGGAAAACCAGAGCCTGGGATCGTCCTGCGAGAGCCTCAAACTGGCCATGGAGGGCATCGTGACGGAGAAAGACGACTGCAAGAGGGAGGCGGAGCTGGCGAAAGAAGAGGCCGCCAGAGCCTGCGGGGAATGGGCGGAAAAGGTGCAGGGCATGAAGGACGAGTACGAGACGCTGCTCAAGTCGTACGAGAACGTGAGCGACGAGGCGGAGCGAGTGAGGCGGGTCCTGGAGGCGGCCAGGCAGGAGAGGCAAGAGCTCGCCACCAGGGTGAGGACGCAGGAGGCCGGAAGGCAGGAGGCCGAGAGGCAGGCGGACGAGGCCCACAAAGAGGTGAAGGAGGTGAAAGACAAGATGAGGAAGTTTGCCAAGACAAAGCAGCAGAAGATCCTGGAGCTGGAGGAGGACAACGAGAGACTTCTAGAGATGCAGGACAAGACGGCGATGAGGCGAGAGAGCAGGGCGCTCACGGTGGAGGTCGAGAGACTTCAAGGAGAGCTCGGGGCTTTGAGAGCTGAGTTGGATGCGACGGTGGAAGAAAAAAGCTCTTTAGGGCAGAAGATCGAAGAGTTGAGGGAACGACTCGCCCAGACGAGAGAGGAGGGGGGGGGTGTAACTCAAGCTCCTGTAGAGGAGGTCGTCACTGTCAAGCAATCGGACATAACCAAGACTGAAGCAGAGCCGGTCGAGAATCAATATGAAGACGAAGAAAGACACTCGACTCCGGAGGAGTCACCTGCTGACCAAGTAGCTGCAGTTCATGCACCAGAAACACATTCACAGCCTCCTGAGGAACACGGAAAGGCAGACATCACGACGGAAAGCGTTGAGGTTTTATTCGAGAACAAAATGAGGGAGATGGAGGCGGCCGTCGATGCAGACCGGGAGCGGTGGCGGGAACAGGAGGCGGGACTCAAAGCTCAGCTGGCGTCTCTGGAGCGAGAGCTCCAGGAGAGCAACGAGAAGGAGAGCCTCGAGGTGTCGCTGGAAGAGAGCCTTCAAGAGGGCAAAGAGAGGGAGAAGAGTCTGGCGGAGGAGGGGTCCAAGAGGGAGGCCCAGTTCAAAGAGCTGCTCAGAGGCCTGGAGACCGAGAAGGATAACCTGGAGGAGCGCCTGATGAACCAGCTGGCGCAGCTCAACGGCAGCATCGCCGGCTACCAGCAGGAGGCGGCGGACAACCGGGAGCACCTCGCCGAGCTGCAGCGGGAGGTGGAGCGGCTGGAGAGGGAGCGCGCCGAGCTGGAGGCCGAGGCGCGGAGCGAGAGCGACCGGGCCGCCCGGCTGGAGGAGGACATGAGGCAGGCGCAGAGAGAGAGGGCCGAGGCGGAGGCGGAGTCGGGGAAGCAGAGGGAGCTGGAGCAGCAACTGAGGTCCGCTCAGAGGGTCCGAGAAGGCAGCCAGAGCCGGACGCGGCAGCTGGAGGAGCTGCTGAGGGAGAAGCAGCTGGAGGTCCGGCAGCTGCAGCGGGACTGCATCAAGTACCAGGAGAGGATCAGCGAGCTGGGCAAGGAGGCGAAGTCGCTGCAGCTCGGCCACGACGAGCTCCGCGGCAAGCTGGAGCGATCCCGACTGGAGACTTCCAAAACGGCGGAGGACTTGAAGAGGTGCGAGGCGGAGTTGGCGAGCTGCGCGTCGCAGCGGGACGAGGCCCAGCGGCAGGCCGGAGAGGCGTCGGCCGAGAAGACGGCCCTGGAACAGGCGGCGGGGAAGAGGGAGGCGGCGTTGAAGGCGGAGGCCGAGCAAACGCTCGACTCCGTGAGATTCAGGCTCGGGGGCGAGCTGAAGGAGATGGAGCTGAGGCTGGAGGAGGTGGACCGGGAACGGGACCGCGAAGAGGAGGCCACGCTGGAGGCCAGAGGGGTCGCGGAAGGAGCCGAGCGGCGCGCCCAGGAGACGCAGGCCCGTCTGGACGAGTCTCTGGCCCGGCTGGCCGCCTTCTCGCGCTGCATGTCCTCGCTGCAAGACGACCGGGACCGAGTTCTGGACGAGACCCGGCAGTGGGAGACTCGCTTCAACGACGTGCTGCAGAGCAAGGAGGCCGAGGTCCGGGAGGCGGACGCGAGGGCGAAGGAACTGGCAGAGCAGCTTCAGAGGGAATCTGCACTGAAAGAGGAACTTCAGCTTTCAGTAGAAAGGTAAACAAAACATTATTTCTCTGAATCCTTGTATTTAATATGTTCAGCTTTTTAGCTCAGAATTGACGAGATGTATTCATTCTGTCTTTCAGACTTGAGAAAGCAGACAAAGAGGGGCAGCTGAAACTGGAAGAGGAGGTGAAGAAAGTCACAGAGAGCCGAGCTGCCCTCGGGGAAGCGAGCGGCGAGCTCCAGCAAACGGCGGCGGAGCTGCAGTCCGCGCAGCGAGAAGCCCGCGCCCTGAAGAGCGAGCTGGAGGGTCTCCAGCAGCGGGCCCGAGCGCTGGATGAGGCGGTGGGTCGGCTGCAGGGGGAAGCGGAGCGGGCCCGGGCCGAGCTGAGGGAGCGGGAGGCGGAGGAGGGGCGGCTGTGTCTGAACGTGGAGCAACTGGAGACGGACCTGAGGTCCTCGAAGGCCTTGACGGAGAGTCTGCAGACGGAGTTAAACGAGAAGGAACGGCGGGAGGTGGAGATGCTGGGGGAGAAGGAGCAAGCTGTTGCTCAGGTATCTACATATCGATCAAACTTTTATTTCAGACTCACGGTCCAGATAGTACAACACATTCAAATAGAATATAATACATTCAAAATTACACGTAAAATACATGAACTACACATGCATTATACACACACACGGCTGTACCAGTGTCTCCGCAGCTGGGGCTGGTAGCGTGTAATAACTTTATATTTGATAAAAACATCATTTAATTTTCGGAGACATCAACCCGGCAGATGAATTTATACATCAGATTTCTTAAAACAGCCTTTAAAGTATTACCTCCTGCAGCCACAAACATCTCCCTGGCACTACCTCACCTCAGTCTCTTCAGTAGTATTTGCACGGCATCGTTATCATCTACAAGTGATATTATAAATATTGTACATTTATTTTGCTTCCCCAGGCTGCAGAGGAAGCTCGAAAGGAGGCCGACAGCCGGGCGCAGCAAGCCGAGGAGGAGCTGGAGAGGAGAAGAGGGGAACTGCGGGATCTGGAGGAGAAACTGCGGAAGGGGGAGGAAGAGAGCAACAACAGGAAAGCCCGACTGGACTCTTTCATGAACGCCATGGGTTCCCTCCAGGACGACCGAGACCGAGTCCTCAACACGTACAAACAGCTGGAGGAGAAACACCTGCAGGTAACGCACGGGGGAAAACAAAACGCACCTCAAACCCATCGAGCTTTAGTGAGTCGCCGATATAAAATATTTGTATTGTGTCCCAGATGATGATGGAGAAGGACGGACTCATCCAGGAGGCGGCGGGGGAGAACAACGGCCTGAAGGAGGAGCTGCGCTCGCTGCTGGTCCAGAGGGACGACCTGTACGCCGAGAAGGCCCAGCTGTCGGCGCAGCTCCACGGCTACCGCGACGAGCTCAACCAAGTCCTGAGCATGAAGGAGTCCCAACACAAGCAGCTGCTGGCCGCGCAGCGGGAGCGCATCGCCTCCCTGGAAAGGGAGCGCGAGGAGTTGGAGAGTCGGGCGAAGGACGTGAGCAGAGCCAGAGAGACGGAAGTAGAGGCGGTCCGAGTGGAGAGGGAGACTCTCGGCCGGACCGCCGACCTCGGGACGGCGCCGCAGGTGGTCGACGCTCCCGGGGCGGAAGTGGAGAAGCTGAGGGAGCAGCTGCACGCGGCGAGGGATCAGGTGGCGGCGTCGGAGGCGAGCCGGCAGGCGGAGAGGCGAGCGAAGGAGAGCGACGGCAAAGAGCTGGCCGAGCTGCGCTGGGAGGGAGGCGTGATGCGGACCGAGTCGGAGAACGCCCAGGAGAGGGTGGCGGAGCTGGCCCGGGACCTGCTGGCCGTCGAGCAGAGCCTCCTGGAGGAGAGGGAGGGGGCGGCGCGGCTCCGAGCCGAGAACAAGTCCTTCTCCAAAGCCATGGCGTCCCTCCAGGACAGCAGGGACCAGGCGATGAGCGACGCCCAGCAACTGAGCCTGAAGCTGGGGGAGATGAGCAAGGCGGGCGGCCCCGCGAGCGCCACCGGAGAAGTGTGGGGGCTGAAGAACGCCCTGCAAGCCCTGCAGAACGACAGGGAGAGGCTGGTGAGTCACCGACCGCCACATCGCGTGAATGATTTGATCATGTGGATTTCCATCGATCTGTTTGTGTTGTTCCTCTGCTCCCGTGTGCAGCTGGAGCAGCTCCAAGCGCTGTCCTCCGAGCTTAAGGCCCAGAAGTCTGAGCTGGCTCGGCTGGGAGCGGGAGAGCTCATCAAAGTCAGCCAGGAGCTGTTCGAGGAGAAGAGGAGGAGCGAAGAGATGCTGGGCGACGTGATGCAGCTGGAGAACGTGGTGGAGATGAGCAGGCGGGAGATGGAAGCTCTCAGGTGAGGCGCAGAGCCGGCGCTCCGGCGTCGTACGAAGCGGCCCAGAGAGCCGGCGGCCGAGCGTGAACCGTCAGCGTTGTGCTCGCCGCAGGCTGGAGCGGATCGACTGGATGGCTCAGGCGGAGCAGCTGAAGGACCAGACCCTCGCCACGCTGTCGGAGAGGGACCAACACCTGCGGCAACTCACCGCCATGCTGGAGGAGGCCCGCGCTCACCAGCCCAAACTGCAGCAGGAGCACTACCAGAGAGAGGTAACCGCCGGGTTCCTACGGTCATGGAGAACCTGGAAAAGTCCTGGTATTTAGAAATGGTTATTTAGAGGCCTGGAAAAAGTCCTCGAAAAAATGTAATCCCAAAAGTTTTTGAAAAGTCATGTTCATATGTTCAGTTAAGCAGTTTGATTAAAAGAATACAAATGTGTACCAATATTTATTCTTTTAAGCAAACTATTGTCTCTCATTCATTGTGTCATTTAGGTTTATACTCATGTTTACACAGAGATTTCACCAAATGGCCAAATGGTCATGGAAATTTGGTTTAAAGTCATGGAAATGTGGATGAGCCCTTAATATATATATATATATATATATTAATTATATAAATAAATGTGTATATATATATATATATATATATATATATATATATATA
This sequence comes from Liparis tanakae, assembly GCA_036178185.1. Taxonomy (NCBI): domain Eukaryota; kingdom Metazoa; phylum Chordata; class Actinopteri; order Perciformes; family Liparidae; genus Liparis; species Liparis tanakae. The sequence goes on from CM070089.1 coordinate 5,513,965, forward strand.
TATATATATATATATATATATATATATATTTATTTATATGTAAATTTATTTATTTACATATATAGATACATTTTAATTTTTATATATTTTTTATTTATTTATTTATATATACATATTTTTATTTTTATTTTTTACATTGTCCTCGTCTCCTCAACAGGGCACGGAGGAGGTGGCCAGTGCTCCTGGAGCCCCACAGGAGCGGAGCAGCCTCGTCGACAGCCACGCCTACCAAGCTGAGGTCAAAGAGCTGCAGAGGAGGTACAGCGGAGGTCAACACCTCACGAGAGAAGCTGTTTCTGTAAGTGTTTGGATAAAACACGGAGACGCTTCATTGATGGTTTCCTTCTTTTGCCCCAGGCTGGGTGACGAGATGCAGCAGAGGGTGGCTGCGGAGGAGCAGCTGATGGCCTCACAGGATCGACTCAAACGGTATGAAATATGATGCATGGTGAAAGAGGAGGCATATTAAAGATGTGTATGTTCAATGGATCCCATGACTGTGTGTAATGTGGAAGGTGAGTCTCCTGGTTACCAAATCACCTGCATATAAAGCACCTTGAAGCATCTTTCAGCGCGTTGTTTTGGGTTTTCTTTTGGCCCGTTTTACTTTAGTCTCTCATCAGCTGCAAACTGCAGACACACAGCCACCAGCTGGTGAACATGGTGGAGCATTTAGATCATTTCCCTCATGAGTTGGTGGAGACCAAAGCGGAGATAGTGAATGTTAGAGTCCAGAAATCTGACTCAAAATGAAAGAGATTGTTGCTCCGTGATGCTGGACGTGTAAATAAGCAACTGTTCAGCAATATGATTTTAAAAGGTGATTTGTTAACAGCTTTTTACCTATGAAACTATAATATTATAACATAATGTTTGTCTAGCATGAACAAGAATTATGTTGAATAGAAATAGAGGTACTACATAAATAAATACACTAATTGTGTTGATTAAACTGTCAAGTATTTTCTCAATTACTTGTTGTAATTGACAGACAAATAGCAAGAGTGCCACTTAGTTCCATGACCAATGAATTTAAATGTTTTTAACGGCATAATGTTGAGACTAATGATCGTGTTCTCTAATAACTGTTGGCACACAGGGCTTTAATAAGCTTTCTATTGTTTCTCTGCATTCGCATAATTCATCTTTTTGCTCTGACAGATTCTGTAAAATCAACAAAATATGACAACTCATCTCTAAATATATGTATTTCCTAAATCACAGCCAGGCTCAACGGCCGTCTGCACAAGACGAGGACCAGACGACTCTTCTGATCGAGCCGGAAGGACCCGTCACTCGAGTAAGTCTCCGCTAGTGTCCTCTCCCGCCTCATTCGTCATCGTAGTGACCTTCTCGTGACCTTCTCCTCTCGTCTCCTGCAGACCCGGAGAGGCGGCCCAGGTTTAGTGCGGATGCTGCGGGTGGTGTTCTGCTCGCGCCAGCGCACGCCTCTGCTGTTCAGCCTCTACCTGCTCACCGTGCACGTCCTGCTGCTGCTGTGCCTGGGCGGATACCTCTGAGACGCCTCGCTTTAACCAAACAAACAACAACTGACAGATAAGGGATAGAGAGAGAGAGAGAGAGAGAGGAGGGGAAAGAAATACACAGACCTAACCCAAGCCATCCATGTGTTTTATATTGTTATATAGTGAACTCTAGACGGGGGTGTGAAGGATGTTCTACACACTAACGGTGCACTTTACAGGACGTCGTCTCTTAGCCGAGGAACGCCGATTCACGGAGGAAGTTGTTGTCATTTTAACTTTAGTTTCTCCTGTCCGACTTTGAGGGGAACCCGAGCCGAGAGGACGTCAAGGGAATCCTTTCCTTCCTAGAGATGGATGGTTTTACAGCGGTGGAAAGGTTGAGTCTTGATCATGTTTGTTGGCATATTGTTTTTTTTCGTGTGCCTTTTTTAGATTTGGATAGGAAAAAGACATTTTGGGGAGTAGTTAGCTTAGCATCCAGACTGGAAGCGCCTCGTACGTTCAAATGCTGATAAAATCCACCGTGAGACGCGCTGTAGCTCGTTTGTTTAGTTCAAACGGAAACCAAAGGAAAGAAGGAGAAGGTTTTTTTTCCAGAGGTTAATTGCCGTAGTTGATAGGCAACAATCTGAGATGCTAGAAAGTTACTTATAATAGCCAAAAAACTACAATTTGTGGGTCAAAACGAGAGATAATAATTGGTCAATTAGTGAGCTCCAGAGGTGCTTCGTACTGTTAGCATCGTGTCCGCTTTATGCTAAGCTAACCATCTACCACCTGTAGTGAGAGTGACATCAACGCTGTCGTCTACTCGGCGGGAATTTCCCAAAATATCCGACTTTTATCCTCCGATGGCTTGAGGTTCAGGGCTCGTTGGTCTGGTCTTCTTCCTCTTCTCATTTCGCACAACAAAAACGGAGCACAGTGCAATTTACGTTACACATTCCTACTGTGGGTTTTCTTTTCTTCTCATATAAATCATGTTTAACAAAAGGGAAAAGGGGACATTATTAATATTTGTACATATGTAAGCGTACGTATGCCAGCTGGATGTGGCTTTCCCCTCGGACACGTCCAATAAGATTCCCGGTCCGTGCTTCTCTTTATATTTTAAAGTTTGCGCGGTGGTTTTCGCGGCGGGTGTAGTCGCCGTGCAGCGTTCCCACCGCGTGGATTCATTCCAGAGGAGAAAGACAGCTGTTTTCTGAAGAGATCCATCCCGTTATAGACGACTCTGATGTAGCATAACTTATGAAATAATCCTCTGGTTACGGTTCTATATCGATTCTTTATTTAATTGCTCACTCTTGGTGAAATGACCCCTTCCTAAACATCCATTTTCTCATCTTACATACACTGATATATACTTTTAACTGTACATAAGTGTGTAAAAGGGCTGTATAGAAAATTGAAATATAATAAAAGTGTCGGTGGTGTAGATCAGGGACGGATCTTGTCGGGCATTAATTATGAGCTCATTTGTGTGCGTGGAATAAATTTGACATTGGAGCTTTTTCTTTTTTTTTCAGGACTTACAAAATTAAGAATTTATTCATTTTTATTCAGCAAATCAAAACACAATATGCTCCTCTTCTGTTTGTGAAGTAATTACCAATGGGTATCTTTAATCAGAGACGTTGCCGTATTCCAGAACACATTTATAATTGTGGGAGTGACATCATGACATACTGTGACATTTTGTAATTCACACAATAAAGCGCTACGTCTTAAACACTGCTGTGTCATTATATGTTGTTGTTGTGTATTTTATTCAGTCAATCGTTGCAATACAATACAATATTATTCTATATAATATACAAAACTGAAAAGGTATAGGTAGAAGCAAAAAATGCTTATATATGCCTATCCTAAATTATTATTAAATAAATCAGAGAATTAATATAAAATCAAGAAAAATGTTGTATTGAATAACAATAAATATTCCATATACATATGTTTCAATCACACTTCTAACCTTAAAACAATTGTTTTATAAATAATCCTTTTACCAACCAGAACTGAGTAGACCATTCTTATATCTATTTTAATGTTGTTCCATAATTGGACTCCTACAATAGAATACATATATGGAAAGAAGCATAATCTTACTGACACTGAACTCACATTCATTGTATTTGTTTTAATGCTTATAGCACTAAATAAAGATAAAGGTTTATTATTTTTCATGCAGGGTATAAACTTTCCTGGAAAGAGATTATTGTATGTTTGTATGTGTGCCTGATATAATATAATAATCCTTCGATGGCTTGGAACAACACATGCATTTTATTGTTTTGTGCCTATGGTCCTGTAGTCAGCTTACTGTTGTTTATTGTGTATAATGTGTGTAAGTCTGCCCCCAAGTGTTGTAACTACACTACAACCGGCTACGTCACAGTTGTGAGACCTTTCTCTCACGTGCTGCTCATAAAATAATTTTAAAGGGAATCTGAAACTCAAAATGTGTTCTCATCTCATCCCAACTTTATCTGCCAACCCTCGTAGTTCCGAGCGCATTTGAATGCAGCATTTCTTACTTTTTTAATATAAAATAACTACATATACGTATGTTATAGTAAAATAGCAAAGCATGGTTAGTGTTATTAATTAAAGTACGATAAATAAAAAAGGAGAACATTTAGTTTTAGTTTTATTTACATGCAACGCGCGTTCACGTGCGCGAGACCCGCGTTCACGTGTCGCGCATCACAACTGCGTGAAGAACTGAGATCACTTTGTTGGTGTCACATCAACACCGACATCAACCTGACTCCGGAAGGTGAGTTTATCTTCTTTGTTCTAAGTCTGAGAAGCCTAAATGTTATTACAATGTATTGTAGTCACCTTTAAAGTGCATTGAGGAAGTAAATTTAGCGAGACTACTTCTATGTGGATTCATTTTAAAGTGGAATATTGTTATGTAGCGTAAACATTTGTTGTATCTCTATGGCCAACATATTAATTATACTGAAATAACTTGATAACGACTATTTCTGACAGTAAAATATGGTAAAAAATCCCTAAACTAACATTATTTAGATACGAAAATATAAATAAATATATTATTTTTGGTGTGTTAAAGGATGTAAGGCTTCACAGGAAGTATTTGTCCTTTTAAAAGTATGTTGTTGTAATGCCGTTTTGAGGATTTCAGTGTGTGTGTGTATGCCATGAAGCACTGCTGTGTGTTTCGTTTTGGGGAAATGGAGCTTCATGTTGGAAATAACTTCCTTTTTTGAGACTTCAGCAAATGGTGGTCAGAGCTAGTTTGTTGTTGTCATAAATAGATAATAGTCAGGGTATTAGATGTATAATAGTTTTGAATAAACGATAATTAATCAGAGTTTTATACGTCCCCAGATGTGGAAGTCAGCCGTGGGCCACAACGTGAGCCTGAAGGTGGCCGCGGAGGGCGACGACTGGGAGACAGACCCTGACTTTGAGGTGTTGTCTACTTCCTGGAAATGACTGACACTGTGGTGAAAACCTGTGTGTGTGCATGTGTGTGTGTGTGTGTGTGTGTGCGTGTGTGTGTGTGTCAGCTCAATTATCTGTGTCGCTGTGTTTCAGAACGACGTGTCGGAGCAGGAGCAGAGGTGGGGGGCGAAGAGCGTCGAGGGCTCGGGCCACAAAGAGCACATCAGGTGAGAGATGCACGACATCCGCCTGGAAAACAACGGTCCTCCTCCAGATGAAGGGCAGGTCAGACCGGTTGATGTGAGGAACAACAGGAAGAGGAAGTGAGAGCAGAGAGCACACGCCGAGTCTCTCCTAATATGGGTAACGCACGATGAACCCTTGACGTCATCGCTGGATGTCAGAATAGGACTACGATTGATCTGCGACACTTTGAAACGCTTCTCCGTGTGAGAAGACGAAGGTGTTCATCATCGTCCTGCAGGACACTTCATTCATAACTCATTTGTAGTCATTAGGTTCTTCAAGAAGACACCTTGGAGCACCTGGGGCAACCTGGAGAGGATCTGCACCGAAATCCATTCATAAAAAACCTGTTACCTTTTACAACTACGTTGATGCTTCTATCATGTATATTAAGATAAAATGAAGATAAACAGAGTTTTATTGTCGTTGTTGTTAAACAACAACATTCAGTTTGATGGCCCACAACCAGCCAGTAGCAGGAAACAACAGAGATAGACAAGATAAAAGTACACAAAGATGAAAATGTACGGATAAGAATACACAAAAGGGAATAAAATAAAATAAATGTTCCCAAGTCAAATAAGATAAATGCGTGCGTTAGTTTTCATATTGCAATTGTGTAAAGTGTCAAGTGTCTAATATTGTTACATTTTAGCAGCTATCAATATATTTGCAATATTTACAACCACCAAAATATAAAAGATGAGACACCACTGGAGGGAATTCTCACAACACATCAATAAATCACAAGTCAATTATTTATTTTCGGCCTTCATGAAAAGAAAGCGTCTTATTTTCCTGCGTTTATGTCTTTATTTTAATGAATATTTTGAGTTCCTTTTATATAGTTTAAATGTCCGTAAAAGCCCAAATCCTACAGGTTGCTATCAGGTTGTTTTTGGCGGGCGTCTCTGCCTCGGTGTGTTTGACCCCTGCGTGACCTTCCAGTGTCGCGGAGCTCAGAAACAAGGTCACGGCGGAGCACGCGCAGCTCAAGCAGAAGGATGCGACTCCCAAAGCGTCGTACGGGTACGGAGGAAAGTTCGGAGTCGAAAAGGACCGAATGGACAAGGTAGGCGAGAAACTCAAAACAAGCTTATGAACTCCTCTTCTTATTCCTATGATCTGGTATAAAACACGAGAGCTATGAACGCGGGTCTCTTCTCTCCAGGGGGCTTTGGGGAACAACTACCGGCCACAGGTGGAGCAGCACTCCTCCCAGACGGACGCGGCGCGAGGGTTCGGCGGGAAATTCGGTGTCCAGAAAGACCGCGTGGACAAGGTGAGCGGGAGGGAGTCCGACTAGTTTTAAAGGAATTAGTGGAACGTGGAAGATGGAAGACTTGATGAGTTAATTCAGCTTAATTCATTATTTTTTATTTCCCCTTGCCTGGAAACCAATTCAATCCAACGTACATGCATACGCTCATACATATACATCTGCCTTCATCTATGTAGTTTGTTTCTTTAAATAAAATGAACACCTGCATTTTTATTTTTTATATTTTTATTTTTTATATTTTCCTTTTTCTTAATACTCGGACTTTAGGATGTTTTGTCCACTGTTTCTTCGTCCTCTATGTATTGTCTGTTGTCTTAATTTGTTTAAAAGAAGATGGAAGACTTTGAGATTTTGAACAATTGAAACTGAGGATAATATTTTTTTAACCATTTAATTGAAAAATCTGTGTTGTCTGCGCAGTCGGCCATGGGCTTTGAATACAAAGGAGAGGTGCAGCAACACGCGTCTCAGAAAGGTAAGACACCTGTCCGCTTTCTCAATTATTTTCCTTTTCCCAACATAATGTGTCTCCCCATCCGCTTGTGTTCAGACTACTCAAAGGGGTTTGGAGGAAAGTTTGGCGTGGAGAAAGAAAAAGTGGACAAGGTGGCTCTGGGCTACGACTACAAAGGCCAGACGGAGAAGCACCAGTCGCAAAAAGGTGCATTCAAGTTATGGCAAATCATCGTTTTGACACGTTTTTTTTAATTTAAACTGATTTTAATTCCTTTATTCAGATTATTCAAAAGGGTTTGGAGGAAAGTTTGGTGTTGAGAAGGAGAAAGTGGATAAAGCCGCTCTGGGCTATGATTATAAGAGCGAGACGGAGAAGCACCAGTCACAGAAAGGTGAGGAGAGACTGTGTGTGTGTGTGTGTGTGTGTGTGTGTGTGTGTGTGTGTGTGTATGTGTGTGTGTGTGTGTGTGAGTGTGTGTGTGTGAGTGTGTGTGTGTGTCCGTGTGTGTGTGTGAGTGTGTGTGTACATCTTATAATACGCTGACTGATCAGATTGATCTCTGTTTAGATTATTCTGCAGGTTTTGGAGGTCGTTATGGAGTCCAGGCCGACCGCATGGATAAGGTCTGAATTACAGCTGCAATTATTTATTTGTATTTATTTTGTTATTCATCTGGAGGTTTAGTAGATATTTTTTAAGTGAAATTTAATGAAACCATAAAAAAAATACACCATAGGCCCTTTTAAAAATGTTATCGGGTCTCATATCAAGCCTTTTTTCCTGTTGGTTAATTAATTAATGAATATATAATATATATATTCTTATTTTTCCAGAGTTACGATGTAAATTAAAAGCCTCTTTTTGGTTACTTCTAAATGTTGAAATTATACTCAAGACATACTGTATGTACTCACTTGGATATATATATATATATATATATATATATATATATATATATATATATATATATATATATATATATAAAAAAAACATGAATAGATATAATGTAAAATACCTCCGTTGTTGAGGCCTAGCATGTTTTCTGTGGCTCGGGGAAAATGTATATTTGGTACCAGAGACAAACTTATGTTTTATGATCTTATAGAGGATCAATTTAGGGCTAAAATGACCTTTTGAAAAAGTCCATCTTCCTCTCTGTTGCTCTGTCAGAGTGCAGCTGGGTTCTCTGACATAGACTCCCCTTCCTCCGCGTATAAAAAGACACAACCGGTCGAGGCCTGTAAGTCCATTTGTCCACTCATGCACTGTATTCATGTATTCATCACTGTATTCATGTATTCATCACTGTGTTCATCACTGTATGCATGTATTCATCACTGTATTCATGTATTCATCACTGTGTTCATCACTGTATGCATGTGTTCATCACTGTATTCATGTATTCATCACTGTGTTCATCACTGTATGCATGTGTTCATCACTGTATTCATGTATTCATCACTGTGTTCATCATATTTCTCTGAATTCTGCAGCAGGTGCAGGTGCAGGGAAACTGAAGGCCCGCTTTGAGAACATGGCCAAAGCTTCAGGTGAAGAGAACAAGAAGAAAGTGGAAGAGGAGAGAGCGAGGAGGCAAGCCAGGGAGAGCGGAGAGAGAGAGGAGGCCCGGCGCAGGCAGGAGGTAACGAGGCGAGCTCTGAAAAGAGGTCCGGATAGGAAGCGACAGTCGAGCGTGCGCGGCAATGATTTTGTTTCCTGTAGGAGGAGAGCAGGAGAGAGGAGGACCACCGGCCACCACCTGACCCAGATGTGGCCCCAGATGTGGATGAGGATGAAGACGAGGCTGCATATGAGAATGAGGATGAAGACGAGGCTCCATATGAGAATGAGGCTGTAGACGAGGTCCCATATGAGGACGAGGCCCCATATGAGGACGAGGTCCCATATGAGGACGAGGCCCCATATGAGGACGAGGCCCCATATGAGGACGAGGCCCCATATGTGGACGAGGCCCCATATGTGGAGTTGGAAATGCCGCCACCTGAAATCCACGACCACATGCCAGAGATACAAGAAATTCCTGAACCAGAAGTAAGACACACATTCATTTATCCATTTAAATGTAAATCCAAGACAGTCATGATAACATAGAAACAGAAATAAGAACAAAACAAGAGATACAGAAGTGGAGATTAATCTCTCTCCATCAGACAATCAATTCCCTGTTTATCTTTCATTCTTTTACATTTCTATTTGTTTTGAAGCAGAATATTAGTTTTTTTAAGTTCAACCAGACACATTTTTATATGATTTTCTTTTAGCGTGAAAATTCAATTGTTAATTGGGGGAAATATATTAAAATCTTTCTTTTTATGGACATTAATTTCCTAAAACAAAAAGCTTTCCATTACTCAAACATGAGAGCATGTTTGTATCTGTAATGGATTATTTTTAGCTACGTAGTGAGTATTCATATTAAAGTTTTTATAGTGTGAATTAACCAGTTATTTTATATGAAAATATAAAATACAGGAAAGAAACGTCAATGTGTTTTTTTTTATTTTGCAGGGTCTAAATTGAGCAATGATGTTACTGGCTACCATCTTTCTGAGGAAAACTAGTTGCAACTCAGGAGACAGGGTTTTCCCTCTTTTTTAAATGTGCAGCAGACAGAACCCTTTTTTTATCTCTAAGGGTTCCGTAAACAGTAAAAATAATAAAAACATCCTTTTGACTCGAACGGAAACACGTGAAACTGGGCCGAGATCTTAGGTCGTCTCCAAGATTTCAGATCACAAACTCAAAGGATGCTGTGCGATGTTTCCAGGAGGAACCGGACTACGACGAGCCGCCCCCGATGCTGCCGCCGCGCTCAGACGACTTCCTGGACGCTCCGCCGCTCCCCAACAGGTCGGCGGCTGAGGAGGAGGACGATGGAGAGTACGAGGAACCCGTGGAGCCGCTGTCTCCTCCGCCGACAGGTCCGTCAGCTCGCAGTAAAAAGCCAAACCCCCTGCACGGGAAACTCGCTCACTTCCGTTTTATTTTACAGCCGACGACCACGACTATGAAGACCTGTCGAGTGGCACGCAGGCCGTCGCCATTTATGACTACGAAGGAGGTACGACACCTACATCCTTTTTCTTTTTTACATTTAATCATCCATCAACATTCTTGAGGATTAATCCTTTCCTCCCCCCCCCCCACACACAGAGGCTGAAGATGAGATCTCCTTCAGCCCGGATGACGTCATCACCAACATCGAGATGATCGACGAGGGCTGGTGGAAGGGACAGTGTCACGGCCGCGTCGGTCTGTTCCCGGCCGCGTACGTCACGCTGCAGCAGTGAGCTTACACGCTTCACTTAAAAAATATCAAGTTTAATATATCGTGTTTCTCGGGTTGTATTCATTTTAGCATTGTATTTATAGAATGAATCATAGAAAACGTGCCAAAACGGTCGACATCCAGTCGTATTGTGTAGCTCACATGGGGCGGTGAGATGTGACGGTATGATTGTATTAGTACAAAGGGGTTAAATATTTTATCTGCAATAAACTGATTGAATACAACATTCTACAGGCAAGTTTTTTTGTATTACAACTTTAATTGGTCGATTTCCAACTGCAGGGCTAATCGCACACCTTCGATACGACGGTACTCAGAGATTTGGGCAAAATATTCCAATTCATTTGAAGAATCTGAGAATTGCAACAAAGAAAGGGGAGAAAATGACATGCGACAGAACAGAGACATTTCAGTCTCAACCCCAACGGGTGCACCAGTAATACGTATTTATACATCAATAGTAAACAAAACCAGCCATAGATCTGGAAGTTATTTTTTATCAGAGTATTAAAAACGTACAATGCAATAAAGAATATATGACAATCACCTGCCTTGCTATGGTGTAGTAAGACGAGTAAAAAGGATATTTTGCACACGTTTTAGTTTCCTAAAACGGTTCCGAACATGAAAATGAAGCCGTTGTTCCATAAGAACAAACATTTTCCTGCACCGAAATATTTGATAACAGAAGTTGCAATCCACCGAACACGAGATTCAACAGCAGATTCCACAGGTGTCACGTACAAAAGAACACATGAAATCATTTGCTTTTCCTGCGTCAAAAGTCTTTGAGGCAAAGCGAAGGTCTTCTGGTTTGGGCTCACCAGGCCATTCCCTTCTTCTTCTTCTTGCCCTGGCTGCCTTTCTTTCCGACCCGTTTGTCCTTCATTTTCTTGGCCTGCCGTTGGTTCATCCACCCGGGGTACTGACCGTTTTCATCCAGCAGAGTTTTCTTGTTGCGCTTGCTGTCCAGGTCCATCTTCCCATCTGTGACGCGAAAGACAAAGATTACAAAAATTAAAATAAGACGATGAATAAACACGTTTCCCAAAAGCAAACGCACCAACAGAAATAAAAAAGTAACATCCGTCTAATTCTGTGTTTGATGTTAATAAATGTCTTTAAAATGTTGTCTGGAATCTAACACTAGCCCAATTTGACAATCTATGCCATCAACACATAACATGACATGTCATTTAGCAGACGCTTTTATCTAAATTGACTTACAATAAGTGCATCAACCTAGAGTACAAACTAAGAACAACAAGAATACAGAAAGTAACATTTCCTCAACATTGTCAAACTACAAAAGTACCATAAGAGCCATTTAAGTGCCACTGAAGTGCTAATCTAACACAAATCTACAGAAACAATTACCTTTTAGTACAAACACTTTGAAAAATAAATAAACAAAAATAAAACTATAATCAGCTGTTGATCCTCCGTGGACCATGTTGTGCCCAACCTTTCACTCAACTCACCCGCCATCGCCACATCCTCCTTGATCTGGTCAGCCGTCACCACGGTGGCGATCTCCTCCATGTCAGCCATGACGGCCTTCCCCGTCTTACCCATGCTCAGAGCTTGTTTCAGACGGACCAGCTCCTTTGGAGCTATAATCTTCCTCTTCTCGGCACGCATCTTCCTCTTCCATTTGCTCCGGAGGCTTTTTGCCATTTTAAGGACAAGCTGGGGAAAAAGGAAGACCAAAAAACACACATTACATTAGATGCCAAGCATGAAGACATAATGTTTCAGCTTCAATGACAGTTTTTGTAACTTAAACTGGATTACAAACAAGGTTTAACTAATCTCAAGGTTCTTACAAATTTTGACCGATGGATTTCCATGACATTTAACCAAATTTCTATGACCAAACTGAAATCTCGGTATAAACATGCAACATTTAGAAAATGTTGCGTATTGAGAGCGTACGCCGGCTTATATTTTGTGCGTCTTTCTTTAAAAAGAACATACTAATTATTTAAAACTCTGCGTTAATGAACATGTGATTATAACACATTTCCATGACTTTTCCAAAACGTTTATGATTTAAGTTTTTTCCATGACTTTTCCAGGCCTGGAAATGACCTTTTCAAAATTCCATGACTTTTCCAGGTTTTCCAAGACCGTACGAACCCTGTAATCTAATAGTTTGATGAAGGCACCATCATCAGAATGATACTCTTAGGACACATGAGGACATTTCAATATAATAGTGAACACGTTAAAAAAACATTCACAGATTGAGAGTAATGGTATCATACGGGTAATAATAGTCAGATAATAGTGATGGGGGGTATTAAACGTAACAAAGACACGTGATCTGTTCCAGCTCCACAGTCCGGAGAGTAGGACACGTTACTGCTTCATGGAGGCAGGTTTCTAAATAAAAACGCTTCGGCCTTTAATAAACCTACGCTCACAATTCACATGACGCAAGATCTTATTTATAAGATACTTCTTCACTTATCAAGTAGAATACTAAAGCTAGCGTTACACGTTGTCACCAACTCGTGGTAAATACGTTACATAACTATATATTACTTAATAAATACAGCAATAATCCTTACGGCAACGAGCAGTTTGCTAGCTTCATAGCTATCGAAAGGCTAAATCAGCTCAAGTATTCCCTTTAAAGCTAATTAATACCGCACGTTAGATTAATAAGCTGTACAAGTATTGTTACACATGTTAACAGTAAGCAGTGACTTACATATATGTAGTTTAGCTGCTTAAATGTCCTCCGTAGTCAAGCGAACACACTCTCCGCTGCCTGCACGTGTTTACAAGTAAGAGAAGAAGAAAAAACAGATGACGCGTGTTTAAAGAAACAGGCACCTGATTGGCTGATACCGTGGATCTGAAGATCCTAACGTCTGATTGGCTGGTAATCTCAAACCCGGAAAGTCGAAGGATTACGGAATGTAAATAAAACGCCGAGGGGAGGAGGACCTACAAATATAACCTCTAAACACGTTTATTTGACACCAGCGTATGAAGTAAGCAGCCAAATGTAAAGCAGCAGCGTTTAACGCTACAACATATATATTTTAATATATATATATATATATATATATATATTTTTTTTTTTTTTTTAATCTATTGTCATGAGCCACTGTTCGAACAGCCTGGCTCCTGCTCGCAGCTTCGGCCCAGTCTGCAGTCCACTGCAGACCACTTCTTCTTTAACGCAGATGTTCAGCATGTTGGACACCGCTGCGGAGCAAATGATGGTCCACAAAGACTTCCGGGCAGCTTTTGAAACATGCGACACAGGCCTGGAGAGTTGTGCCAACATGGAGCAAGAGGACAGCAGGTGAAAAGTCTAAATGCACCCTCCTTGTCTGCCTGTCTGGGTGGAGATGTCACGTTGTGTGTGTGTGTGTGTGTGTGTGTGTGTGTGTGTGTGTGTGTGTGTGTGTGTGTGAGTGTGTGTGTGCGCGTGTGCGTGTGTGTGTGTTTTGACTCCCCAGATGTGGAGATGTTAAGGCTGGCTTCTGCATCTTAGGGATTCAAGCACTGGCTGAGCTGAATCAGTGGCACGGTGTCTTCTCCTGGGTCCTTCAGCAGTACGAGTACCAGGAGGAAATACCGGCTAAAATAATGCAGATGTGGTGAGCAAAGCTGAATCTTTAAACAATTAATTAATATGTATATTTTAAAATGAATCTTATTACATGTGACATGTGAAACATTTAGATTTGTTTTCATAATAATATAATTTAATTGGAAGAAACAAGCGTAAAAGAATAAAAAAGATGACAAATAATAATACATGTATACAGCCTGCAACAAACATTTTTTTTTTTTTTTCAGAATACTCTCATGGAGCGTTAGTGGACAGAAGGGGTTCCCACTTCATTTTGGCCATATAGTGTTGAATAATCCGTATTTCCCACAATTAATCGTTTTGCCAGCATATAATCATGTCATTATCATTTCCAAGACGCCAAGGAAGCGTGTTCATATTTAAAAGACATGAACTCAAGGATATTAAATATAGTGTCATTTGTGACAGGGGGAGCAGCAGCAAATCCTCACATTAGAGAAGCTGAAGTCAGAGAATGTTTGGCATTTTTACTAAATAAATAACTGAAACAAAGATATTTTTTCTGTCGATTCACTAATCCAAAATATTGTCTTTCTCGTGGCAGCATACTTCTTTATTCCAAGGTGGGAGAACCGGCCACGATGCAGGAGGCCGCCAGAGTTTGGTTGCACTGCCCATCCAACAGCAGAGCAGCGGGGTTCAGGACGGTGGCGGAGCTCTACCTCCTGCACGTCCTCGTGCCTCTTGGACACAGAGATGAGGCCGTGGATCTGATCGCCGGTGAGGTGGGAAGCGCCGCGTTCACCGAAAAACAGAAGCAGACGGCACTGGATGTCGTAGAAGAAAAAGAGCAACGGGATAAAGAACCGCCTCTAAATCCCGCCATCGATCCAAACTCGGAGATCACGGCACGGCCTGTCTCTACTCGAGGTCTTCAGCTCAGTCCTCACAACATGCATTATATTCATTCATATAAGTACAAACTGTGATTCTGATTGTTTGTGTTTGTGTTATACAGGATCTGTAATGCGTAAACTTGAAGCCATGCTCAGGTTTTTGTACAGAAACGCGTTGATGGTCGGCTCCGGCTCGTTCCCTCTCCGGAGAGTCTTTCTGGCGGCCGTTCTCCTCTACATGCTTTCTTTACGCATGGATCCAGGTTGGATTACATCTTCTGTGTAGCTCAGTTTCATCATCACAAGGCTTTTTTTTTAAGTATACAACTTTTTATTTGGAAATAAATATGTGCATTTCTTCCTGTTTCTTCCCAATGCAGCACTTCCATCTTCATTCATGTGGATTTCTAAACTTCTCAAACTGCTCAGACAGATGTGGACCGCCATGTTTGCGCCGTACTATCAGGCTCTCACTCAGAAACAGTGAAGGACTGAACATCACAAAAAAATTCCCGCATCATTTTTGATTAAATTTAACTTCTTTGTGTTGGTAAGAGAATATGGTTTAGTCCCTTTTTCAAAAAATGTCATCAAATGAACACTAGATATATTAATTACTTATTTTTACTCTGAATAAATACATTTCCAGCCATTTTTACCGTTTTCTGAGTCAAATCAAAAGTATGCTTTTGTATGATTGTAACATGGCATTTTTGTATTATTATGTATAATATTACATATTTTAAGATGTTTTCATTAAAATAGATTCTATAATAGTCATGTGAATTTGAACAGTGTTTTAACAAGACCCACTTCTGGGGGGGGGGGGGGGGGTAATCTATAATATGTATGTATGTTTAAATTAGGGTATATATTTATGTGCTTATATATATCAAATATGTATTTCATTTTCTTGATATGTGTATGAAAAAGAAAAGATGTGCACATCACACATATATGCACAGGCACATAATCAAAAAAATGAAATATGAATAAAATATATAGATTTAAATAAGGGTAAATATGCTAATACCTACACACACACACACATATATATATATATATATATATATGCGTATATGTATATGTATATAAACATATATATATATATATATATTTATATATACATATGCATATATATATATGTATGTATTTATATATTTGTTTTTATATGCATATCAAGAAAATTAAATATTTGATCACACAAAACAAGACAAACTTTTAATTACAAAACAATGACACCAGTGAGATAAAGTAAATTTAAACAAATAATAACCAAACCATACGAAATGGTCCTTAGTTTAGATTGTTTTAAAGTGGGATAGTATATTAATATTTCCCAACGATGCAGTGTGCGTGACAACTTTTTAACTTTCGATTTCGTCAAAGTGAGAATAAATTCAAAAACGAAAGTGAACCTCCAGCTGTCGACGTGAAGGTGCTGTTTACTCTGAGATGAATGAGAGTAATCCTGTGAAACGAAACGAGGGACACGTCCACCAGTCTCCCTGCACGCTGCGGACCGGCAGGTGAACTCAGACTGAACAGACCTGCTGTGTTACAATGAATCTGTGAAGTTTTCTCAAAAACCTTAATATGTGGAACCGCTACTATGGTAAGTGATTTAAATGTTACCAAGAGTACTCAGCGATATATATTACTGCCACTGTTTCTTATTACTGTAATTGTCTGTAATAGATTTGCTTCTGTACAGTATGTAAATAAGATGTAAAAGGAATTAACATAAAACCATAACTGACTAACACAGGGGAAATAAAGAAGTAGTTGATGTATTTCAGGGCGAATATTTCGTATTGCACTAGTGCCACCATGTGTGGATTAAATAGACTTGAATGATGGTCAAAAGATGGTGGCTTTCCAGTGGAGAACACATACTAAAGTACCTGTTGTGTCTTTATGCTCTGTGTATAAAGGCACTGTTATAGTTCTATACTATTCGTGGGTTGTCTAAATCATAGTTAGATAAAATGCACGGAGACGAGGATGCAGCATAAGTAAGATCTTTACTCGCGGGAGAATCACCCAACTGCCAGGCATGAACAAACTATCACCGAACACTGGAGTGGTGACAGACAAACACAATCGAGCACCGAGTGCTCGATCCAATATACCACAGTACCCTAGTTGCCCCTCCAGGGGATAAAACATAATAAAGTACCTCTCTAGGTTGCCTTTACAGTGGAGAAAAAATAATAAAGTACCCATATGGTGCCTTTCCAGTGGAGAAAACATAATAAAGTACCCTAGTTGCCCCTCCAGAGGTTAAAACATAATAAAGTACCTCTCTAGGTTGACGCTCCAGAGGATACAACATAATAAAGTACCTCTCTAGGTTGACGCTCCAGAGGTTAAAACATAATAAAGGACCCATATGGTGCCCCTCCAGTGGAATACATGTGATGCATCGCCCTCTAGGCTTCCTTTGCAGTAAAATAAACATGATGCATTGCCATAGGACGCCCCCCTTATGCTGGAAAACCTCCTGCAACTGGTGCCTCACCACATGCAGCTGGTACCTTTTTAATTTTTTTTAAAAACCTGCCCCTCAACCTGAGTTGGCCGCAGCAAGCTGGTTTTAAAGGGGGGGGGGGATATTTCACAAATGTTCAGGGGAATGAAAAAAGCGCGTTTACTCTCCGGAGCTCCTTTGAGAGTCTCTGAGGGTCTCCAGGCCCCTCGCGATTTGTTTGCAGTGTAGATCTCGCAGACCCACACGATCAGCTGTTAAAACATTATGGCTAAATTAAGATCTCCACGGGCTCCACCGCAATTTGTAACGATGCAGTAACTTGCTCAGCGTGTGTGGTTTCTTCAGTGAATTTCTTCGTATTATTGCATTTCACACAGTTATTTTTCTCTTCACAACCAATAAATCCCTCACGTGTGCAGCGACGACGTAGGAAAACAAAACACTGACCTTGGATCTGTGTAAAATAAACATCTCCTGTACACGCGGCCTTAAGTCAACAAACCAAACACAAATTTCTCACTCTGTCTTCTATCAAATGACGTAATTGTTTATTTGAATTCAATATGCAAGTGAGGTAGGTGTTCGCTGCAGCTATATTTACCTTCGCCCTCAGGACTTTGCTGTTACATTTTTCATTTTATTCTCACACACGTGTACGCCCGCTGGCACTCGGGGCCGCTACGGTAGGCGGGCCGTGGATAACGTGTTCGGTTTGAGTTTTGACAAATCGGATTATTTGAATGTTTCTGATGGTCTGCCACAGGAATGAGAGGCCTCTCCAACTACAATCTGTCCTGCTGTGTGAACACCTTACTCCAGACCTTCTCTGCTACCTGGGAAGTCGGAGAACTTCTCGCCAAGTAAGAAATATTAAGTTGCATATCCATATGAACCTGACTTTTAAAACAAATACAGCTTCAGTATAATTTAAAGTTTTTTTTCATTAAATCTGAAAGGATCACTTTCACTTAAAGCCCCACTATGTAACTTTTCCACCTTAAAATAACAGCTTGAAAAAAATTGTGCCGCTACAATGACTTTTAATATGGTGATTTGCGCCTCCGCCACTGCCATCGGGGGTCTGTGGCCAGAAAACTGCTGAATGTAAGATGTTGGGACCGGCCCGGTACTTCCGGTTTGGACCGGCGGAAGTACTTCAACTTGCTTTCTGGCAGTGATTACCCAACGTCATATAGTGCCAGTCCACGCTCGCAGGTGACTTTTTATTTGTTCCACTACGCGACGCGTACAGATAGAATGACATGCCGCTGTGGAGAACACCGGCGCGGCTGATCGAAGCACGCTGCCGGCAGCGCGCTTCGATCAGCTGTGAGCTCACAAGCCGGAAGAGCCATATATGGCTCGAGAGACAGAGATTCACGACACTGAAGTAAACATCAAATACCTGAAGGGGGCGCTACAGGGGAAAAGTTACATAGTGTCGCTTTAAAGCGACTCTCGAGCCATATATGGCTCTTCCGGGTGACTCACAGCTGATCACGGCTCGCTTCCTCATCAGCGGCCGGGCGTCTCGTTCAGACCCGGCCCGGTGTTCTCCACAGTAGCATGTTACTCCGTCTCTACGAGTCGCGTAGTGGAGCAAATAAAAAGTCACCTGCGAACGTGGACTGGCACTATATGACGTTGCGTAATCACTGCAGACAGCAAGTTTAAGTACTTCCTGTTCCTCAACCGGAAGTACCGAGCCGGTCCCAACATCTTACATTCAGCAGTTTTCTGGCCACAGACCCCGATGGCAGTGGCGGAGGAGCAAATCAACATATTAAAGGTCATTGTAGTGGCATAATTTTTTTCAAGCTGTTATTTTAAGGTGGAAAAGTTACATAGTGGGGCTTTTAGTAAGATCACATTTTGGAGGGCCTGGATTGCTTTTTCTGTTTCCTACTATTTATTGGTTGGTCAGGAAAAAACAGCACGTCAGAAGAAGTTTGGAAATAAATCTATTATACTAAACACTACAATTTACACTGGAAACCACAATAAAGAATGCACGGTATTACCTTGCAATATGTGTATGGACTTAAAAATACTTTAATAATGAAATCCATGTGATAAACAAAACCAAAAAAGTCCAAACACATCAACAATATATTCATATATATATATATATATATATATATATATATATATATATATATATATATATTGCAGGATTACAGTAGCAGGTGCACAGTAGTGAGCAGTAATAAAAATAAAAAAGTTTAAAAAACAGTAAGAAAAATACAATAGCAAGAAAAATACACATATATTTATATATATATATATATATATATATATATATATTTATTTACATGCATATACATACATATATGTATTTATATATATGTATATATATATGTATATATATATATATATATATATATTATATAAAGTGTTCCCAAGCAAGATTAGCAGATATTCCCTTACTTTATTTAATTCCAGTGAAAATGACTCTTGATAATAATTGAACAAAATGGCCGCAAATTCGAGAAGTAAAGCGGGGATTGCACTGGTGTCAATCCGGATTTTTCTCAGGTGCTAAAAAAAGTTTTACGATGGTTTCTGAATTGCACCGCTAGGTGGGAGGCAGGCGGCGTGGGGGCGGACGGCCGTAACGTCCCCCTGCAGCTAAAGAGAGTCCTGGCCTCCATGAGGAGCGACCACCCCCAGCCGACGCCTCACCGCGACTTCCTCCACTCTCTGCATGGGAACCTCATTCGACGTAAAGGAAAAACAAACCTCCGCACAATATTGTAACACCGATGTGGTTCACCTGACAACTTCTGACGATGCTTTGCAGTTTCTGTGCAGCACGATGCCGACGAGGTGTTCCTCCACATCTTGAACTTCATGCAGCAGCAGATGGACGACAAACCTCTGGTGGGTAATCGTGACCATTCGTTTTCTCTCCGCCTGTGTGTGCGTCGGCCATAATTTGCGTCCGCATTTTGTTTTTCTCTGCCAGGCTCTTAAAATCCAGGATCTGTACAAGATTTCCTTGGAGACGCACCTGCAGTGTTTGGAGTGCAGCTCCTTCCAGACTCTGACCAGCTACATGCTCAGCCTGTCT
The DNA here is from genome assembly GCA_036178185.1 of Liparis tanakae. Lineage (NCBI taxonomy): Eukaryota > Metazoa > Chordata > Actinopteri > Perciformes > Liparidae > Liparis > Liparis tanakae. The sequence continues at coordinate 5,534,174 of CM070089.1, forward strand.
CTGCATGTGAAGGAAGATCACGACTCCCTGGTGCCGTTACTGTCTTTTATCTCCTTTAAATTGTTTTTAAGACATTTTATATGATTGGCTTTTTATTTTAACCAAAATGAAAAGAGAAGCTCAACATTACGTTAGCTTTGCTTAGCCTAGCATAAACTCTAGAAACACATTGCCTTGCTCTGCATGCAGGAAACTAATCAATATTTTCAGCACCTATTATGCAAACTAATAAAACATTTCGTATTTAATTAATACAATCACGGAAGTGAGAAACTAACAAGTTGTGGTTTTACAGGAAATGATAAGACTATAACACGTTCAATTGGTATGTGATTTTTCATTTAAATTATGTTGTGACCACTACTTATATATATATATAAGAAATAGCCCAGAATATCACCTATAACTTAATAATCTGTTAATTAGGGAGCATTAATGGTGCTAACCGAGCCAGGCTAGCTGTTTGCCCCGTTTACAGTCTTGATGCTAAGCTAAGCTAACTGGCTGCCGCGACACATTCAATGGTCATGCGTGAGCGTGGGCTGAAAGTCACTGTCAAACAATTCCTGTAAACTTTCTTGAAGTCAAACTAAGAAGTAGCCTTTATTCTTTCCATGAACTTTTTCCAGGAGAACTGCATGACCTCCTTCTTCCAGCATCAGGAGCTGAGGGGGATCGATTGCTGCTTTTGTGCAACGTGTGAAAAGAAGACACCGTCTAAACAGGTGAAGAGTGAAACGCTTCCCAGGAAGTATGAACCGCCACATTGAAACATCTTTTTCTTCTTCTTCTTCTTCTTCTTCTTCTTCTTCTTCTTCTTCTTCTTCTTCTTCTTCTTCTTCTTCTTCTTCTTCTTCTTCTTCTTCTTCCTGCAGGCTTTCAAACTGCTCTCCCTGCCTCGTATCTTGTGCGTGCACCTGAAACGGTTTCGTTATCGCGGCGGTTCCACCCAAAAACTCGATTGCGCGGTGACCTTTTCCGAAACCTTTGACTTCTCTGAGACCCTCAAAGAAGCGTTCTCGTCAGACTTTGATCAGGTACTTAGAGAAATGATGATAATAATAATATCTTCACATAGTATCTTTCAAACAACTTTATTTGTCCTTCTAGATCGACTGCAAATATACGTTGCATGCAGTGGTCGTGCACTCTGGATATGCAATGTCTGGTCACTATACTGCCTACGTTCGTCACCATGAGAACCAGCGCTGGTACTATGCTGATGATAGCCACGTGAAAGAGGTACGTCCAATCTCATTCTAGCTTGTACTTGTTAAATATTACGTACGAATATATGTCAACGCTTCCTATTCAATCATTATTATACAGGCATGAAAGCGCCCATGTAGATTTGGCATAAATACGGTACGTCTTTAGGGGCAAGAGAGAAGGATGTGGCGACATCTAGTGGCGAGGCTGCAGATTGCGACCCAGCATGCCGGGTGGCTGACGCTAAATAGTGATCAATCCTACATCTAAGCCAGAGCTTGGTTTGCACGGTTTATTCTGTATTAATATAAATTTTCATTCCTCCCTTAAATTTAAATTGGAAGTATAAAAAGACAATAGCCTTATGAAATGTACAATCTGAAATCGTTGAAGGTTTCCTCCTTAAAACTATCAGGGAAAGGGAAAAATAGCTTTAAATCTCCACTTCTTCTTGAGGGATTGTTGTGTAATCCTAATAATTTTTTGGGGTTGCAAATGCGATTCATTTTTTTTCCACTTTCCAACACATAGGCCTCCTGGGAACAAGTACAGAGCACATATGGAGGACGTTACAGGTAATCTTCAACACAGGGTTTTCACGTCTCTTTTGGTGATTTTGCTTAGCGTAGCTTGTCATTAAACAGCTACTATGACTCTGTGTTTATGCTAGGCTAAGTTAGCTAATAATAAAGATGTCTGTCGCGGTGCCCCTGTTTATCCATCATACTCTTATTGGCACACTTTTTGGCAAGAAAGAAGATATGCAAAAGCATACTCTGAGTATAATACAGAGAGGACTTTTAATTTCTTCTCACATTAACAACTCCAGTTGTCTGTGTTCAGCCTCATCTATACAATTGTCTCACTTTCAGAAAATGTGTAATACAGTAATAATTTCCTCCGTCACAAACTAACCCACCCCCAAAAAAGTGATTTTCATTATAGCCCTCTTAAACCGGCCTCCAGAGTTTAAAGATTTTTATGATTAACATTTAAAGCCTTGCATGTGTGACTCACGCTGCTATCAGGCAGATTAGATTTTTTTTTTTTGTCATTGCCGGAAAGACCTTCAGATCTTTAGCCAAAGCCCGATTGTCCACTTCTCATTGAAGATTAAAGACAAAAGGTCTTGTTGTGACTTCTTAAACTCACAAGCAGAGGACATCCGTCGTGTCCGTCAGGTTGTCTTGTCAGCAGCTTTCAGAAAATGTTTGTTTGTCTTAAACTCGTGTTCCTTTTTACACATTTCCAGCACTAACTCGTAGAAGAATAACTTTGTTTTGTACATTTCAGTCTGCAAGCCGGTTCACTGTCTTTTTTCTTATCTTTTTAAAATATTTTTTACAGACACACAGCATACATGTTAATGTTCAGAAGAGGTACGCAAGAGGACGGAGAGCAACAGGGACCTTCTGGCTGAGTGGATGGATGAAGTATACCCAAGGTTGTGGCACAATATTGGAGTATTAACATGTATCTGCTTGACGTAATCTATTGTATTTTTGTTTTATTGTATTGGATATATGATTTCTTCGGAGCTCATTTAGATTGTTCTTCAACACAGTCATTTCTAATAATCTCCAGCAGGAGGCGACAAAGACTCAACACACTGATGGGTTTTCCAGCCTCAGACCACACACACTGTGAACACACTCAGTGGGGGGGGGGGGTGCTTAGCTTAGGTATTCACTGTTCGGGTGAAAATACCTGCTATTGGAGTCAATGTTCATTTTCCTGACCCTGGTGTGTAATATATATATATATATGACACCCATGAAGATCGATTAATTTTTTTTCTCATTTGGGCTGCCAAAAAAAAATGTAAACTCTTATTTCATGTGTTGTTTTTTCTCACGACCTGCAGACTTTTTAATACGAGGTACAGAAACTGATTTGTAATGAAACACCCGGATGTTTATCACTCTTATTGATAACAGCAGCACATCTTCAAACCACCTGAGCTCATAATGAACGCACACACACTAACACACACACACAAAAAAAAAAGCCCGCTCTGTCTGCAAAAAGAGGTTAAATGTCGCCATCGAACCCACAGTGCACGAATGCTCGGAACAGGCTGTCAGCGGAGCCTCTTTAAGTTCCCATTCGCTTGGCCAACAGTCGGGGGGGACCATGTGAAACGCTGCCGATGTGCCGCAGAGCTCTGACAGAATGGAACATGTCTGCACGGCGCCACGGGCAGCGGGCCTCACGCTCAGTCATCTCGTTGCCTCGCGGCCCGGGCCGAGCTCTCTGACCGGGGGGTATCGTCCTCCTCTCTGATTGAGGAGTGAGTGCTCAGATCTTTTCTTTAACTCGCGCTTTAGAATCTCTCAGCTTTTCTGGGGCACAACCTAAATATTTTATTTAACTCTTGTTACCGCAGAACCTGCAAATATCCGCAATTTTGCAAAATGCAGACTGAAAAAAAAGTATTTCCAGTAATATGATGCACAAATGATGATGGCACTCAGAAAGAGGCCATTGTGCACGTTGAGTACTTTTACTTTCGATTCTTCCATTTTGCTGACAGCTGATGTACTTTCACTTATAACTCGGAACCTTTACTTATAACAGACTTATTTTACATTATGGTATTTGTGCGTTTACTAAAGTAACGGATCTAAATGCTTTAAATTATCATCATTACTATGTTAGCTTTAGCTAGTTGAGCTAATCTGATATCCAGTTAGGTAGTTTCATCTATGTACTGCATCACATTTTATTTGTTATAAAGCGCATTAGTTACCTTTCAACACCTCAGTGCAGGAAACATGTCAAATCAAAGGCACACTTACTATTTATGCATCTTCATTATCCAAAGTAGGCCAACTGAAACATTACAGAGAAACATCAAAGAGCACACCGTTCTATAGACTTTTGATTTATAATTAATGTTAGATGACGGAGTGTCAGGTAGACGTTAGACGAGCACCTGCCCGGCACCGCCCTGACTGACATCGCAACACAGACGTGAACAATGCAACGGCGCGACACAGGCAGCCGCGCGCCCCAAGGCCACACGAATAAAGTCTGACTGCACATCTGGACGGCTTTGTTTCTTCTCTCTGTGTTTTCTATTGTTCGCAGGTGAGCTCTGGCCCCTGGATGCACTTACTCAGACACTTTATGGCCGATCATAATCTCTGCCATTTAGTTTTTTAGCTCTTCATCTCGATCAGGTGTTAGCCAGTCGGCCAAGGACGCCTCACGCTTTATTGTTTTGACACATCGTTCTTTGTGCCAGCAGCGATAGCGATTGGCACCATAAAAAAGTAAAACAGATATATGGTGTGAACGTCGTCCCGGTGGGCACGCACATGCTTTGATGATATTCCTCGGGCTTTGCAGTGTGGCAACACTTAAAACTGTTTTTTTTGGAAAATATATCAAGATTCATTAATGCTTCTTTCGTCATTGTTGATGTGTGTTTACCAGTTACTAGGTGAGCACACCGCTGATGCACCGAGAAGAAATGGAATTTGGCTATTTGAGAACTCCGAAATGTTCCCCTTCTTGTGGAGGATTTCTCTGGCGTAGATAAGTGCTTATGCTTGAATTCCTTTGCAAGTGACAGCCAGCCAGCACAGTATTCCAGCCCCATACTCTTGATATTAATCATCAATATGTAATTTATCAAAGAATAGCCCTCTTGTACAAATTGCTAAATAAAAAGTTACAAACAGGGCGAATATTAATACAAGCACGTTAGCATTATTCACATTAAAATATGTGCTTTCAGCTGGCTTGTCCATTTCAACTGGTTTGTATGGTATAAGTAACTGCACTAGGTGTTTATCTACTTTATTTATAATAAAGTCAACATTTCCACACTACCTTTCTACTTGTAGTTCACCACTCTTTCTAATGTAGTTCCAGAAGTTTTACATGCAGTTTTTAATGGAAATGATACATTTCTGTGGTGTACGTGTCCTGTTTATCTTATTGTGTCGCCAGCGCTTCATGACATGTCACCACCCGAGCATGAACAATCAAACCATGTAAATGAGCCACATTCCTCAATTTAGCTGTTCTCCGTGCACAGCTATTCAAGCATGAGTTTCTTGTTATATCAATTATATGCTTGGCCGTGGAATTACACGTCGCCATGTCCAAAATAATGTGAAAATACGGTTGTTATAAAGTGAAAAACATCTTCGTTATAACTTATTTTTTTCACATTGTGAATCAGCGATGCAGATCTTTTTATGAATTTTATGACTTTGCAGCAGTTTGGTTGCATACATAAAAAAGAAATTTCATATAATAAAACAAAAACATGAACTCAAAAGAGTGCAAATCCCCCGCTGGGTGTGTCTGCAACGACCCCTGCTGCATTGTGTGATTGATTGAATACAACCCACAATTGGCTCTCCCCCCCTCCCCCGTCTAGACACCATGAGGCTGCGAGGTGTCATAAAACACACTTCATTCAAACACAAAAAACAAGTGGCAACGAATACAGGCAAACGAGTTCAAGCCATACGGTCTTGGCAAAAACTCAATTGAAGTCACGGAGCTGAGAGCCTGCAGCAGTGCGTGCGCTTGGTAGTTGCGTTAGCTGTTAGCTGTTAGCTGTTAGCCAAACAAACCGCCAATGTCGGCTCTGGGTACTGGATGGGGGGTCTCGGCTGTGTTATCGCCCGTGGGCCCTGAGAGGAGTCAAAGGCAGGATAAAAACAGGCAATAAAAGGTTTTTTGAGAAAGTGTGAATCACCGCGACCCATTCGAGGTCCTGGGGGCCATGCGGCCACAACTGGGCAACCCCCAACATAAATATTACGCAGTAGTTTCTGCAGCAGAAAGCGAGATTAACCGTGCTTCTGGGTGCATTTTGGAAGCGCAGCGACAAATTTCATTCAGGATTTAACTCATTCATCTTCTGTTTTTTGTTTGCACGGTCCTAAAAAAAAAAGGGAAGTCGACTCATTCATGCAACGTCTCGACGCGGTTCCCCTTTTTTTTTTGCTCACGAATGAGATAGCGAGTGGCGACTGTTCTCGTCCGTTAACGCTGTGTTTTCTTTTGCAGGAATTGCTCCCCTATGAGATGGAGATTTTGCCCCCATAATGTTCAAACCGAGACCCTTTCTAACTGCCCCTCTTATCCTGCATAACCTAATCTAACAGCATATCTCTACAGCCCTCCGGGGTGGCAAACCAGCTGAGCACACACAGCCATCCTTTGGTTACATATAGACGTTTCAAATAGGAAATGATTCTCTTCTCCGTGTGTCCAAAGTCCAGGCCAAAGTGAACATGGTGAAATCTGCCTTTTGTATATCGCAAATAGAAACTTGAATAGTTCCTCTAATATATATTAAACCAGATAAAGGAACACAGACATGAGAATTCATTTGCATATTTCTTGCAACAACAAAAAATCCTGCATAATTAAAATATTTCGTGACCCTGCAACGCTCGCCGTAAATTTCAAAACGTCTCATATTGATGTCGTAACGGTGTTCCTGAGCTTCAGGTGTTAACACGTACATCGGCCTGTGATATATTGTGGTGATTTCACTGGAATTTGTAGTATGAGTGGCTGCGTGGAGGAAAGAAAGCCTTATCTTTCCCCAGTGAGTTCAAATAATCTCCTCTCTGGTGGGAGAAGGGGAGTCTGGTCAACACAACGTTTGCCTCTCTTTACGTGTTCGGTTGTCCTCCCCGAGATTCTTGGCGGTCTGAGCGTAATAAATACAACATCTGCCGAGTCTTCAAGGAAAAATGGGACGTCGAACTGTCAAACAGTCAAACGGCTATAAGTGAACCGAGGAGAAAAAAGCGCGGTTGAAATCTGGTTTGGTTTGGACCGGATGATTCACTTTCATTTGGGTCGGCTCAAACGTGACAGTGCCAATTAGTGGCTAATGATACGTATTCGTTTCTCAGTCATATTTCAGGTTATTTATATTTGTTATGAATCTGACTTCCCAACCGAGAAGGAGTCTGGCGGCACGGTACAGATGTCGGTTCTCAAAGGAGGTGAGTTGAGGCCCTCCCCCCACCCCCCTCGGTAATTGTGGTCGTGACATGCAGGGGATATATGACCTGACGCCCCACCCTTGTTCTCCACGGCTCTGTCGTTACCCTTCAGTTAGCGCCTTATCTCAGCTCCTTATCGTCAGACTGGGGATCCATGAGAAGATCAACCGTCGTCTCGGGAAGCCCAGCTGCTCGGGTTACAGGTGAAATGGCTTCACATCAGTAACCGTCTGCCTCCCAGTGTGTGTGTGTGTGTGTGTGTGTGTGTGTGTGTGTGTGTGTGTGTGTGTGTGTGTGTGTGTGTGTGTGAGCGTCCCCGCCTCGAAAAAGAAAAAAGCTCCTGCTCCGACATGTACACCACCTGCGTTCGCTCGCCTCCACAACGTGTACGACGTGAGACGCTTACATACGCGTCTTGATCGGAACGTCGGTCAAATGAACTCTTGTCGTGACCCGTTGGGTTCAAACCTCATCAGCTAGCGTCGTAATAAATCCTAATCTTTAATGGCGTCCCTCAATTAAAAAGAAGAAAAGAAAATTCTCCTCCTGTCTCTCACTCTGCAAGAATGAATGGAATTACACCTTGAGGCAAACCGCTGCCTCACCACTCCAGGTCTCATAAGTGACACGCTCATAACCGCCTGTTAACTGTTGCAGACACACATTTCACCTGTGCTTGTGCATGCATGCCAATCAGTTGCGACATCGGTGCTCCAGTTAATGATTTGTACAGTAGGAGAAAATCCTGACAGGAGAAGGAAGAGCTCATACCAAAACTTCAAAATTGCATCGTTTATTTCCGAATTTTTCTTGTTGCACCTTGTCATGTTTTGGCAACTTCACCCGGGTTCTGCAGTTCACTCGCTTTGCAGTATGGGGTTGGGCACCTTGAGAAGTGAGCTATCCATTGTCAAACCTCTTTGACCTGCTCTCTGCTTCGGCCTCTCCTATTTCCGCACAAAGACTCTCTAATGCCAGGTAGCTGGCTCTGGCATTCCTGTTGCATTCCACCATGGGGAAGTTGCTGGGATCAGGATGAAAAATGCCTGAAACAAAGGCCCACTCTCATTCACAGGGTTTAGGGTTCTGTGGGAAAGTCCAGGCAGGACAGAGGTTGGATGGCAGAGGAATGTGATGCAGAGCATAGCTCACACAGTCTCTATGGCGGAGACCCCAAAGACAAATTGACAAGGTAGAGGTCTTCTTATCGAGAGGAGGCAGCCCATCACGACGGAGGATGAGAGGCCGCTGGACGACTGCGGGCGTTTATCATGTTTGCAGACACTCGAGTCGTCCTCCGTTCTGCACGATGGGTGGAAGCTGCATCCGTATTGCCTCAAACCTGACAATCTCCACCATTATTTCCATTTATTCAATCCCGACAGTATAGTGAGATTGGACCCTTAAAGCAAAAAATATATATCTCTTTCCATTGTTAGGTCAACTAGTACGATTTTAATGGTGATCTGCATATTCCGCCATAGTCGTGAACAGGTATTCTGGATATATCAGGGTTTAAAAATAAATACATTTAAAGGGCTATTTAGGTAGTCAACAAACATAAAGTACCTGACACTTAAACTCGGGAAACAATATAAATTCTAATAATTTTCTGGAGGTTTTAATTGCTGGGGACAAATTGATCCCAAGGGAAAACATTTGTCATCAATTTGAAGGTAACTGGAGAATTAAAGCAAAAAAAAGCAAAGGTTTGACAGTTTGGCATCTTCATCGTCATCTTTGGAGCCCTTCAAATTACATCGCGGGTCCCGTTTTGACTCGTTGCCATAAAGATCTCCAGCTATGGACATTGCGATTACACGCTCATTGCCTTTAAACCTCCACACTCAGCTGATAATAAACAGCCTCTTGTTATCGTTCATTAATCGTAAATTATTACACTCGCTAGCTTTTTCATTTGTAAAGGTATGAAGTGAATTCTTCTCAGCGCCTCATGCTGAGGTGAAGCGCCTGACCTCGCCGCTACCCCACCCTCCCCTGAGTCCTATCTGAACCTCGGCTTGTGAAGATTTATTGTGGAATTTAATGTCAAAGCCTTTTCCCTCTCTCCCACAACAAATAACCAACAGATATTCCTGATAATGCACCTCGGGCTACGGGGGAGAGCTGTGCTCGGAAATGAGGGGAACGTAGGTGCTTTTAGCTGATTGTTGACACTAAACTATTTGATATAATAGCGGTATTTAATGATCAAAGACTAAAGGTCATTACTTTTAGGAATGGCAAGGTCGGTCGGTCAATCTATCGCTTTGGTTCAGACTGAAATATCTTAACAAGTACAGACATTCATTCATTATTCTCGTCAGGATGACTTGTAATCACTTTGATTTTAACATTTAAATTGCTCCAGTTCTTTGGTTTACGTCTAAATGTCTGCAAAACCAAATCAGTCTCAACTGCTTTTTGTTTTTAGAGCTAATTCACAACTGTTAGCATGCTAACACGCTAAATAAGATGCGAGCAAACATGACGTGGACAAATAAGACATGGGAAACATTATACCTGCTCCACATTCGCCTTGTTATTGCCCGCAAGTTAGCATCACAAAACCGCGAGCGCGACCGTTGCTTACAATCAAAACTCCTTCTCCGGAATCAAAACGGTCCTTTCTGAATACACACACAGCTAAAACAATGCTAACCTCTAACTACAGACCATAACAACGTGCAGGAAGACTTCCTGCACGTTGTTAGTGTGAATAGCATCAGTAAATAATGCTGCAATTTCCACATTTCAAACATAACTTGCAGCTTCCTTTATCTGTAACACATGAATGACTTTGGGCAGTTTTGTTTTCCAGGTAAACCTCTTTTCTCAACGACATTGTGTGACTTCATTCTTCTTTTCTCATGTAGATAAAAATCGCAGCGGGGGCACACGTAAGCTGCCATTTGTTTATACTCGGAGCTGCGGTCTGCTATCAGCTCTCCAGAGTCTATACGTAGTGTGTGGTTGTTGGGTGTTGGAGATGGAGTATGTGGGGAAATGAGAGGAGATCTGTTGCAGCCCACAGGCCCCTTCGGATTCTCTGATGTGGCTTCAAGACTTCCTCGGAAATGCAAGGCCTTCTGGGATAGCACTTAAGTAGTCTCCAGAGGTTTTTCTTTGCAAGCATACATGTGTTTTCGAGCGAACGAGTGCATGGGGCTGTATCTCAGTGTCTTTCTCTGCCTGCGTACTTGTTAAACTCTCTCCTTTGATATATGAGGTCACGGTTGGCTGATTGCGGCTCTCCAAAGAACGAGGGAGTGTCGCTTCTTGAGAAAAAAAAAAAGGGCACAGCAGACTACATCACGCAGGTGATTTTCCTCACGGGTGGGGCGGTGTTGATAACACATAGAAGGTTCTGTCTGTTCTGAAACCTCATTTCCGCCTCACCTCTGTGAATTGCACGGGGCCTTAAAAGTGCAATGGCGTTACCACTGTTTTCACATGGGCCGTTATCAGTGTTATTCAAACAAGGTGCTCTTATCTTCTTTATCTCCAGCCTGTTGCGCTCCTAACAGGCTGTGATGCATTATGGGCTACTTTAATGGATAATAAGTGAGTTGAGATGAAGAAAAATGTTAATGTTGAGGGACATTCAATACCATTTTAATTTTTTTTTTCATGCTTTCCTGCTTTTTTCGTTAAGTGAATAAGGCTGCCGAGAGGCCCGGCCCCTCTCATCTGCAGCCTGTTATGGCGGAGCGGGGAGGATGACATCATATCGGTCTCGGAGCGGCAGCTGGTAATTGGCCCGCTCTCCTCCTCCTGCGGCACGGGCCAAACAGAACACACAAGTTGAGCCAGGCAATGCAAGTCAGATGCACCGGGTTTTTCCAAAGAGTGGCTGATGGGGCCTCAGTGCAGACTGAGAGCCAAGAGGCCTCGAAAAAGGGGGCACACCGATCCAACTGTAAATGTCAGAAATGAATGAAGGGCCTCAACTGAAAATGAAATCTGATATAATGCGCCCCAGGCCTTTCCTCTTTGATCTGCTACACAATCCATCGCTGTAGTCGTCTGAATAACTGCGCCTGTTCTCCGAGATGTGACATTGCAAACGCATGTGGACGTTTTGGTGAGGGCCGACGTCAATGAGCTCCCAGCCCACACAAAGTTCCATGACAGGGAGGCTGAACTGCAGTGATTGTTTGCGATATTGAAAATAGTGTGCGATGTCAACCATCTTGAAGTAAGATTAAAACCCCTCCGCAGGTTCAGATGTGTGTCGCGAAGACCAAAAAAATCCCACCAGCGGGACAATAACCTACACTCCCCCATTAGTGTTTTTTATGCAGCTATTTGATGTGGCAACGTGAGCGAAGCCTAATTGTTTGCAGTGGATGTGTGAATGAGGGCCGGTTCTACCCCGTGGCCAGTCTCACACACAGCGTGGGCCCGGGCGTAGACGTGGGATACCTCTGTTCCAACAAAACACAGTCTTTATCTTTTTTATAGAGGCTGCTCAGCCGTAGCCCGCCATGTTTCCTGTGATGCGGTGGGTGTCCATCATCAACAACAACACTGGCAGAAAGAGGTGCGCTGATCTTCTGATGGAATTGTCAGAGGATTACATAAACCTCCCAGTGATCCTCCTTTCCAAGAACTGTTGTGAGAACACGTTTTGGTGTCTGAAGCCCGTGTGGGAAAACATGCGTTCCCGTTGAGTCGAAAGAGGGTGCAGTGCTCCGGCGTGTCGGCACGCGCCCGTCCGCCCGCCTGTCAGTTGCCCATTGTTGCCTCCCCACATCGCAGTGACAGATGAAATGCGTGTCAGTTGTGAGCAGAAGGTCACGTCGAGCTCGTAGGTGGTGAGAAAATCTGAGTTCCTGTCACGGCCCGAGATGCAACTCAGCGTCTGTGGGCAAAAAAAAAAAAAATGAAGAAAATAAATGGCTGACTGAGCAGAAAAACTTCTCCTCGCTGAAATGAGTCTTCGAGTGCTCTCGCCCCGCTTTGTCACTGAGCTGTGAAGCTGTGCATGTGGGTGTTGTTACCATGACGACATCAATACCAATATTTATCGCATGTTTAATGGACTTCCTGCAGAGTTTTATTTTCTTGCGGCTTGGAAGTGGGAGGTTGTTTCACATGATCCTTCAGGATGCTTTTTAAAATTTGTATTAAAGAAATGCAGAAAATTTAATTTAAGCGAAACAGTATCAGCATTAATTTATGTTTTGGTCACATGGGGCGTCGTAGAAAGATGTGAACTAAACTTAGACATATTGTCCCCTTCTAGACTTAATGTGTTTTTAGATTTGGAGTCATGGCTTCTTGCATGGGACCCAGAACTTTAGCTCATGAGTATTCTTTAGTTTATAGGAAAGCTCATCTAATTTTAAAATGTTTTGACCTATATTCCCATGACGAGAGACTCATCTTAAGTAAAATAGTCGGAAAAAGTTAAACAAATATGCTTATCCTCCATGAAATATACAAATGATCAATGAACTTTAAAACTATTAAATTAAATTAAATAGATTTTATTTATTTCAGATGTTATTTTGAAGATGTTGATGTTTAATGTTAATTGATTAGTTTGGCTGCAACGTAACAGGAAAAGAAAATAGCTACCAACAGATATGGGGAAGGATTTAATATATAAACATCTACACAGGGAGAAAATATGAGAACTTCATCTTTAATCTTCATTTATATCGTCACACACACAATGAAATGTGGCCTCTGCTTTCCACTTAAGCATTTAAGAGCAGTAGGTAAATCTTTCCGTGTTTTCGAAGCATTTACACAATCACTCACACAATTTCTTGGCTTCAAATTCATTAAAAAAAGAAGACTTTTCACTACCTTTCACAACTCACCTGTGGTAAGAAAGCTAATTTTTAATGGAGCAGGTGTGTTTGTAAACTCAAAGAGACGATCGTAGCTCAATTTTAATGACTTTAAACGTGAAGTTAAGCGGAAGAGGTTCTCATATCTTGAATGTTTCGCTGATGCTCGTGCACTTTTTTCTTCCCAGCACATCCTCTTTGCGTCTCAGCTGGCGAGCTAGCTGTCAAGGCTGAAACTACGCCGGAGGGAGGAAATGATTATAGCGAAAGGGAATGTGTTATCACTTTGTCCCTCATGTGCACACTCTCTCAACCAGTTTAATGTTATATATATATATATATATATATATATATATATATATATATATATATATATATATATATCTGAGCTTCTTATCTGTGCGATGACAAAGAAGCACATTTCCCAACGTGGACACGGATGACTGGTGTCCTCTCCATATAACAAAAAAAAAGTATTTATTATAGATTCGAACGCTTCTGTGTGTCAAGTCGAGACGATTAGTCAGGACTGGACATGTGCATTGAAATATCAAATGTCCTGTTGGCTGATTTGTGGCAGCACAGAGGAAAAGTCTATATATCGCGTTCCCTCATCCATCAAACGCTGCTCTCTGGAGGAAGCAGATCCAGCTGTTGTTGTCTTTTGATACCTTGAGCCTCAACGGTCTGCGACTCTCAGCTGCTACTGGAGCTCCTCGCCAGCCTGTTGGTTTTCAGTCCAGTCTGCCTTAGAACGTCTCGCTGCCTCACTCTTTTTCCTCACAGCAATGTCACACTTGAACTCGACAGATTGACATTGATCTCACATCTGAAATGTCCACTGACTAGCAGGTATGAGTTACCTTCGTTACCTACGTTATATATTAAAAAAACGCTTATAGACTCAATGCCCAAACTGTGAAACATGTATTTAAGTTGTAAAATCTTAATTTTTTCCCCTTTTCATGCATCCATAATTGTCCCAGACGTTATATAATGACTCTTCATATATATATATATATATATATATATATATATAATATATATATATATATATATATATATATATAATATTATATATTATATAGTTTAAATATATATATTTTTATATAGAGAGATTTTTACAAATTAACAAGACAGGACTTTAAGGATACAATACAAAGGGAAAGGAGAAATAAAAGGATAAAATAGAACACAAAACAGATTAAAAATGTATACAAAATAGTTAGCAAATAACACATTCACACATCACCGGCCTAACATAAGTACATATTTAAGGTTACATCATCAAATCAAGTCGCCATCGGTACCAGTGTTTTTAATCTGGTAGGGCAAAACCATCCCGGAGTGGTCCACCATGTCTAAGACTGGTTCCCAGACTTTACATAATGACTTTAAAAACATTTAGATGTTGTACTCTTACGTTAAGACAATGTAAATGTTGTGTCTGACACAAGGCTCCCTTCACCTGAATGAGACATTAACCACAACGTTATTATTCTTAGCCCAGCCACTTAGTGTTTTTTTTGCTGCCTAAAAACAAAGCAAAAAATAAGTATTTGAATTCACAACGTTAACCACAAGTTTTACTGCCGTGAGTCTCGGAGGAAAGTTGGTGGAAAGGGAGCGTGTTGGTTATTGTTTCATAACGTTCCTAAATAAATACATTTTAAATATGTGGTTTAAAGAAGGTCCAATCGCGTCAGAGTCTGAGGCTACAGACTGCTTCGTGGCTAATGTTAAGCTACCCTCAGTGCAACCACTGCAGTTTTGTTATTATTCTTATCCCCCCACCCCCAATTTACACATTTCCATGTCAGAAAATAAGCTCCTGGCCTTAATTTTGATGCAACGTGTAGTGAGTGCAGTTTGACGTGGAGATGATGCTGCAGTGTGATCACACTCTTGCTCTCTTTCCTTGCCTTCCGCCATGACTGTACTTGCATTGAACACAGGCTGAACTCAGGAAACCCTACAGAATGCAAACATATATAGGTCAACCCCCCCCCCCCTCACATCTGAGAACACATTTCAAGTTGACAGCCGGGCCATGCAAAGGGGTTGAGAGAGGAGCCGCACCTTTAAAGTCCTGGCAACTTCTCATGTCTCGCAACCAGCCATATGTGTCAAACTTCTCCTCCCACGCTGCACATTTCACACATTCCTCAAGAATGTTTGCTTTTTTTTTCACCAGGAGAATGAATCCGCCGCCGCATTGTGTGTGTGTCTCGCAAGGCTTTGTGCGGGCTGTGGGAGATAAATCTGTAAGGCTTATTTCATCTTGTGCAATTCCTTCTTTGCTGCGGTCATCAGTTTTTTTCTTCTTCTGCAGTCCGATTGAAAATCTTGCTTCTTCCCGGTGGGTATTTATGTCTTCATGGGCTAACCATAAAGAGAGCCTCCGTGTGCTTTCATTTCCTCAGTGACAGTGGGAATCCTGACCAAGGGCTTGAGCTTTGGCTTCAGCTCTCACCATGAAATATTCCTCACTACTTCCTGTTATCAAGGATTACATAAGTTTGGGAAACAAAGACATTGGCGCTGGACAATAAGGGGAAAATCAAATATCACAATATTTTTTTCCAACCGCCTTGATATCTACATTTACAAAATTCGTTAACTGTTGGTGCTTTTTCTAAATAGTTACACAAGAGAGATTTAAAACAAGGATAAGTCAACAATTATGCCTGTATACAATATTACAATCCAAAACATTGAAATTAAAAAATAATCCCCAGTCATTATGATCCATTGTGTGGAGACTAGGGGGTATTTGTGCCAAACAATTATGTGGATTTATGTTTTGATATTCAATTGGATAAAACTTGTTGGTAAGCGGCCCGAAAACCTGGAATAGAGTCAACACTTTCTGCACTTCCCAGTTCTCTTGTCTCAAAATCAATGCGTTTAAAACCCGAAAAGAGTTTAGTTAGATGCCTGAAATAAAGTCTGTGGTTACCACAAGCCTACGATTGTTCAATGTTTTGTTATATGATATAAAATAGGAAATACCTCATGTGAATTTGTAAGACTTTCCGGTCCACCAGCACACTCGCGCTCATGTGACCGTGATGTAGTTCTGCCGATTGCATTCACGCTTCAATTATAAAAGTGGTGTTCATTCATGAAGATTATCTCATAGACGTCTCATAGACTTGTGTTTTTTTTCCTCAATAATCTAAAATCAAATGGAAAAATCTAACTGGATTTGTCAAGGGAACCCGGGCTAGCCGACAAAAATACATCATCCGTGCAGCACTAATATAATCTATCCTTTAGGGACTCTCAATATATGACAATGCATCCAACAATTGTTAATTTAAATAGGATTTATCCGCTAGGAACAATGATTATCTGGAGCAAATTTTGTCGTGCATCCATCCACGCTGCAAACGAGTTTACAGGTGTATGATACCCGTCTGTGGTTGCACTGTACGTCTGATATGATGTCCTACATGCATGCATATGTGGGTCATTATGCGATGCAGAGTGACAGAGCCGGAACTTCATGGATTCAATTCCCCGGGGTTGAGACCTCGGTCCTGGGAAGCCGAGGATCAACTTGACCGTCGCAGCTTCAGGCCGCTGCAGCACTGTGAACCTCCTTCTTTCCCAGCGTGGGCTCGGTTGACAATCGAGCCGCAACTACAATAAGTCGCGTTCCTCCCACACTTTCGGTGGGAAGAATCAATGAGTTTCTCTCCGTCGACTCGAGGCAGAGAGGGAAAGGTTTCTTCCGGGGCGGTAACTATTATCAAAAGGCCCGATAGATTGCTAAACAAGGCAGTGTGTGTGGGATCAAATACCATGTTTCCAGAAGTGTGAAATGATGTGTGTGCGTCGCATGTCGTATCATGATCAGTCTGACCCACCTCTCGTAGCTCGGGGGTCTCATAGCTCGGGAACAAAGCCCTGGTATCTGGTTCTGCAAGCTTGTTATTTGATTAAAACTAATCTCCAGGTTTTGATTTCAACTGGTTTTGTCGCGGGTGGAAGTACTTTTGGCTCTCTGTCAGTGTTTAAACCAAAGCTCAGCCTGTTCAACTGGATTTTGAGCTCTCTAAACTAAAAAGGGCTGCACCCAAAGTAAAGTGTCAAAGACCTGGGAAAATGCTGACTGCGCGTATTAGGTTTACGGATGTCAAATAGCAAGAGAAGAATGACATTTATTAAATGAATAGTTTGACATTTTTGGGGAATATTTTTTTCTACAAGCTACATGTTTGTACAGTACATTAGCAGTTATGTTAGCTAAACATAAATACTGGAAACAGCAGCTAGCCTGGCTCTGTCCAACGGTAGCAACATATACCAGGTCACTAATAAATATGTCTCATGTAATCTGTTTAAAACTACAATTTGGCATTTAATGGAGAGTTAAATGCCTGATTACTGATGCTCTTGGCAAGTGCTGGTGCTGGTGCTTGCAGCCCAGAAGTAGTCCAACACACAACCCCTCGTAAATCGCTAACTTGGCACTTCTACTCTTCAGTTTTTGTACAGATTAAACAATTGTGATACAACCAGGTAACTGGTGAGCTCTAGAGATTCTGGTATGTAGATTTAGCTGCTTCTGGAAAGAGTCGGGCTAGCTCTTCCCCCCTGTTTCCAATATGTATGCTAAGCTAAGCGTTCCTTTGGCTGTACCTACATATTCAATGGTCAGACATGAGTGTGTGCCATCAGTTTTCTCACCTAACCCTGAATAATACCCCAAAATGTCAGACTATTTCTTTGATTGTGTAAAGAGGCTGGGTATGAATGTAATCTTTATATCGGAAGACGAAGCAATTAACCAGTTGTTTCTCATATTCCTGCACTTGAGTGAGAGATGAGATAATTTCAGTAAAGTTTCCAAGTATGTGAAATCCCTTGGCATAGCCGGAGACAGGAACGCCCTTGGTGGATAGGATTCAAGCTAATGGTCTGGGCGGGTTGGGCCCTCTGCTCCTCTGGACCTCCACTGGACCTCCACTTGAACCCCCTCCTCACCCATAGCAGGATCAAAGCCAGGCTGGGTGTCAGGGGACGTAGAAGAATGATGGTGTCATCCCTCCCCTCACTACGCCACCACTATGCTAACTCATGGCATTTCCTGCAGATATGACTAGCATGCCCCCTGTCTGTCTTTTTCTATTTTTTATTCCGGGGCTTTCTGGAATGCTAAATTACGCAAGAACACATGAAGTGTTGGTTTGCGTCACTGACTGTGGTCGTACGCTCACCGCCAGCCGGAGATGGGATCAAACGTTTGTTTTTTATGGTTGAAGCAAAGTGGTCGTTTCAGGATCATATCATGCTATATGGGCTCTGCTCGCTGTATTTCACACACTCTGCCTTTGTCTTCTGTGCTCTAATTGGATAAATGTAGTCTGTTTTGCAATGCCAGAGTCGGCCAAGAATGCTAGAATGGTTTCAATTTGAAGACAAAGTCATTACAGCAAAGAGTTACCTCACAGAAACAATATTTCTTACCCCCACTTAGATCTATTAAAGTGACCATACTTATCAATGTGTTTGGTCTGGCTAAAGTTCATGGCCTGTTTTCCTTTCTGCACTAGAGGACCATTGTTGGGGTCGGCTCCAACTCTCACCCCGATAACAAGTTGGATCCCACCCTTCTTTTTGAACGCTTGAGACGTTTTTTGGGGGGCAAATAGGGGCCTTCCGAGTCCCACTGCTGAATTTAATCAAGCAACGAGACCCAATGAGGTGAATTAAGGCTGGAGCTGACTCAGCCTCACAGAGGCCTCTTTATGCGGCTGCTGAAGTAGAGGGGGCCAGGGTTAGCATGCATCACACACAGGAAAACACCAGGCAGCTCCCAGACAGTCCAGGCCCCAGCAGTCCGCCCCTGAATTCCTCCCCGCTCCACGTTTATAAGGAGCATATATCGGCTCGCTGGAGCCACTTTCAAAGAGCTTTCGTTCACGTCGCGAGGCCCCCCATTTCCTCCTCTCTCTCAGGAGGGAAATGTAAGTGTGCAGGAGTGGAAATGTTGCAGAGTCGAAGGGAAGTGGATAGACGAAGAAAAGCAATGTTATTTGTGGAACAGTGAGGCCCATTGGCTTAAAATAAACTCACACAAAATGACTTACTGGAAACTTCTCAGTCCTCTGCTGCTGATTAATGCCTCATTTTTCTATGGGCAGAGAGAGTGTTTGAGAGAAGGACGGAGAGAGAAAGACTAACTTTAGTTTAAACCAAGGTCATTGCTTGGCCAGCTGCAAGGCCCTCTATCTACCCCTGGGATCTGTCTTTCCTATTGGACATCCTGTCCCTGATGAATTGTCACTCTTCTCATTTAAGAGAAGACAGAGGAAGCAGGACACTGCCAGGACACGCCCACTCGTCCTCGCTGGGCCAATCGCCTCGCTCCAGTTGTCCAGCATCCTTCGCACTCAGAAAACCACAGCTGCCACGGGAGCTCCGCCGGCGGAATTTTTTTTGTTTGTGTCCTTCCTTTCCTAATCTCTGATCACACACACTTGTTCACTTGTGACAGGCAGCCGATGTTGGCCCCGGCCGAGGCCACCGATTCCCTCCTCGACCCCCCCTTTCCAGTGTCTTCTACACTGCCCTGAGACATCTGTGTGATGTGAGGAGCGAATGAGCAGGAAAGCTGGGGGAACTTCAGAATCGACTGCTGGAACAGAACTAGAGGGTTATATAACAGTCAGACATCGAGCTGAGGACGCATGCCGTAATCTCATACCGTGAACAGGCACA
Source organism: Liparis tanakae (assembly GCA_036178185.1). Taxonomy (NCBI): domain Eukaryota; kingdom Metazoa; phylum Chordata; class Actinopteri; order Perciformes; family Liparidae; genus Liparis; species Liparis tanakae. Next base: position 5,553,897 of record CM070089.1, read on the forward strand.
TTATTTAACATGCATGCATGATTTTTTTATAGTCTGGCTTGCAGGGAGAAACAGGACAGACGAAAAACTCATCTCATCCGGATATTGTGATTCTTTCTAGACATTAGGTTTGTTCACGGTGAAAAGGAAGAGGATGTGATCTCACACAATTAAAATGTAATTATGATGCCAAGTGACCCTCCCCACCCAACACTTGAAACAATATGTCTGGATAGGTATATTGGATCTATGTAGGCCTACTCATGTTTTGAAAATAAGAACATTAATAGAAAATAAGCTAATTTAAGGCATTTCTCACATTGTTAAATCAAAACTTTGACATTTTGAGAAATACTTTTATTTGCTTTTTGGCAGAGAATTTGATCAATATGTCGATATGTCAGTATGAAAAATACAGCTATAGCCAGCGGCTCAATTAAACTTAGCTTAGCACACATACCAGAAACAGGGGGAAACTAACTTTTGTTCTAGGTTTAGACTTTATAATCAGCTAAGCTAACCAGCTGCTAGCAATAGATTCATAGTGTGTGGTATACATCTTTGTGATAGATAATGTGTTTAGCAACATAGAGCATTTTGCATTACAAGTGTTGCTCTAGCACCTTATAAACCCCTTTTGTTTAAAGTGCACCCTCTTCCTCTCCCCTCCTCTGTCTGCTGTTACTTCTGAGTGCATGGAGGAGAATAGGGCAATGTTCTCAGAGGCTCTGGTAGGAGTGAGGGATGCAAGCTGCCGGACGTCAGACTTTGTATACAGACTTAATGGAGGGGTTGGGGGGGGGGGGGGGGGGATTCAGCAGTGACCACGGCCCATACTGTAGAAAAGAAACCCTCTTGTGTTCACGACCCAGACGACTAAAGACCAGGCCCGGATGTTGCTATCTGTCCCATCATTGTCTCCTCAAATGTTGGCATTTCAGTTTGAATGATGGCTTTCAGTTTAGCCAAAACATTCCTGAGACACAGTGTGGAAAACACCCTTTTTTTTCTCTCCGGTGCTAATTTTGACGACGCTTCATTTGTTTTCTAATCTCGCTGCATAGTCGAGTGCAAATTAACTCGGTTGGCGGCCCTCGGGCCTCCAATCACATCTCGAGGATTGATGGTCGCTGGAAGTGGTATTCACACATCAAATTAAATATAATTATGAGATGGGTGGGCAGAGAAGAACCACAGCAACTGCCGGGAGCAGCGTTCCTCCGCACAGTCATTTCACAGGTCCTGCACATGATTTTGAGAGTGGCGAGACGGCTCTGATGTGTGACGTTTGAGGCCAGAATAGCGTATGAAAGAGCAAGAACACGCACCATGGGTTAAAAGCGCATGGACATTTATGTTGCCGATACTTTTCATGTTTGGGAAACTGGTGTTAAATCCACTTCCAGTGGGGTGTAACCAGCTGATGTGAACGCATATAGTATGCAACCATGTGACAGACAGAAGCCACTTTATCTACTCCGCTGGCTGAGCTACACCAGCCATCACTCAGCGCCGGGAGGAGTGTTCGCCGCTGTTCACACCACAGCATTCCAGCCATAGCATCCTCTCCTCTGCCGTCGGCTCAGTCAAACAGCCGGCTTGACTCAGAGCACATGGGCGACCTGTAATCAAGCCCGGCTCTGCAACTGGCACATAAAAAGTAAATTCTGTGTTTATATATCCGAGCGAGGCCTTCCCTCGCCGAGCGGTTTTGCACAGGAAACACACGAGATGACGTTTAAAGCTTTTAAACAGTCTCTGGGATTAAAGATCTCGACAATCGCCCTCCAACCTCTTCTCTCTTCCTCTGTTTTTTTTCCTCGTTCTCTTGATCTGTGTGGCGGTCTGCCCATCTCCAGGCCCCAGTGCTCTGGTGGGTTCAGTGGACTGGTATGCAGCAGGAATCTTTGGATCAAGGTGATTTCACGCTCCTCCACGTTTTCCCAGGGCTTCGAGCGGCTCCTACCTCTGTGCGGCTCGGAGTGTGTGATAGTGGCTGACATGTGTTATCATAGGACACATGCACAAACAGCAGCAGCAGGGTAAGGCTGCTTTATCCGGGCTGACACCTCTGTTTCCCTCAAGTGTCGGGCTTTCACTGTCTGGTATGGGAAGCTTCTTTGGCCTCTTGCGGAGAGGAGAGACCCCCTTTGGACGAAAACAGGGACCCTGGGATTTGTCAGCCCCTCCGCGAACAGACAAAGGGATAACCCTCCGACATGAAATCTCAATTTAAGATGAATCCTCTCCAACACACACACCCTCCTTTGAAGTAGAACTAATCTTGCTAACCTTGACATTCCCTCCGAGACAGTTCCCACTCTCACTTCACAGTACGCTCTCATAATAGCCCCTCAGTGCTTCTTTTTTTCTCTCCTTCTCTCTCTCTCCTTCTCTCTCTCTCTGTCTCTCTCTCTCAATGAAACCCCATATCTCATTCAGCTCTTTCGGTGGGGACTGTGAGAGGGGGAAGTTTGTGAAGTCGTTCCAACGAGAAGTGGTTCAGCTCAGCTCCTGTCATTCTGCTGAACCGACTGTAAATATGCTCACACATGATCGGAAGCAGCGAATGTAGAGGCTCGAATCGTTTACTTGCGCACGTTTTGATGCCTTTGATAGGGAATTTAGCGCTTACAGCTGTGCAGAGAAAAACACATGGAAGTGAAATGGCCTTCAGAGATCAAACTTGATGGGGAGTTAACCTCATGTCTTGCTCTTTTATTATAAACTTAATTTTTAAAGATTAGATCCTGAAGGACAAAATAACAATTTATGGGCATCCTGGTACCCCACAAAGCACTCCCTGCAGATCTTCAAGTCCATCATCACATTTTCATGCCTTGGCATGCAACCATACCAAAGGACTTCCGTTACGGAAAATGTTTCCCCGAAAGGGATCAACATGCCGTCCACACCCTTTGCCATACGGATGTGTGCAACATCACAATGTGTCCCACAGATCCCAGCTCATGTGGCCAACTATGATTTGATCAAAAGCACCAATAGCTTCAAAGAGGCTGTTTGTGCTGCCTTAAATCAAGAGATATCACACATTATTATAATGAACCGGTGGAGTAACTACAAACAAGCTGCTGTTTTGTACCAAGATACACATCATAACAAGACCGAGAGGCCGTGCGTCACCGCCAGGCTGTGCTTTGAGCTAAATGCTAACCTTGGCATGCTAACATGCTCACAGTGACAATGCTAAAATGCTGATGCTGCAGGTAGACCTATAATGTTTACCATCTAACTTTTGGGATACACTCTGTACCTAATCGTATGACTATTTAATAGATATTCAGATATTTAACTCAAAGTGCAACTGGAAATGTTAACAAACTGTTTCTCTCCAGAATAGCTTCACTTTACAGGTGATAGCATGCTAGCAATGGTTACTGAATGTCTGCATGGATGGACTTCTCCGCAGACAAACATACTTTTATGACTTTTTAGTCACTGCGCTGTTAGCCAGTTAGTTTTTTTTAGCTTTTTGAGGATGACTATTAATAAAGGGTTCTGTAATTTTTTTGCTGACAGTCCCTGATTCACTGCACATCGTCACATACAGTAGCTATGTCGGGCCATCTGGTTGGAGATACACATGCCTGATGGCAGGCAGATTTGTACCATAAATGGCTTATGATATTGTTAACAGTCTATGTTTTCTATACACCAGTGTTCTTGTTGATATTAATTATTATGCTGCATTCTTACAATAACCTAAACACAAGAGTTCCCATTTATATCACATGATGATTTATGTATAGTGATTTATTTAGTTTAAATGAGCTAGTATACTGCAGCTGGTACAATAGGCTACATCTGTGCCCGAATATAATTTTTTTTACATTCCCATTAACTAAACTGAATTGAGTTTTAATTGTCAATGTTTTGTTTCATTGTGATATGCCAACAAATACTTGTTTTTTTACGATTTACCAGAAAAATACTTTATTTTGTATTTTATTTTACTTAAATACAAAAACAAGAAAAGAAACTAGAGAGTAAATTAAACTAATTAATTTCATTTAATTAATTAGATACTTTACTTTGCTATTATGATCCGACTACATCTGGATTAAAACACACGTTTGCACTTCAGTGGCTCTTAAATATCTCTTATTATGGTACATTTGTAGTTGGACTATGTTGAGGAAATGTTACTTTCTGTATTCTTATTGTTCTTAGTTTGTATTCTAGGTCTAGTGCACTTATTGTAAGTCGCTTTGGATAAAAGCGTCTGCTAAATGACATGTAATGTAATGTAATGATGATAATGCTGCACAAACTTGCTATGTTGTTTAGTTTCTATAATAAGCAACTAAAACACTCGAATGTATAGGATATATTTATTTATTCTGTATGTATAATATATTTCATTCAAAGGCACCTAAAGTAACTACAAAAGTAGGTTGTAGTCTAGAGGAGTCGACTTTAGTGTGGAAGCAAATGAGACCTATGTCATAAAAGTGTTGTTAAGACACGAGTACAAAACCAGAAGCCAAGCAAACGTTTTTCTTCTTATTTTCTAAGCAAGCAAAAAGTTCTCAGAAGAGCAGCGAATAGAAAGGAAGAGGCTGTGCTCGCGACGGCTTTTATTTTGAAAGCCACCGCCGGATGTCGTCTTATTCGCTGCGTCCGGTCTGCGTACAGTTTGAGCAGGCAGTCGCAGAAGAAGACGCAGCAACACAGAGAGGCAGCAGGACTGGACCCAGCAGTCTCAGCCTCATGCTTCACTCTGGCCACTTCTCCGCCTCCTCCTCCTCCTCCTGCCCGCTGTCGTCAACGTTGTGACAATATTTATTTTTTTATTTGTATTATTTAGCCACAAACGACAACAACAAAAAAAGCAACCAAAAAAGTGGAGGGGGGGAGAAGGGGGCCGAGTCATGGAGCTTTATTGCCTGGAGTCGGACATAGTCGTGAGAGCCCAGCCTGACCCAAACATCCTCTATGATGACAGAGTGTTGCAAAGTTTATTAACAATTGAGGACAGGTTCTTACCTCAATGCTCTTACTTCCAGCGGGTCCAGAAGGATATTCAGCCTTATATGAGACGAATGGTTGCAGGTTGGATGCACGAGGTTTGTGGGCATTTTATGCATTGATGTGCTAACCTAACTTGTTATTTATTTTTTGTGCATGTTAAAACGCATAATATCTGCTCATACGTCTGTAGAAAGTTGTCAGGGGACGGTAACCGATGTGACAATTGACTGAGAGTGACTCACCAAAGGCGTGGGAGAGTCGGAAATTCCACCCCGAAGAAAATGTTGCTTCAAAGAAAGTAGCCTAGCTCGATATTTACATCGGTTAACGGCTTAAAACGCGGTGCCTTTCGCTAACCGCCTAGCCCAGGCGGTAGAGGGGAAGTTACTCTTAATTTACATAGTCGAAAAACCCACGCTTCCCCTTTTAAATAATTATTATTAATTTTTTGAAGTGCCTCATGCTCTCATGGCTGTCGGGTCTGGCATCGTGCATTTGCAAGAATCACTTTCATGTTTGGGAAGATGAAATCGCGAAATGTTCACAAAGTATTCGAGGAAACTTTATTCAAACACCGTCTCCTAACATTGTGCACACGTTTTAAAACTACCTAGATGGCACTTTAATTTTTTTAAATATATTTTTTCTTTTTAAAGACGGCTAGCCTCCAACAAGGAAGAGGAGTTTAATGGCGACGTTTTTTTTTTTTTGCTGAACGACTTCTTATTGAAGTAATTTGTTTCTGCCCTGCCCTAACTTTACGAAAAGTGCTATGAAAATTAAGGATTTAATCTTAAGACAAGAATAGCATGGAGAGAAAAATCACATTCTTCAGAAAAAACCCTCAACTGCTTCAAAGCAAAAATTCCTCCTACTCTTATTTGCTGCTTTTCTTTTATGCCTTTTATGATTACTATACTGACAAACTAATCTTTCTGTTTACATTTCTATCTCATTTTAGGTGTGCGAAGAGGAGAAGAGTAATGAAGACGTCTTCCCTTTAGCTATTAATTATTTGGACCGATTTTTAGCGGTGATGCCCACGAGAAAGAGTTATTTGCAGCTTCTGGGATCTGTGTGCATATTCCTGGCCTCCAAGTTAAAGGACTGCAGGCCGCTGTCGGCAGAAAAACTTTGCATGTACACAGACAACTCCATCACGCCACGGGAACTGCTGGTAAGAACTGGACTTTTTTTTTTTTTTTTTCAAAGGCCCCCATTCATTCAAAAGAACATGACAATGCAATGTCATATTTTGGGATGATTTTTCTACCTCTAATGGCTATATTGGTTTCACAGGAAGTATCCCATTTGCCTTTTTTATGAGTAGAGTGCACAATACAGCCACATCCTTTCTTTGGATCCACCGTGGACTGAAGAGACGGGTGATGCCATCTAGTGCTAGTTATGCAGTATAGAACTTAAATATCTTGCAGTACATGGACTCTGTAGATATTTAAGTAGATACCCTATGATGGTTTATACTAGAACATCAGCCTCTACACATCTATATGAGAGATAAATAGAGGAGTATATATCTTTATTACCAACTTGAGGATGATTTTAATGAACTTTACAACCAGTGTGTCCAACCTAAACTTGCTGAGCTGTTGTTTATGCAGTGAAGTCACCAGCACATTAGTTATGAAACTATCATCCTCATTATAAAGAGTTTTATTGATGCATCAAAACATAGACATCAGCGTTTTCTCATGCCCAAGTTGACGTCGGACTTACGTTCATTAACCAAATTTATTAAGTTGACGAGACACTCTGCACTCAAGGTCCACGTACAATCTTGTTCTGGAGCTTTCCACCGTAACACGCAGTCCTCATCGGCAGATTACATGTCGCTCAGCTGCAATGAACCGGGATAGTAGGTGGTCAGACTTTCCAGGATTCGGAGATATTCAGTTCGCCATCACAGAGCTAAGATGAAATAATGAAGAAGAAGATCTGAGAAGAAAAACGAATGATAATTTTGTGCAAAAATGTCCAAAATGGTTTCTGTCTCTCTAATGTGAGAATTTGCCGCTCCTCTTTTCTTATGTGATGGTAAACTGGATGTTTGGGGACCAAACATAGCATTTTAAAGATGGATTAAAAGCATACAGTATCGTTTTGAGAAACTAATCCATAGGTGCATCCTTAAAGAAAACGTATTGTCTCATTTGAGACTCCAGGTAAAGTTTTGCATTTGCCTCTTTGCTCCTTTTATTTAAACCAAACGGCACGACGTGTTGTCGAAACATCTACCCGGGTCGCCTGAGGGCCATTGAGGGGATTTTTAATTTGTCCCATCCGATGCTCTAAATTGTCACTGGGCTCCAGATTCCTGGATATCCTGACCGGATGCACAGAGAAGGCCTTTAGAGTCGGCCAAAGATGCTGCAGCTCTTCCTGGGAATGAACGGTCTGCTACTGGGGCTTCAGCTGGAGATCAATTCAGGAAGGGGGGGGGGGGGGGGCAGCTGTCCAGGAAGCGAGCACTCAGCGACAGCAACCGCCGCCTCGTTCATCTCGCAGTCAACAATTTCCACAAGGGGCGAAAATAGGTTAAATGCAAGCATGTGTGTGTGTGCGTGTGTGTGTGGCAGGTTATGTGCAGGAAACCCACCTAAAGGTGAATGATGGCTGACATTTCAGATGACGAGTACGCGTCGGGTGGAGAGGGAGGGGGCTGTCCCGTCCCGGTTGGTGTTCCAGTGTCTGCTACGTTGGCTTTTGAGGTCGTAACTTCTCCTTTTAGATCTAGCGAGGAGTCAAATTCATCAGCGTGAAAGTGTCCCATTAGTACAATAAACCAGTTCAGCTTCTTTACTGCAGTTTCGCTTTTTATGGATGTAATCATAGGTTTTTATACACCTCAACTACTTAAATACACTTCAATTAGTCTTTTAATCATCCTCTTCTTTCTCTTTTATTGCTTGCATGTATATATGTCAAGTACATGCTTAAAACTTAACTGAGTAATGAGTTGAGCTGTCACGCCCTGATGGGTAACAGGTCATCTGAAATCCTAATGAATGACTGAAGTCCTCTGCATATGGCCGACATCATTTTCCTCCTACTGTTAAGTGTAAATACATGACATCATGGGGGACCAAAGGAGGAACTGAACCTTTACAAGGCCGCCTCTGTTGCCTCACTGCTGCCAGATTTTTAATTTGGAAATTGAGTGGAGGTTTTGACGAGAGTTAAAGTCTTTAAAATTCTTAATTCTTTTGTACAAATAGTTTTTAAAATGCGTCTGGCAGTGCGTGAATGCATTTTTTTCACAATGCTGAGGAAAGATTTAAGGGAGCGACTGCAAATCGACAGTCTTTACTTTACTTTTTAAAGAGAATCCCATCATTAAGTTGGCATAGCAAGACGAATGGAAACCCTGGGGAGGCCGTCTGATTGGCTGCTGTGTTTCTGTTTTTTTTTGTTGCCTGGGTGGAAATATGTTCCTCATTTAGAGTTTCATTCATTCTGATATGGCGGCTCATTCTCACCAAATCATGTGCTTAAACTTCTTCAGGCCTCCGTGGTTTTCGACCAGTTGGAGCACTAGTGCATATTTGTTTACATTTTTACAGTGCAGTTGCACCTTTTTCGAAACAAAGTCAAGTTGCATCCTTGCCGTTACTAAAAATCCAAAACGGCGGAAGCCAAACAAGGAAAACACAAAGACATTGTGCAGGAAATTAATTCCCGAAACACCTTTTCCTCGCCGGTCGTACGGAGCGTGTTCTGCCGCCGGCTGCGCGGAGCGAGCTCATTGTGGCCGCACGAGGCTTGTGACCGGAAGGAAGCGGCTCGCTGTCTCATTGGCAGGGCGAAGCTTGTCACATGCCGGCTTCGTGAACACAAAGGATGTGAGGAATGAGAAAGGCACGCAGATAATAAGATACGGCGAGGAGCACTAGAGCGAAGAAATGTTTCTCTTCTTGCAGAGCCGTTTCCTCTGGGAAAAGCGACTCTGGGCTTCTTTCTCTTTTTTTTTTTCTCAGTCAATGGAAGCGTGGCAGAACGCCATTCAACCCTGAGACTGAATCTGACTTGACGGTTGATTCATTTTAATTAACTTCCATCTTCTTTTCTTCCAGGACTGGGAGTTGGTCGTGCTGGGGAAGTTGAAGTGGAACATGGCCTCGGTCATCCCCAATGATTTCATAGAGCACATCATACGCAGGCTCCCCCTCCCCAAAGACAAGCTGGCGATGGTCCGCAAACACACGCAGACATTCATCGCCCTCTGTGCCACAGGTAACACGGCAGCACGGCATGTCACGAGCCCCTCTTCCCCTGATTCTGTACGCTCACTCTGCTGCCGTGTGATTCCCACATCCAGCAGAATATTCCCACACACACTAACATTCTCCCGCCGTGAGTCATCCGTGACCTCTTCCTTCTCCCGGCGTTCTCTCCTGGCGGCGCTCTGGTCTCGGGGCTTTTTCTCTCCGCAGCTGCTAAATGCTGCTGAAAGTGCTCATCTCTACAACGCTTTGCCAAGTTTCTAGGGGGGAGAGAGAAAAAATCATATTAATGCACCGCGCAGATAAACCCGAGTGAAGATAGCGATTGTTTCATGCGGCACTCGGCTGCAGCTGAACTCTCGCTGTGTTTGTTTACAGGGAAGCTTCCAGGTTTAAAAAGTCGGGGCAGTGATCTTCCTTCCTCCTGCTTCCTCTTCCCGGCCCGGCCTCGCGTCCAAAATAAACTCTGCTGGTTCTGGAGAGGCACAAACTGGGACGTCCCCTCAGGCCTCTCCCTAGGTGCATTATCAGGGTTTTCCTATACGAGGAATTCCTGAAATGTGTTCATATCCTGGACAACAACACCACTGCGGCATCACCTAATGCACATAATGTGTGTATTGGGTATATAGTAAAGCTGCCTTTTATTTGCAAGCTAATTTTCAGTGAATACAATGAAGGAAATAATACAAAGGTCACTTTAAGTGTGGTATAATAAGCACTTAACTAGAAACTAGCTCCTTCATTGAGTGTGATGCCCCGTTTTAGTGTTGCATTTCTTCTCTTTAAAAACAAATTGTGTGTATTATATATATATTTGGGTGTGTTTCCGTGGTCTGCTATTCATAAGCAGCTGGTTGTATCCCAAGCCCCAAGCAGCCGCAGTGGAAAAAAAGAGAGGCCTGCTGTGGTTATGCAGTAATGTAAATGTTTGGAGTTTTATATGGAGTTGAGATGTTATTCTTATGATGGAGGAGCTCCTCCTATGGACAGCTGGCCCCTGGAGGAGAAGACGACGGGTGTAGTGAAAGCAGGCCGCTCTCCGGGGTTTAATCAAAGCTATCGGGCCACCACGACCGCTCTGCAGCGGGCTCGGTCTATGTGCTGGGCTGGCACTTAGCGATTGTGTGGGTGGCAAGTCGCTGCCTTTTTTTTTTTTAAAGATCCATGAGCCGAAACCAGAGGACGGCGGGAAAGAGTGTTGTAATGGCTCCCGGCGAAGAAACTCCTGGTACATGTCGTCCTAAAATTGAATTTTAAAAGCATATTTTGATTGTTCAAGGGAGCAATCGTGCCAACGAATGGCAACGATCCAGGAAGAGGTCGGTTACGCCCGATGTTTCCTCAAGCTTCGACAGGAATGATCGAGGATAACGGTGCACATTTCTAGTGCTGCGCCACAAAATTCCAGTAAAATGTGCAGAAAAAACGAGAATTCGAAAGGTGTGGAGGTTTCCAAAGCTTCTTGACTATCCAACAAACAGAAGTCTGCAACTCGTACTGTAAACATTTGTTTTTCTCTGTTGAATTATCCATCAAACCATAAATGTGCACCTATAAATAGATTAAGCCAATTCGTTAGGTTAGCTGGATGACAGCTATGCAACCTCTGCTCTCTGTTTCTCACGCTCGACAGTGATTGGTCAAACATCAATCACTGGACACGCTGAATAACTTCATTCATGAAACATGTCAGCCATAGGAATGGGTTAAGCTCCACCCCTTCTCTGAGCTCTGGACTTCTCTCGGTTCCTTTTTGAAAAAAGCTTCTCCTCGTGGTCAGATAAGATACTTCCAGGTTTTCCCATGAAGATCCTCGGGTGCCTGCGTAGGTGTACTCTCAACTTCCGCCTCCTCCATCCAGGCCTGTTGTCGCTTAAGCCTTTTAGACTCGGATACGCACCGGAGGGAGTCGTTTCCCCCGAAACACGTAGCGCAGCGAGTGGGAGGATTCCTTCTCTGCTTTTCTAATCAGCGCTGAAGATTCTGTGACGGAAAGCACGCAGGTTACACGGCGTGGCGGCTACGTCTGTTGAACCTCACACTGTGGGAAAGTCGGGTTCAGCCGTGGAGCGTGCATACTGGGGGGGTTTAGATGTTTGCACCTCTCTTGCATCTCTCAAAGCTCGTCCCTCTGGGTGGATTCAAGTGTTGCAGGCTCTCGAATGTGATTTCTATACGCCGCCGTGGCCCGAAAGCTACCGCTGCCGCTTGACTAATGGCACATTAATCCTCTTCCCCCTCCCCCAGATGACCGCCTCGCCATGAACCCTCCTTCCATGATCGCCACCGGCAGCATGGGAGCCGCCGTCTGTGGCCTGCAGCTGGACCACAGCGACCAGAGGCTGAGTCGAGACAACCTGACGGACCTGCTGGCCAAGATCACCAACACCGAGGTGGTGAGTGCAGTAGTGAGATGAGGGGGGGGGGGGATTTATACCTGTCAGAAGTCATAACAAAGGTTTTCGGTGCGGTGCGATAACGCATCGTTAATAATAATAATAATCATTGCGGCGGCGGGTGACGGCAGCATGAGAAAGGCCCTTTGGTAAACAACAGAGATGATTTTAGTAGTGGCAGATTGAAGCTATTTACTTTTCATGGAGAGGGGAGAGCGAGTGTTTGGCTCTCGGCCGCGGTGCCAGACGGCTGCTATAAAGAGCAGCGGCGGAGGGAATGTCTTCTTAAAAAACTCAGAGCCTGCATTCTTGCGGTGGGACACATGCAATTTCTCTGCATGGCTCCCACTTTAGCTGCGTGCCCCTCCTGGTGGAGGAGCGGTATGTTTGGAGAGCGAGGAAAACGGAAAATCGTCAAAGTCGTCCTGCAGAACATGAAAGTTGGAAAAAAACTCAGATTTTAATGCATTCGCTGGATTTTAGATGCAGTTGGAATTCATTTATCTTTTAAGAAACGCAATCAATGTGCGATACTAAGCATTTGTGTCGTGGAAGAAATGGTCCTCCATTGACTTTAATGTAATATATCGGGTCATAAACTTGTTTTGTAAGAATAATGCCCGATTCAACACATCAAAAGTTCACACACTCGTTCTTATACCATAATGCTTCTACCATATTTATCCCAGTGTGTGATTTCATTGTCACAGTGACTGATTGTTACAGCAGTTCAGAACTCGTAGAAATCCCCCCCCCCCTCCCAAAAAAAGGCCGCAGCCAACGGGCCACAGGAGCAACACGCTTTCTTGCCTCTTAGCTTGTGGTTACGTTGCCACGGCGACGCAGGCCCTGCAAAAAACCCAGCCGTCACAACAGGCGCCCCCCGACTGCAGCCCATCGGGTTCCAATTATCCGTACATTTCAAAGGAATGTTGGCCTCCTTTTGCGAGCCTCGGTTCAGTCTTTAAAGAGTCCTGCAGCAGCCGGGCTCGGTGAGCCAGACCTCCCACGTCTTCCACGCAGACCTGCAGACGCACAGGACCCAGGATCCCCTTTCACTGGGGAGAAGTTGTCCAAAAACATCCGGTCTCACTGTCCTATATTCTGTTCTACACCAAACCCAGAGGTTCAGAGTGCAGTAGGTCAAAGCCATTTCCTCTAGACCTCCACATGGGACTGGCCGTGCTGTAAACTCCAAGTGGGGTGGAGGAAGGGAGCCCAGATCTGCTTATCTGTTTCCCCAAAAGGCCACAGAGGTCGTTTCGGAGCCTTACACCCCCCTCCCCCTCCACACACACACACACGCACACACATTGCCCCTGTATTCATACCTCAGACATGCACAGGTCTCGTGTCCGAGAGGATTCATGTGCTCACCTCGTAGATCTCTGCTCCGTGTTGTTGGTGTTGGAGCTGGCTGGTACCCATTGTTCTGGTCCAGACGGGACCACCTACCTCAACCCACATAATTCCCTCGCCGGTATGCCGCGCATGTGACCAAAGCTGTTGAACAACTCTCACATCAAATGTCATATAAAATACCAGGTTGTTTTTTTTGGAACGCAGTAACTGCGTACAGGTGTACAGATGAAACCCTCTGGACAGCAAGCAGGTTTTATTTACATTAACACAACTTTATTCTTGAAAAATGAAGAGGAACATTTTTCTTAAACTAGTTTTAAAGCACTGATGTGAGGCTTCTCATTTGATATCAGTTCTCTGTAGATCATAAAAATAGTTTTCAGTAAAATGCATATGTAAAAAGACTGGATTATAGATAATTTATTATATTTTTGCTGATTTATTTCGGTGTGTATTTTTACAACCGTTGCTTTTTTTTTAAACCGCATGTTTATTTTTCTTTGTTTTTGTGGTTCCTGCCAGCTTCAGACCGACTCATAGCTCTATTTCTGCTGACACACACATGCATGCAGAGTAAGAACAACAAGAGCCTGGACTCTGGAGCAAAAGACTACCCGGTCCTAACGGCATTTAAAGAAACGGTAACATCGGTGTAACGGCGTCCGCCCCTCTCTGTTCCAGGACTGTTTGAGGGCGTGCCAGGAGCAAATCGAGCGTGTGCTGGCTACCAGCCTGCAGCAGGGCCAGCAGTACCGGCAGGAGTCCGGCTTCAGAGCCGGCAACAAGGCGAGGGAGCAGCAGGACCAGTCCAGCACCCCCACGGATGTACGTGACGTCAACTTATGAAAGAACGCGCCGCTAATGCCCGTTTTTGGAGGCACGAGCCGCCGGTATCTACGTCAGGACGCCACATTGCCGACGGCGTGACAATCGATGAACTTTTTAGAAAAATAAGCAATTTCTAGTTTTTTCTCCTTTTTTTTCTGCCCCATTCGTACCGGGCTGAGTGTACCCTCAGCGTCTTTCTTTTTTGTACGGGCCACATGTAATCAAAAAAAACTATTTAAAAAAACACAAAAAAATCACCTTGAGAACTTGACAGTGCCTTTTGGTTTCCCAGAATGGAAACCTGAAATATATTTTCATACTTGAAAGAAGAAGAAAAAAACAGCATAATTCTATGAAATATACACATTTCTTTTGATATAGTACAAATAAATAGTGTATATTTAGCTAGCATTTAGTTACGTTACTCATTTATCATCTTTTAGTGAGCAGTTATCGAATTCACCTGTGCAGGAAAAAACTCCTAATAGTAAAAATGCTGATTTTTGAGTCGATGGAAAGTTAAACCAAGTTAGAGGATCGCTACGGTAGCTCTCTAGCGCCATCTATCATACTGTGCGCCTGTAGCACCGCTTACTATTTATGCTGTAAAGTGCTGGCCAGGAGTGGGCTGGGCCCGCTCACAGAGGAAGGGACATGAGGGGCTCCGAGGTGGTCTGGAGGCTTCTGTTAGAATCGACGCGGAGGGCGAGGCCAGTTATTCCGGTCTCGATTTTCACTGCCAAATCCAGTACGTATGCTAAGAGGACGCCGTGTATTATAATTCAGCGAGGGCTTACATTATTAATGTTCCGTTGTTGTTCTAGCTCCTACGTGTTTGGGAGATGGTTTGCAGGCTATGCCTCGGCTAGGTAGGATGTCATGTTACTAGAGGAAATGGATATTTGGCAAGTTTGTTTTTGAGTGGGGTTTGAGAGGAAATGGACGCAGGTTGAAGTTTTTTTGTTTTGGAAAAGAAATGCATGTGCAAAGTGTGGAGGGGATGCTAGAAGTGTAGATTGATGAATGACAGCGAAATGGCGAGGAAGTTAACTTAAGCTATGTAATGTTCCTGCAGTTGCACGTTACTTGAGTGGGAGGAGGGGGGGGGGAGAGGGAGAGGGAGAGAGAGAGAGAGAGAGAGGTCCCTTGTGATGTCCAGAGGGGATCAGACTAGTGCTGCAGTTCAGTTTCTCCTGTTATCAATTTCCATTCCTTGGAACAATATTGATGCACTTTTAATTATTAAAAAAGCACACACTCCTTAAGAATGGTAAGGGGATGGTGGCTGAAGAGACTTCAGTGGGTTGTTGGGACCTTTTTTTTTTTTTTCCTGTAAGTTATTTGATTTGATTTTTTTTTTTTTTTTTTTTTTTTTTTTTTTTTTTTTTTTTTGGGGCTGGTTTCCCACGGGGTAACGCACATTGTCTTGAAAGCTACGCCCCCAACAGGTGAGAAGACGTAGGTTAATCGGTGTTTATAGACTATAAACTAATGCTGCGTTCACGGCCGACATGCTGAGCAGATTGTGCCGCGACTCAAAGGCAATAAACGGTTATAACGACGTGGTAATGCCAATTTGTAAACGAGCTTCGTAGGATTTCGCCAATGGCCGAAAAGCAAACCGTTAAAAAATATGAACAATCTGTGTGTCGTAAGTTTGTGGCGTGAACGCAGCATCTGGAAAGCCAAGTCACTTGTAGACTTTTTTTTGTTGATTCAGTGCGATTATTTAACCTTACTTGAATTTTTTGTGAATCCATAACCAAAACCTTCCAACAGTTATTTCAGAGTTACACACACATGCCGTGTTCCATGTTTTTACTCTTTAAAAAAAAAAATGTAAACCGCTATCTGGACTGAAGTTTTAAAAATGAGTTTTCGTCATTTATAGACATCGGTAGGTAGGGGTTTACAGCGTGTGAATGTTTTGACTGTGTGTGTGTGTGTGTGTGTGTGTGTGTGTGTGTGTGTGTGTGTATATGTATGTATGTATATATATATATATATATATATATATATATATATATATATATATATCCAAATTCCCCATGAGCAGAAATGAAAAACATTTTCGTTACATTTTAGAAAAAGAAATATAGTTTCTAAAATCGTATTCTCGTGTAATCTGTTGTGCAAAAAAAAAAAGCCAAATGTTTTTTCCAAACAAAAAGTGCTTCAAACAGAAAAAATTGTTTATGCTTTTAAAAGTTTTGTGTATAATTTGAAAGAGATATAATTCCAAAGTGAGAAAAACTAGATCATACACATTCTTTTGCTGCTATGAAGCTTTTTGTTTTCCAGTCTTACACAAAGATGCCTTATATTGATTCACTTGTGTGCTGCTATATTATGAAATGTTGTATATGTAACGAGTCTTCTTTTTGCTTTTCTGTGTGTACTGGAGGGAACGTAACAGTTTGGTGCGGGACTGGAAGTACTTTTTTTTGTTTTTTGCCGATCTTTTTTGATGAGCATGTTTTTATTCTTTTTATTGTTTAATTTTTATCTTTATATTCTACCATATTCTTGCTGCTTCTTCGTAAATGTTTGTGTACCTCAGGTTAATTTGGACAGATAAGAGCGAGAGCCCATCTCTCATTACCTCATCAAGCTTCACATCACTCACATTTAGTTTTTTCACTCTGAATTTGTTGGACGGGTTTCACTTCTCTTTTTTTCTGTCTGGATGAGAGTAAGAACGATGCTTCTTCTCCTTTAAAAAATAAGAAATGTATGCCGCCAGATTTCACTGAGCAGTTATAAGTGCCTATACATTAATATAGGTTATTTCATATATCTTAAGTTAAAAAAATTAAATAAAAACAGCCCTTACTGTACGTTATACATGTATTGAAAAGACAAAAAAAATATTTTTGAATTTCATTTGCATGTTTTGAGATCGGTTCATTGGAATAAAGTGGAATATTGTTTATTTTTGAGGTACCCATTTAGTCAAAGTTTAAGCCACGAGGATGTTTTATCATTGTTCAGTGTGGTTGGTTTCTAAACTCCTCTCCCACTATCCCCATGTGCAACCACACAGTGTACCTCAACAATTTCTCCTCAATAAATTGACTAAAATCATGTGACTGGTTTGTTTGTCTTCCTGTTTTCAGGCTCTGCTAATCTGGATTAATATGGTTTCGATTTGTGATATTTTACCTCTGACGCCACTAGAGAGCGACAAAACTGCTAAAAACATTGTGGATAATAGAGAAAGTGGTAATACCATCAACATGTGTGACGCGTATGCATTGGTAGGCTGGTAGGCATCGGAAAAACTAAGAGCAATTTTTTGTTTAGTTTGCTGCTGGACTTATCTGTGTCACTAAAAATAAATTGGATGGAAATGGTGGTGGGGTTTCAGCTGGATACAACATTTAAAACAAAGTAAATTTGATTTTACTAATATTTCTGTTGACTAGAGTTTTTCCAGGCTTTAAATATTCAATTCAATTAATTAAATCATCTTAAATTAGTAAACATGCCAATAAACGCTCCGGATCCTACTTTTGCTTTTTGCAAATCATGTATTTAACTAATATTAGTTGCCCAATGAATAATAAATACGTGTCTTTCGAATCGTAATAAGCATAATTAATAACTATTTTCTGCAAGACCATCTTGGAAAATAGCAAATTATGAGAGAAAAAAGGGAAGCTGAAGTGTAAGAGTGCAATAAATCAATCACTTAATCGTCCTCAGACAAATGTAAATTAGCTATTTAATATATATATACATATATATATATATATGTATATATATATATATATATATTATACTACATGTATGATTTACTAAAAAAATAACATAACATATAAATTTCCTTATATAAATGAATTCTGATATTTTCTTTACGCAGCTCTGCAACGCGGATTGATTTGCGTCGTGATGCTGGATGATGACGTCACAGCGTCGGAGGGTCACGTGGTATGATTTCGGCTTGAGCTCAAACCGGGAAGTGCGCAGCAGAAGGACCATGTTTACGTTCAGCCTCACGCTTGTACGACAGTAAGTGCATATTTAAACATTTATTTCGCTCCTTTTTAATAATAGTATATAGCCCTGCGGCGTCACGTGTTGTTTACTCAAACATGGCGGCGGTTGGAGAACGTTATGAGTGGGAAAAAAATGATTTAAAAGGAGTTGAGTAACTGAGCTCACGTGCCACAAATGGCGTTGCTTCGTGTCGCCTTTTGATGCACATTAATGTGGTTTTAACTCAATGAATGACTCCGCTATGTTTTCCCACAGTGGGGAAACACAGTACAACAGGGACAAGCTGCTGCAAGGTACGTGGCTGTAAGAGGCGTCCGGACATGTCCAGAACCAACGATACACTTCGAGTGGTTCTGTTCGCACTATTCAAGATGGAGGGGGGGTTGTCTTTCAGGCCAAGGTGTGGACACGCCCTTGTCAGAAACGGGTCTTAAGCAGGGTGACGCGGTAGGAAGATACCTCAGAGACATCACCTTCAACTATGTGTTCGCCAGTAACCTACAGCGAGCCGTACAGGTGAGTCCGGACTGCACACCCCTCAGGACATCACGCACAGATCAGGGGACAGGGGGCAGATACAGGGTCCAGATACAGGTACAGGGACAGGTACAGGGGTCAGATACAGGGGACAGGTACAGGGGTCAGATGCAGTGGACAGGGGATATGTACAGGGGCCTTATACAGTGTACAGGGGTCAGATACAGGGGACAGGGGACACATACAGGGTCCAGATATAGGGAACAGGTACTGGGGACATGGGACAGGGGTCAGGGCACATATACAGGTCATGTGGTCCAGATACAGGGGACAGGCCCAGGAGACTGGGGCCAGATACAGATATACATAGGACAGTTCCAGGAGACTGGGGCCAGATACAGAATCAATAGTCGGCCTATTTAAAAAAAGGACTTGTTTGATGATGGAGTGTCTGGATAAAACTGTAACCACAGGATGCGTGTTAAGAACAATCGTTTATTAAATAGTTGTTAACAATCATATCGCTGCGGTTTTTGGACTCACTGATGCTGACGGTTTATTAATGACCTTTTTAGTTTGACCATAAAGGTTTTATTCTTGACACTTACAAATATATTGAGATAGTAATTTCCAATTATGTTTCTCATTCCCCCCCCAAAACTCTCAGACGGCTGAAATCATTTTAAAGAACAACGCTCACTGTTCTGGCTCGGAGATGATTCTGGAGCCGTTACTCAGAGAGCGGGTGAGACCTGGCGTCTTTTTTTTATACACGTCCAAATATTACATACTTGAATGCGCGACCACGGTAGTAAAAACAATGTCAGAGCTCTTTAAGTTAAGTGTAAGTTGTGTTCACGCAGGGTTTCGGCGTTGCCGAAGGGCGTCCCAAAGACGACCTGAAGAACATGGCCAACGCCGCGGGCCAGTCCTGCCGGGACTACACCCCCCCAGGGGGGGAGACTTTAGACCAGGTGAGTCACACGCACTCAGGTTTTTATCATTTGGAAACTGATTGATCAATACTGTGAAGTTGAAAACAGCCATGTTGAAACTCAAAGTCGAGAGTATTTATATTGTGCAACAGTGCCATCTAGTGGTCGTTTTGCATATTGCATTTTAAACGTGTTACAAAAAAGTTATTGAAGTTTTATTTTTTTATATCTCTAATAGATGCAAATTATATTATCTGGGTAGCTTTGTGTGAGTAATGATATGTAGATCTTTATATTTAATTTATTATAATATAAATATTTTTTTTAAATCCTCACAACTGAGGAGCTACAACCAGGAGATTGTGCACTTTCTATAAACTATCTAAATAGTTGCAGATTTCTTTACAAGTAACGGATAAACAGACTTATTATTTCAGCTTTATTTATTCACAGTATGTAAGGACGGAAGGAATTTTGAAAAGAAAACTCTGAATCGGAACTTTTTATTGTCATGTATTCTTTTCCATACAAGGAATGTGTCATTGCGGGTGGTGCAACAATGGACAATAACATGAACAACAACAATCAACACGGTGCAAGATTAAGTGTTGTCTCTCAAACTGCCCCGGCTAACTCTCTCTTTGGTTCTAGGTGAAGCTGCGATTCAAAAAATTCCTCAAAGTCCTTTTCAAGCAAATGTTGGATGAACCCGGCTGTCCGGAACCCGACGCCTCGGCGGTGGCGTCGGACGCCGTAGAAGTCGAGGCAAACGGGACCGGAGCCGCCGTCGCCTCAGCCGCCGACGGCCTCCTCGGCGCGGCGTCCCACGCGCTGGTCGTGAGCCACGGCGCGTACATCCGCGTGGCCGTCAAGCACCTGGTGGAGGACTTGAATAGCTCCCTGCCCGCGGGCGTGAAGACGTCCCAGCTGTTCGCGCCCTCCCCGAACACGGGCGTCGCTCGCTTCATCTTCACCCTGAGCCGGTCCGAGAGCGGCCCGGTGCTCTCGGCCTGCCGATGCGTCTTCACCAACAGGAAGGACCACCTGGAGAACCTCACGGCGGCCGAGTAGCGAGAAGGGAAGAAGAAAAAACTAAAGGTTGTATGTACTGTCTGTGTCCACACGCACACACGGTCTCTAAAGAATGTATTCACAAGGGACTAAAGGGGAGTAAGAGGCGAATACCTCAAAGTTACCGCAGTGCGCCCACTAAATAATGTTTCCTCCATAATCAATAGTGTTGACTGTGGAGTCCATGTGTGCAGTACTGTATCCTCAGAAGCTTTCATCCTCCACCCGACCGTCGGCCAACGAGGATTTGTTTTATTACCTCTTTTATCATGGCATACCAAAGTCCGAACTATTTAATGTGTTCTTGAACGCGTCACTATGTCCGATGCTGCTCGTTTTACTTGTGCAATACAAAATGATGACACTGAATCTTTTTTTTTCTTTCTTTAAGTTGTATGCACAAATATAGATGGCGGCAAATATTACAGGATGCTCATTGCACAGATGTTGTTGTGAAAGCGCCCAACTCTTTGTTGTTGAATGTGTTTGTTTTGCTTCTTTTAATCTCCACGGCCTGTATCTCTCTCACCGTGTGATCTGTTTATGTTATTACTGCAAAGTAGTATTTACAAACGTTAGATTTCTTATTGAACGGCACACTGAATGTAACGGGGGAAGATATTTATGAGTGGGGCAGGAAGTATTTGCACCTTTTACTTCAATAAAGTAGTAAAACTACAATCATTAGAAAAGTAACCTAAAGTATTAATACCAATACATCCTGCTGGGTGCCTTTACAAATAACGATTACTAAAGGTTACTTTCTAGCACTGGTAGTTATACATGATTTGTGTTGCGTGTATTTTTAATCACTACAAACTCCAGAGTCGTGCATCTTGTGCTCATAGCCACATATTGATAGCTATACAGGTTAAATATATAGTTTTTTGTAAAAGAATCAGGTGGACATGTACTCTATTCAATTATCTGCTATCTAGAATTCAGAAACCATATTGTACTGTATCCCACAGTTTACATGTTTATTCGGTGTTATTTGTTTATCATATAATAAACAAATAAATTAAAATTGAAGAAGCTGAGTGGTTCCCATCACATGTATTTAACTACTCCTGGATCAGTTTTCTCTCATCCTGAATGACTGGAAGCAGCGCCGGAGTGTGACGAGCGTGGGCCGACGGCCACTCGGAGAGCTCCAACACCGGCTGTTCTCCTTGCTGGATGAAGTTATGAGCTGACCTTGAAGGGAAAGGTCAACACTTTTGGGCTATAGTAGCATAGCTTAGCACAAAGGCTGGAAACAGGATGTTGTTGGTGAGAGAAAAAAACAACTTTTCTTATTTATGGTGTAGGACTGTGGGGTCAGACTACTTCCGGGAATCTCCTCTTGCAGCAAAATGATGAAACACTCGTTGACGGGTCAAAGGTTAATGGGTGGCAAATTGAACAGCTCGTTAAGGGGGGCGGGGGGGTGTATTTTTAGAGACGTGACTCTTCACCTGTTTGCTCATTAGGGGGATGAGGTGTGAAAGAGACGGATATTCAGCTAATGAGTGAAACTGCTGAGTAACTGGGCGAATGCTGAACCCGCTGACTCATTCACGACTTCCTCCCAAAGAAAAGAAAACACAGCTGTATATATTTGCATAAATAACACACACACAATTACACACGTTTTCCTTTATAGTTTATTTGGTCCCAAACACTCCGACAACTCCAATTCATACATTCAAAGACAAACCGTTGTTTTTGTAGCCTATACATTTTAACTGTAAAGCGTCCTCATAAATACCATAAATAACAATGAAGGAATGGAATTAAATAAATAAATACTCTATGGGACTGGTTTTAGTGTTTGCTGGTGGTGCCCAGCACCTGTAGATAAAACTGAATCACACAGCAAGAGTTCTGATTGGATATCAAGATCGCTGTAAAAGGTTGTTTACCTGTACTTGTCATTAATTACAGGTGCATTCACACAGAAATAATGTGAGAGTCGTGATCTGTAGTGTTGAGGAATTGCTGTTTTAAAACAATAAACTAATGTAAAACCTTCCATCTGCTTTAAAAATATCGGCAAAACCAAACCGTAACTTTACTAAAAGCAACTCTGAAGTTTATCCATGTGTATATTTTGGTGTCAAATCGCGCCTTCCTATAGTTCCACGTCACGGGGCCCCGGCCCCCCAGGAGGCCTTGAGAGAACATTTGAGATGTGGGTTTCTCAGACCAGCTGCTAAAACCTTCACGAGAAGAGGGAAACAAAACTCAACACTCACTACACATGAATCTTGTTCAGGGAAACCAAACAGTGGCCTGTGAATAATTTCTCATCTGGGGATGGGAGATGGATCCGGATCAGTGGCGTGGCACCAAACGGAACAAGAGACTACGGTATTAAACTCTCAATGTACTCCAAACCTGCTTATGGACTACATAACACTCATTATTGATGAGATGAATCCACGTCCATTTATCTTAAATATGCAGTGATCTCAAAGAAGTCTCGTTTTTCTTTTTTGGACTGAAAAGACGTAATTTATCCTCTTATCAGCTTTTTTTCTCGTATGATCCCAAACTACAAGGCGAATAACTAAGAGGGGAGTAGCTCTATCCTAATCATTGCGCTCTGGAGTCAGCCCATGATCCCGCTGCTCCGGGGGCTGGCCGGGTTGGACGAGTGCACGTTCCACGGGTCGTTGCTGGACGGAGCCAGCGGCGTCTCCCGGCACACGGTGCGCACGTCGTCGCCGGCCTCCACCTCCATCTCCACCTCCACTTCTACTTCCACTTCCACCTCCATTTCCGGATCAGCGTCGTCCTCCGGAACGGCCCGAGAGTCCGAGCCCTCCTCGGTCCGCCCAAGGTTGGCGTTGTGCGGGTCGGAGGGATCCACCACCTGGTTCCTCTTCTCCCGGTGCAGCAGGAGGCGCTCCAGCGGCACCGTGTTCTTCTTGGGCAGGAAGAGGGAGGTTTGCGGGAGGTTCTGGCCCGCCAAGAACACCTGCCGGGAGCCCTCCAGGTTGAACAGGATGCCGGTCCGGCTGGAGAAGTATACGTCCCGGTTGTTCTCCAGAAGTCTGTGGTTGAACAGACAGTCATCCCTGAGGCAGATGGGCTGAAACACAGAAGGAGAGAGGGAGACAATTCAGCTACAGTGAAGGATATATTTACAGTTTGTTCCCTTAATATCAATACATGCATTAAAATGAATCCAATCGGTAAATTCACGCGTAAACGTGATTCAATTGCGTGCGTAAAAGGATTGAAACCGGTGTTGAAAACGGAGTGAACACCCTCAGTTGTGCGAAATATAACACGTTTATGAAATCGACTTAGTTCAAAGTAGAAATTAGTCAAACAATGTGTTAAAAAACAATGACATGTATGTCAAGGCATTCCATATTTGTGCGTAAAAGGATGTCTCCTTAAACGTTCAAAACAATGCGTAAAACCTGACAGCGGTTCCAAGATAGATACACTCAAAAGTAAAAGTTTAGTATAATGGATCGATTGAATTACTAGTCACAGAGATCGATTTGAAAGTAGGTATTGGCTCACCGAGCTGAATGGGTTGCCCTCCGAATCCAAACACAAGTAACGGCTACTTTTGACGCCCAGGATGGCAACGCGCTCCCTGGTTTCAGCTCTCAGTAAAATCACACCTGTCAGGAGGAAAATGAAATGACCATCAGAGTGATAAAGATACAACTTCATATTGCAAAAATAAAAAATAAACATAATGAAAACACGTCTTACTATATGAACTCCGGACTGTGGTTCTGCGCACAGTGCCGTCTAGTCTAATCTCCAAGTAGAAGTTGCTGAGGTCTGTGGAGGTCTGCAGGTGGACATATCTCCTCGGGTTCCCCCAGTTGGATCCAACCAGCGGCGACGCGTTCGGGGCCGTTTCCCCGAGAGGAAACACCTGGAGGACGGCGAGGATAAGCGCCAGCACCGTGTCCCTCATCCTCAGTCTCCCGTTGACGTCCATCCTGGAGCAAACCGATATTTCTACTGCGAGAGCTTGCTAGGAGTTTTTCAGATGCTCTGTTGTCCCAAAGTTTGGAGACAGTTCCTATTTAAAGCCCCTTGAATGCCACTCCTGCTCACATCCTTTGCGTGGAAGAGAAGAACAAAAAAAGAAACTCGCCCCCAAAGCAGATGTGCGGCTTGCTGCAGCGGAAGGGCCACTTCCACCTCGGTTTATCCCGATGCTCTCGGTCAGGCTGGACTTCTTATTTTTGGTGACACGTTCTTGACTCATCCACCTTAAACATTATTCTAAGAATATTTACTAATGGTCCAACGTATTTGGTTTGGATTGGAAACATGGCGCAGTGGGCATATGTAGACAAATATATACATATATGCAGAATCGTCATTTAAATCAGGAATATAATATACTTTGTTAGTCGTGTATT
The DNA here is from genome assembly GCA_036178185.1 of Liparis tanakae. NCBI lineage: Eukaryota > Metazoa > Chordata > Actinopteri > Perciformes > Liparidae > Liparis > Liparis tanakae. The sequence continues at coordinate 5,578,562 of CM070089.1, forward strand.
AATTAAATTAGTGCTAGAGACATAATTATTAATACATAAATGAATCAACTATTAATCAAGAGTCATGTGAAATGTTTTACACTTTTGTGCAATGACGTTAAGTCAAAGTTTGAAGTTACTTCCGTTTGCTGCTTTTACGCACCTGCCCAATTGAACGTGTTCCCAGTGTGGCCGCCAGGGGGCGCCACTTCCCCGTTTAGGGTACTTTCACTGGGAAGTTGCGTTTAACTGCCTGAACTATTTCTGGATGCTGGAGTTTCAGCAAGGGGAACTTTAAACTATATTTCGAACTAAGAACTATTATTTTTGTCCTACACGAATATATTTAAACAGATTCTCTTTAAAATTAAAAGGTTTTGTCTTAAACTCATAACACACATCCAAACGTGGACAATTAAGATAATCTTCAAGTTTAATTTGCAAAAAACTAAAAAATAAATATATTTCAAGGACTACACTTAAATAGATTTTTTTTAGTTAATTTTATTCTACTCTTTAGACATTTTAGAGACACAAATTGCATATTTTACGTCATATTTATCTCATAAAACCTTGTTAATATCAGATTAATAATGCAAAATATAGTCAACAAATTAATTAAGAGAATTTTTTTATCCATTGGGGAAATTCCCAAAATATCTGAAAGTATATACAGTAAAAAAACAATATGCCTTAAGCATTAAAGTAATGTTCACATTAATGTATCATTAATTATAATTAAATGATATTATACATTACTGTACTATTTGTATATTTCTATGCTAATAGAAAAGAAACCTTTTTGAATGCAGCACTTTTACTTTACCGCTCTAACTGATAAACACAACACTTAACCAGCAACCAGTTAAAAAAAAAACTTTTATTGTTATCTCAGGAATACAGTGGACTGCTGTGCACAGCACATACGTACAAAAATAAAAGGAAAAACTTTAATATCCTTACTTAGCATTGTCTGTTTTCAGAAACAAATGACTGCAGTTAGTTTACAGTCATCAGCAAACCAAAACTAAGGCAGAGGGTGAGGTATATGAGAACAGAGATGAGAGGAATAGAGCGAGGACTCACTCCCTTTGAAAGCAGGAGTTTAAAAAAACAAAACGCATGGAGCACACACCCCGAATTAAGCTTTGGGGCTCAGGCATACTAGTACATAAAAAATAAAGAAAAGATATTCCTCCCCTTGAATTAATCAAAATGTGATCTATGATAAGCTGTGGACAGAAAAAGAAGAAAACAACACAACGATAAATGTGGATAAAATCTTTTGGTCAAAGCTGAAGGGTGAGCTTTCTTGTTTCAGACACAGAGCTTCACTCTTTTAGCTCGAATTTCTTGACAGAAAAAGAAAAGAAAAGAAAGAAAGAAAATGTGCGAAAAGTTTTCGTACGCTCGTTTTTACTAATCAAGTAAGGTGCTGCCTGCTCCAGACGTCAGACATCTTTGCTCGTGAGGCTCGGCGAGAGAAGCGCTCGCTGCTGTGCATGCGCAACGTTCGCTTCCCACGGCTCCCCTCGGCTGAAACGAGGACTACTTCCGCCCCTCCCCCACCCCCCAAAACAAGAAGAAATGTACATCAGTGTGTTTCATGCAGCCTCATCTCCACAGCAGCAACACTTCCTTTTTCTTTTTTTTTAAAGCTCCCGATAAATATATTTTGAATAAGAGATTTTCATCTGTTAGAAAAATACTGTGAGGATCGGACCCGTTGCGTCACAGGCGGCGGAGCGGCGGGCGACAGTGGCGGGCGAGAGGCGTTCGGGGGTCCCGCGGCAGGAGAGGCGAGGCCCTGCCGTTGCGTCGACTCTGCGGATGTCCCCTCAGAGAGGGGGAGGGAGCTGCGTTTTTAAAAGAGGAGGGGCTCTCTAAATCCACCGAAGGGGACGCAGGGTTGTCATCTGGGGGCTTCCTCGAGTCGGAGAGCGACTCTCCAGCCATCGCGTTCAGTTCCAACGTAAAACGAAGTGTTTCCTGCGTCCCGAAAAAGCTCAAATTCCTATTTCATGGAAACAGTACGACCCATATAGCCGGCCGGCCCCCCGGCCGCTGGGGTTGGGGCCAAGGCTGCCGGTCCGTGACTCTGACCTTGAACTAAAAAAGGCTGAAAGGAGAGGAGGAAGCTCCTGGGTTACCGATGGAATCCCAAGGTCCCTGCCTGGGACAAGCAGAGGTGGGTGGCGGCGGGGGGACAGAGCTCAATGGTGGGGGGGGGGGCACTCAGGTATGTGGAAGGCTGCCTGTCATCCGGACAGATCCACATTCCCGCAAGGGACAACAAAGACGGGTAGAGGGGGGGGGGGGGTCGTCCTCGCATTCGTCTTCCCCGGATTTAAATAGTCCGGCTACCTCGCTCCACACGGGAAGGCAGCGAGATTCAGGTTTTTCCCGTTCGACAGCTGCGGGCGGAGGCGACTCCGACGACGTCTCGAGAGGTCGGGGTCCGTCTGTAAACAATCGGTAGCCAGGCACGGCGGCCATCTTGAATACGGGCGCCTTCCGGATACGTTTGACCCCCCTCCCCTCGATTTGATCAAATTGGCTGATCCGTAACGGCCTTTTGAAAAAGGTCTCCGCCTCCACGACACCTCGCCGCCACTGCGGGTGGGCGGAGTCACGCGCCTGCTCCACCCAAACACACTCGGGTCCATTTGAGAAAAGGGAAACGACTTCCTCCCCGAGAACATTCAGGCGCCATCGTCGACGGCTAACTGTGCAGCCTGAACTCCGTTCGTCTCGTTTGGGGCGGCGGCCGCGACCAAAGCAGCGTTTTAAAAAAAACTCTCTCTCTCTCTCTTTTACATTTTTTGCAACTATTTACACGGTTTGCATCGGTCAGAAGCTCTGCGGTTAAAAAAACCCCAAAACAACCCCAATAAATACAGCGACCTGTCTCCGTCGCTCCTACCATCGATCCTAAAAAAAAACAGAAGTCCTCCAGGCTCCGGCGGAGCAGCACCACCCTGTCCGTCAGGCCGTGGCCTCGCTCCACCTCCCATGGCCGACCGCTCTCCGGTCTCAACCGCAGATTGCGTATTACTTAATCGATCTAATTACGGAAAAGAAAATAAACCAGAGATAGTCCAGTCCGGCCCCTCCCCCTCCCCCCCCCACCCCCCTTCTGAGGCCCTCTCCGGAGTGTCAGCCCTATTTCTGACTCCAGCAGGTGTCTCTTACATGCAAGTTTTAAGGGGGCCACACGTGGCAACGACCAAGGCACCTTTCATTTTTCATTTTCGTGCAGCAAAGGTAGTGCATTTAAGTCCGTCCGTCCGTCCGTCCGTCCGTCCGTCCGTCCCCGCCGCGGGACGTCGATAATCCAGCAAGGGAGCCGTCAAGCGCCACCCCCCCCCCAAAAACAAAACAAAGAGTTTGAAAAGAAATAATAAACTGAAGCAGATATTTGAGCAGCAGAAGTCCATGCATTCCCATAATCTAGCAGAGTGGTTCTTTGAGGTAATAAAAAGTATTCATTTCACACTTTCAAAAAGCACAGGATATAGCTCCATCCTCCATCTCCAAGAAAGAAAAACAAAAGGAAGTGACCCGTCGTTCAGTTACAGCAAGCACCGAAAAGGTAAAGTGAGACTTCCAGTCTCCCCCGTCCATAAAAACAACAAGTAGCACAGTACATAGAGAAAGATAGCTATCCAAATATACATATATATGTATATACATATACACATATATATATATATATATATATATATATATATATAAACAGAATAAATATTTGTGTTTTCCTTCGCAGTCCATCGGTTTATCGCGACGAGGCGTTTCTATATTACCTGGAAGAACATCCACATGTGCAAATCACTGAGTTATTGCCGGTTTCTCTCATAGCCGCGGGAGGAAGTGCGTGACGGTGGAGGCGGTGGTCGCCCGGTCGCCCCGCTTGGCGCGGCCGTGCTTGCTGAGGGCGACGTAGAAGCCCTTGTAAACGAAAGACTCGTAGGCGTTGTAGTTATTGGGCAGCAGCGTCTCCTTGAACTTGCACTCGTCCACGAAGACTCTCTAGAAGCGGCGAGGAGAGAGAGAGAGAGAGAGAGACATAGGATGAACATCACAATGTGTGCGCGTCGTCTCATAGGCTCCCTGCTTTTTACTCTCACATCTCAGGTAATAAATCCAAAATAAATCACGAGAACCAGCCGAAAAAAATCTAAATGCAAATGCTAAACAATATATATAGATATATATACACACAGCATTAAGAAAGGGGCACATTATAGAATACAAGTACAGTTGTATATCCTTTATTACTATCTAATGGCTGTAGGGTATAAGTAAAGTAAGACATTTCTACAAACCCACTTAAAAAAAGAAACTTGACTTATCAAATGTTGAATATAGATTAGACACAAGCGAACAAAACTTAAACACACTTGAACAACTGGAATAGAAATAATAAATCTAATATGCAATATTCAACTCCATAAAGCTCTGGAGGTTTGAGGACCAGAGCTACGTTAAAGTTATTGTATCTTTCTTTGTCAAATTAAAATTATAAATGTTCCTGAATTTCATGATTTATTTGACTTCCCGCTCTAAGAGCAACACATTGATCTACACTAATAAAAGATAATAAACACACTAATAAATACTAAGTGCTGTATTTATAAAACTAGAAGACTCTAATTCAATAAACTGTTTATTACGGTGTTTTACAATATCAGTGATTTTTACAAAGAGAGAAATATGTAAACGTTCATTTCATGAGATGTATTAAAACTAATCGGATTAGTTTATAGAATATGATGCATTCACAATCAAACTACACAATTACAATTTTGCATAAACATGCAAATAACATATTATTGGACCTCTACTTCTAACTGAGTACTTTCATATTGTTGTATTGTTATTTGTACTCAATAGTAAAGAGTTACTATAAGTACATGTACTCAAGTACTGTACTTGGGGACAATGTGAGGTACTTTACATGAGTTTTTTTTCTCAATGTTTGCTACTATATACATCTAATGATGCCACTTACTACATTATTCTTACAACTTGAGGTATGTTGCACATCGGGATTAATAATACAAAAAGTAATCAACAAATAAATGACGATGTATTACTGGATTTAAATATAAGACGGGGCCAAAGTCCCGAGTCACCCCACAGAATAAATAGCAAATAAAACATAAAAATGTGCACAATAAGGACATGTGGCTCTATTTTGATGCCAATATATTTGTAAAGTAAAGCAAAGTGAATGCACCTTTACTTGGAATAGAATATGTTGTACACTGTAGTATTACCCCCCCCCCACACACACACACACACACACACTGACAGATCAGAGCATATTAATAACACAACAGTGTCCATAAACCCACGACCTCATCGACATAAACTCATCTTAGACTGAGAGTGCGTGTGTCAGTGCGTGTGTGAAGGTGAGTGCATGTGTGTATTTGTGCGTGTATGTCTGAGCTTGCGTGTGTGTGTGTGTGTGTGTGTGTGTGTGTGTGTGTGTGTGTGTGTGTGTGTGTGTGTGTGTGTGTAGAGAGAGTGGCGCACACACGTACCGTTCCGTATAACCGTCCCCTGCTGTTCATTGCGACAAACAGCGCACTCCTCACCCCGAACATGCTGATCACTCCTCGGTCCACGGTGGAGATCTCTATCAGACCTAAACGGAGACACAAGGTGAGGGGGGGTGGGGGGGAAGCAAAGACAGTGTCACGCTGCGTGTGTGTGTGAGGGGGGGGGGGGGGACACGCGCTTGAGGAAACTGGCCTATGCAGCATCATCAGCAGCAGCAGCAGCAGCAGCAGCAGCAGCAGCAGCAGCAGCAGCAGCAGCAGCAGCAGCAGCGATGGGTGTAACCTTGCAGGTGCACTGCGACTGAATGATGCATCTCTCCCTCTCTCTCTTCCTCGGCTCAATTAGCCCCCTTTTTTTGGGGGGGGGGAGCAGTAGCTCACGTGCAGCTTATTAAAGATGTGCATATGGTGTGTGCGTGTGTGTGTGTGTGTGTGTGTGTGTGTGTGAGAGAGAGAGAGAGAGAGAGAGAGAGAGAGAGAGAGAGAGAGAGAGAGAGCCGCGTGCTGCTGAGTGGGCTCCCGCGTGTGCTGCATGCAGCGGGACGCGGGGGTAAAAATAAGTTGGCGTCTAAACTGGGTCCGAGCATTCATGTCGTGTTTTTGGCTTGGGGGGAGGGGGGGAGGGGGGGGTATCGCAATCGCACTGCGTGGACATCAGGCTCGGGACAACTTTCAAACCATTCTTCTTATTAAATATCATGCAACCAAGACAGGTGACCCACTTCAACTTTTTCTATCTAGATTTCTTTTTTGCGCATAGGATTACGCACCCACCGCAACACCCACCCCCCCACCCCCCAAACACACACAGTGCTTTGCCGGATGCAACTCACTGTATTGGTTCTCACTGTGTGCGCCGCTTATCCTGCCGTCCGGGAGCACCTGCAGGTGAAACCCAATGCCCACGTTGCAGTACAGCCGCCGCACTCTTTTGATGCCCTGCAAATAGTCACTCTCCCAGTTTAGCTCCGATTTCCCCCCAGTTATGCCCAGATAGGAGCGCGAGAACAGCGTCTCCCACTTCTTCTCCATTAAAGTCGCATTAGTCCTGCTCGGAACCGGATAAGGTGACACGATCCCCCAGAGACAGGTCCACAGCACCAGAACCGCCGGCAGCGTCCAGTGCGCCCTGGCCCCGCTGGACATGCTGGAGAGGCACCTTTGCGCAACGGCCATCCAGTTCACCCTTGGGGCACGTGGTCAAAGTTACCTGCCCTATGAACGCAACTCTTCTTGTGCTCTGCGCCTTGGCATGGCGGTGGTAACGGCTTGTGTTGGGATCGAGGCAGATCAGGGCCCCATAGCCCGGGATCTGAGCGGCAGCAGCGGAGGGACGGAGCGCGTCGGAGCTTGAATTGGTGCCGTTGGCGATGACCATCTTTCGCCGCTCCGCGCCTCCGGGCAGGCAACGCGCTGGTCGTGGAAGGGACTACCACTCACCGCAAAGCCAGCTCACCTAGCCAACGACTCTCACGTCCCATAATGACATCACGGTGACTTCACTGGCGTGACTCCCCCATCAAAAAGTAGGAGATGGGAGGAGGAGGAGGAGGAGGAAGAGGAGGAGAGAGAGTTACAGGAGCACCAGCAGCAGCACTTCTGATGGGAATGATGGGGGGTGCTGCACCTTCACACCAGCGTCAAACAAGCCGCAGGGGATAAAAAGAAGCTTTTCCTGCGGTGCTTTTCAAAATAAAACACGCATCAGTGTGGCTGTGTTCCAACTCTTGCAGCGTCACCTCGGCTCCCAAAAGTACCGAACCTAATTAATTAAACGATACACGTTAAATACATGCTTCAAAATAAAAGCATGAGCAGTTATCAAATGGTTTAATGAGAATGGAAATGATGTGAATAACTTGCTACGCCCTCCACACTTTACATCACGGTTTAATGTGTCGTTACCCAGAATATATTAAAGAGAAAATAGCTGAAAAGTCAATTAAAAGAAACATGCCAATATATTTAATGTGTCATGTAATCGAGCACAAATGACAGAACATCGCAGGTTTTAGCTTCTCAAATGAGGATTTGCTCCTTTTTAAAATGTATTTTAAAAATGGAAAAATGTATCTCTTTAAAATGTTGAATTTTGGGAGCAAAAAAAAAAAGAAATTTGAAGACTTTCAAATGTGGATATTTAAAAAAAAACTCTGTAGACAATTATACAAATAATAATTACATATTGTTAATTGCAGCCTTTTTATAGATCAGGAACTATATTGTATTCACGCTGGAGATGAGTCACTAAAGATTTTTATATGACAAAATAAAATTGATTCTTATCTATGAATCAGCATCAAACCTCTTAATATTTTCCCAGAGTGCTTTTACTTTGAAGGTAATTTAACCTACTCTCATGTTTTCCTGTGGCTAATTGTGGCTGACCTGACGTAGCTCTTCCTCTCATGGGAGACCTGCAGGAGGGGAGGGTGTGTGTGTGTGTGTGTGTGTGTGTGTGTGTGTGTGTGTGTGTGTGTGACTTTCCTTGGGGTTGAGCAATCATGGGATGGATGGATACTGTGTCCAGAGCCCAAATCGGGAGGGTGGTCATATGTCCTGGCAGCCTGCTGCCTTATTTAGAAGGAAGGCGTAAAAAACATTACAGCCAGTCACAGCAGAGCAAATGGCAGTCCAGTCTTCCTCAGCTCAGTTTGATCAGGAAGTTGACACAACCAGATATTTTGCCTCAGATTGCTCGTTATTATTGTAAAGTAATACACACTGCAAGTAACAGCATATCATAACCTGCGTGAATCAAATGCGTGGCGTTGTTTTGACTCCAGTGGTCATAAAGTGGGCGAAGAAAATGTCTAAAAGACCCGCAGTCGATGCTCAAAATCAGTCTAATATATGGATAAATCAAAATAAATCGAAGTGCACCGTGTCCAGTCTGCTCTACCTTCCTGCAGGGTGCTGGTGGGAGGTGAAGGCTCGGGGGAATTCCCGACGCGTCCCAGATCACGAGGCTCTGGGGCCCCCGAGGGAGCCTTTAGCCCACCTTAGCAACCACTGAGGCCTTGTTGCCGATAAACAGCAGGGGCCAGACAACCAATAATGGAAAAACAGCGAACAAACAAAACATTAATACGCCCTACGATAGCAAAATGCTAACATAAATGTATACATACACACGTTGACATGTACATTTTAAATGACGGGTGTTTTAATGTACTGTATATTGGCAACACTACTGCATGTAGTTAATATATAAAGAATGCATACGTGTGAAGTTAAAAGAGACTAATAAGACTTCTTAGTCCCACTGGACCAGCGAGTTAATGATTTGCTGAGTAAGCACATGACTGTGCAGTGAGGCAACCTGAATAGACAAAACCACAGAGTTACTGACGGGTGAGTCCGATCAATGGGAGTGGGCTGCGTTGATGAGACGTGCTGAGCTCTGAGATTAATTCAGCCAATACTGGTAGACTGGCTGAGGGTGCTCTTTCTTTAAATAAAACCTGAATAACCTGCTTCAACATTTGTATTTTAGTGTTTCCTTATGTCCCTTCTTGGCAAGATGCATGGTTAATTTTTACTTTATTTTTATTATTATTATTATTACTAGGCATTATTACTTTTGAAGGTGGTATTTCTGTAAAAATACCTGAATAAAATATCAAGTATAAAAATAAATAAAAAAACGAAAATAATCATATTATATGAATAAATACAAAGATACGGTTGTATAACTGATGTTTTCGTTTATTAATTAATTTCTTGATGATTTTTTTTGTCTATATAATAAAAAATTTCGACCAGCAAACCAAAGCCCAAATATCTTCAATCGTCTATATTTGAAAATTAAAGAAAATCCCCAAATTCTCAAATTTTAGAAGCTGAAACCATCGTTAAAAAAAAGGAACTTTAACGGGTACTTGAGCAATCAAGCACTGCACTCCCATAAAGTTCGACACGGAATAAAACAAATCCAATTCAAGCAGAAGAGGTTAAAGACTGGATCCTACATTTCCCATAATGCAACAGTGGGTAAGTTAGAAGGAAACCTGCCCACAGAACTTTGATTCTGGCCACATGGATTCGCCTGAACATATTAGAGCCAAAGTGGCAGAGCAGAAACTAGAGGCTCCAGCCAGAGGAAGGTGTCTGCGGTCGACTCAGCTGTCTATATGCTGCAAGTATAGGATCTTTTTAGTGCACACACACACGCACGCACACATCAATCAGAAAATAGCCTCACATACAGCTTTTGTGCATATTACCAACGTGTCAGTAACTGGATCCGGGAGGATGCAAAGCTCTTCCAATTACTGTTTTATTAACGTGGGGTTTAAAAGACGGGATTGAGACAACAGCTGGGGAGACCCAGGGATGGGGGGGTGGAGTGGAGGGGGGATTTCCCTGGAATGACATAGGCGTGCAATAATACTCAGTCCGACTGTGTATGTAATGTACAGACGAAGCCGCAACCGAGGCTGCACAGAGGCCTTCGTGTACAGATTACAGCAGGATAATTCACATTATTCACCAAAAACTGCGACACAGCTTTACATAAATCGATTATAAACAATTGGATTTCACTGGATCCAAAGGGAGCGGGGGCTTGTGAAGTAGTAACGGCACCACCCCTCTGAAAGGAGCTCAGATTCTTTTTGCTGAAAAAGCTGATGTATAATTCAACGGCCCCCAAAACTGCAGCTCTTGTCCCTTTGTGCCGCGTCGTGAATCCAGAGGCCGAAACACGCAAGCTCCGTGTCCTCTTTCCTTCCCCATCGTCATTGTGTGAAGCTGCGAGGAGACAAAGAGGCAGCCCGTCAGAAGAGCCCGGTAAAAATATCTTTTCAAGGGCACGGCGTGTGCACCTTGCAGAGTAAGACGTGCCTGCGTGCAGCTAAATGGGGCGCCGAGTGACTAAGGGGAAAAGAAAGCAACGTCAGAGGTGACATTTACGCAGGTTGGACCAATGACGACCGATGACGCAGCAGTTTTTACGCTCGCGTCGGTCAGGGAGGATGCATGTCGTCAAAGAAAAAGAGCCGTCTGTTGGTCGGGAGGAAATATAGAACCGCACTTTAGTGATTGAGATGCTGCAAACACAAACACAAACACACACGCAGAAGGGACGACAAATTAATCTGCATCGATCATCCATTTGCAAAAACGCAGAGACCTTGATTCAGGACTTTCCCTGTTTTAGACCAAGCTATTGATTGATGAATTGTGGAAATCAATAATATATTTATGGCGAAACAAATCTTTAGAAATATAGAAGCACAGAACAAACACACAAACACACGCAGCGACCCCCAGTGGGGTGAAAACCGGACAGCGTGTAGGGAAGCAACAAATCAACGATTGGAGAATTCATCTTTAGTGACAGGAAATGAACCGGCCTCTACTTTTAATCATCAGTTGAGCAAAAGAGCTGAAAATCTGATGTCAGAAATTAAATGTAATGAAATTGAATGAATTTAAATCTACATCATTCTGGGCCATTCTGGACATCTTAATATTCCCTTTTAGACCAAGCTCTTGATTGATGAATTGAGGAAATCAATACTATCTTGATCTGTAGCTGCAGCGCTATTTCGCTGGACCAAAAACGTACAATAAAAATAAGAGCTAAGAGCTCGCAAATCAAAATGCTTGTGTTCCGTTTCTAACTCTTTGCTCGTAAAATAAATATGAAATCTCTACGGGGCGAAAGCCGCTCGAACCTCCCGGTGGACAGGAGGCCATCGACCCCACATCCAAGCTCAGTAATCACGTTGCGTCCCCGGAGAGGCCGCAAGACGTGAAAACGTCTGTTTAACAGGATCAAACGGTCCCCTGAACCTCACGCGGTAATGTTGCCCCCGGAGTGTGCGAGCTCAGCAGGGTTGTCGATTCACAAAAAACCCGTAGCCCCCGAAAACGTTTTACAAAGCAGATTTAATCCCCGTGGACTCCGTGAACACCATTAGTGTAACGACACCTGCCAACGGAGCCATTACGTCAAATTAATTGCCGTTGACTTGTCGAGCAACAAAAAATGAAGTATCAGACTCGTGTTTTAAAGGAACAGTCACCCTGAAGGCAATGAAGCGGTTTTCCATGTCGATGCCCTTTTGATTCTCCCTCTACGTGAGATCTGGGAACGTCGAGGCGGCGGTCACGCGCTCCGCCGTAACCGACTGCTCCTCGGCGGCTGCGCTCCAGGCCACAGGGAAAGCTCTGTTTACGTGGCAACCGATGCCGAAAAGTCGGGACAGTTTGGTTTATGGCTGTAGAAAGAGATAGAGATCAGAGGAGGTGTCAGCTGCTGAGTCGGCAGGCCGAGGTCCCCCCCACCCCTGGCTCCTCTTCCCTCTCTCCCAGGAACCCAACACCGAGCCGGGGCCACCAGCGCCGAGCAGGAGAATGCGAGGAATTCTCTCGACACATTTGCTCGCCGCTTTGCACGTTCTCACCCCTGCCGGGTTGTGAAGAGTGCCGCCGAAGAGGGGGGGTGGGGGACACCCGCGAGGATGCGACCACCTCGCGGTCCACAATGAGACCTGGGGGGCGAGAGGCGGCAATGAGCGGAGGATCAAGGCAATTTGGCAGGACGGCTTGGAGAGAGTTGGGAATGGCACGCCACCGCCGCCATCGCCGCCGCCGAGGAGAGTGAGTCATCCCGGACCGGGCTGCTGTCACTCGGCCAGCACAACAAAGATCAGATCGTTTATTTTCGTCGCGGCCCCACGCAGGATGAAATCTAAACCCGCGAGAAGCCGATCAAAAGGTTCTGCGCGTCCTGGAGAGCAACGAAGACGCAACCGCGTTCAGGAACGATCCGGAAAGAATCCTCCTTCCTCACTCGTTTGAGCTTCCGTGAAACAAAAAAAGAGAAATCACAACGATTACGATTTTAAGATGTTAATCTTCATCATGTCTTTGAATCGACAGTCCAAAAATGTTCCTCCACTATCAGCATTAACGCATTAAGTCTCCCAGAAGCAGGTCACTGGAGGCGAAGCAGGGGGGTAATAACTCTCTGACTGGGTCAAAAGGCAAGTAGGCAGTTCTCCAAAGATGAGCAGGTACGGGCCATTTTTACCTCCGACATGTTTGACCTGTCGTAGTAGGAAAAGAACAGGTGGGAATAATAAAAGAATTCCATTTAGCCACTTCGGTTTCAGGGTCTGCCGAAGCAACGAGGAACCGAAAACTGAACCCGGCGCACGGCGGGAAATTAAAAATAGGGGGCGCCGAAATTGTAATTTAGACTCATTAACGGGGATTTAAATGTTACTATAAGAGGAATGATTTAAATTCAGCACTAATTAAAACACAATTCTATTCCAGTAAACTTTGTGTAAACTTTGTGTAAATTTAAAAAAAGTTGATATTATTTGTTTTGCATGTTTATTTATAGAAAATCAGACACCATATACATGTCGTGCCATCGTTACATGGTGTCTCGTGTAGTATAAATAAACCTACATTTAAATGTGTGTTGGAGATTTTAAATGATAGTCAGAATGACCCCAAAAAAAAAGTCAACCAACAAATGCTCCCGCTGCACCTGAACCCATCACTCTCCCACGTGGACATCGCCCTCTGGTGGCAAATAGATGTCAGGACACCCTCGTGCCTCTGACTGAAGATAACTCACTGCATTGCAGCACTGGCATGTGGTCGGACTGGGATCCCATGTCCCTTCACTCTGAGTACAACTTAGGAGAAGTAAAAGGGGGTAACGGGAGTTACACATGTTTACAAAAAACACACATTAGCTGATGCAGTAAACATAGTAAAAAGAAGAGTGTCATCCCCCTCCATTGCAGGTGGAATACGTAAATAAAAATGACCTCAAAGTCTTGTTTAATTGCTAATGGCTTCTTCCGGTATGTTCGGAGCACTTCCTGACAAGTTGTGACCGCACGGACAAAGAGTGCATGAGCCGTGTGAGCAGAGTTGCTAAAGCAAGAGCGCCGAGAGCTTCGCCGCCGGTCAAAAGTACGCCTGAGACTCGCTTGCTTGTGAAAAAGACGGCCGTGTGTTTGGTGCGTGGCTACTCGCACAACGAGACGCACAACAAGAGAATCCGATACGGCGGATCTCTCAACGAAACGAGGCCGCCGGCGAGCGCCACGGGTCTCATGTGCTCGTGACCTTCTGCCGGTGACCTCCCCGTGAAAAGGTCGTCCTAATGAGACTGCTCCCGGCGAGCCCTTCAAGTGCCGCCGTGCCCCGGAGCACCGGAAACAATGCCGCGTTACAAGAGGCTATTTTTAAAATAGTGTCACGGTGTAAAAGTGGCCGCGTTGAATTATTGGCGGCCCTTTGATGCCGGTTATACCGCGGCCGTCTTGTCAACACATGGGGAGTCACGATTCCCTCCGAGAAACACAAGCAGGGACGTTTTAACCTGATGAGTCAGCACATGGGCATTCTCTTATGGGCATTGCACAGTAAATGCACTTCTGTGTTACTCAAGATCAGCAGTTTAGAGATAAATCTAAAAAGTGACAATTTTCACACAAAAAGTTGTTTTTATTTATTTCTTTTTTAAAAGCTTTAACATTGATGTTGCAGAAGAAGAAAACAAATATTCTCTTTTTTTCCCGTGCATTATTCCTATCATCTTTATTTCCCACAATGCAACTCAGCCACTTGATTGTTTGGTTAGGGCTTTGGGTGGGAGCTACAACAGGCCTCATGCAACTTCTGCCACATAATTGCATTCTAGACCTGGATGTGTAACATTATTGGGTTGTTCCACTTTAAAGAACAACAATAATAATAAAGAAAATGTATCTAAACAATAAATTGCTTCTTAGAGACAAAATCTCCCCCCAGACATCCAAAAATCATTTAAATTAAACAAATTCAAGAAGGATACAATTTTTTTTTAACGAATAGGCATAAATAATATGAAAATGCCTCACATAAGCCCAAAAAACACCATTCAATATTATTAAACCTACATTTCATGAATACGTTATGTTATATTGTCACAGTACGTCATCCAACCGTTTCAACCAGCCGTCCTTTAAGACACGAACGCAGCGGCACGAGGCCGTAACCTGTGTGTGTGTGTGGGGGGGGTTATCAGGAGGTCACGAGCCAGAAAGGTCGCGAACTTCTACTCCTTCATACTCTAAATACCTTGAAATGTGACAGACTCCCTGCCAACTGCAGAATGTTGAACAATCACTTGAGCTGAAGTCAGGATTCCTAACTTGAATTACAGTTCGTGTTACTGCGGTTTTCTTTTACACTTGTCAACCTCAGTCTGTGCAGTCTCAAGCCCACACAACAAACAAAAAAACTCCTTGCGATTGTTCCTCTCCGGCCTCTCGTCTCATCTCCCCGTTGCAATTAGCCTCGTGGCTGCGTGTACTCCCCCCCAAAAAAAGAAGGAAAGTCAGCGAAAGCATACACTTAACAAGACATGGGTCTTGAAAAACAAACTCCGGAAGCCACTGATAGGCAGATCTGTCTGCCCACTCTCTGGTGCGCCGGCTCAAGCCGTGGCTGCCGTGGCCTGCCGCGGTCGAGCCACCCGGGCCCGACGCCTGAAGACATGAGACGCGGAACAACAACATCACGCTGCGACGCCGGCCCGGATATCCGAGAGAACTCAGGAACTCAAATCTAGTCACATTGAGGGTTTTTTTTAGGCTTGTAAATAAACTGGTACAGAACACAAATGCATTTTCCTTATTGACGGAGCACTTTGTCATCCCCTAAAAATAGAGCGGCGTAATCACAAGGTACAAAATCACCTCTTTTTTTAGAGTTCTTTTTTTTAAAGACATTTACCTCGCGAGATAATTCATGCAATGCATGCCAAGCTGTTGCGTCTTCACTAAAATGTGCCACTACTAAAGGAGCAGTCTATTTTTTGCCGTGCGTGGAATGTAAATAACAACACGGCAGTCGTCTCCAGCTGACGGAACAACCATACAAGGACAGCGGCGTGGACGGAGAGAGAGCCCCACACAAACTACCACTCTGAGAGGCGGCACATAATGATGGCATTCACATCAGTGGTTGAGGGGGAAAGCTGCCTCCTGACCACTTCCAACTAACAAGCTCAAATTAAGACCACTGATGACCTCACGACTGCCAAATAAGCCAGAGAATCCAGCTGGATGTCCAACTCCAAAATAGTCCAGTAATACTGCCACGGATACAAATCACAGTTATGGGGTCGGAAACACAACAGGTGCATATAATGTCATATTTTGATGGGACAATGCTAATTAAATATGTGGCTGGTCAGTCATATATAAATGTTCTTTATATACTGTATGACATATGTTCTTTATACTCTTTCCAATTGTAAACTCAATATTTTTTATTGATTATTATTGTATTTGTGATATATTATATTTTTAAAGCAGTTGTGTATTTTATATCCCAAACATTATAGTACTAATAGTAATAATAACTCTTGTTTCTTATCAAACCTTTCAAAACCCAGTGATTACAAAGTTGTTTCCACATTAAAGTAAAATGTATAAAATCCATTGAAGTGGCCGAACACATTAACTGAAGCATTTAACTATTATGTTCAGGTCCATCAACGTTGGCGATATATAAACAAGGTGAAGTTGAGGATGTGTGTTTTATTGCTAATTAGCAACCCAGATAAAAATAACATTGGGAAAGGCAATTTATGGAATATAATCTAGAAGAAATAAAGAGATAATTCAATTAAAATGAAGGGGGAAAAAACATTAAAATAGCTCCCCAGTAGAATTATGCTTAAAAAGCATATTTTGAATTATGCTTAAAAAGCATATTTTGTTATATGTTTGGACATATTGTTTCAAGGATGTCGAAACAGAAATAAAAGTACCTCATTATTTTCCTAATCTGGTCATTTCAGACGTTCAAAGTGAATAATCTGTACAAATGTACGAGAACTAAATGTACAATTTTGACATCGCTTACATAAATATTTTTAACTCGGGACAATTTTCAGTACCCATCTTTTACCAGAGTCCTAAACTAGGAGGGCGTTCCTACTTTTAGTTTAGTGGGACATATATTGCATGTTATACTTTTAGTCCTCCATGTGCCTTTGTTTGGGAACATATACCAAAAGAGAGGAGGTGGTGCAATTTGATATCCAGCGACATAAATCTAAATAATTCCCCATATAAGTTAAAAAGAGACGTATATAAATGGAGTCGTGCCAGATAAATGAGATTGTCATCTCGTGTGTACCTTTTAGTTTATGATTCTCAGGTGGTTTGAGCCAATAATATTGTCTGGAGCACAACATAAACATCTATATGTGTGAATGGAAGCGTGATGTTGTGACCGCAGTGTTTGCATGACTGGATCTGATATTTTGGGCAGCGCTGGAGGAGTTTAGGAATGTGTGACCACAGGGCCCTTTGGCCCCCACGGCTGCACGTCCTCCTCCCTCGTCTGGGTCCCGAAAGACACGGTCCATCACCGAGCGCCTCCGTCCAGGTCCACTGTGTGACAAACCGCAGCCGACAGCCACCCACTCGCACGCCGGAAAAGGACAACCCTTTGGGACGGCCGCTGCTCTGTCAGACGGCGAAGTAAAAGCGGAGCGATTACTCTTCCGCTGCACTTCACAGGGAGCCGCGGGTTGCTTCCGCCCTGAGAGTGGGCGACTGGGTGGCTGTAGACATGTCATGTTCACGTCAATCAGCAGGTCAGAGTCCGTACCTCTGGGATCCGAGATCCTGAAGCATCAGCCTCCTGCTGCCATCTGCTGGACTGCCGAGTTCAGGCATAAATACCAGAGCCATGGCCTGCAGATGGAGAAACAGAAATGTCCACACAGGGTCAACACTACATTGAGTTTTATAATGTTACAAGTCAGATTTTTTTTAAATATGCATGATAAGACGATGGGTAAATGTGAGATGCAATGCAATGAACAAATCGGCTTCGGAGCCATTCTGTGACCATATTTAAGATAAAAAACAATGTTCACGTTAACATTAAAACACAGTTTGAGGTTTGTTTAAAATCTGCAAAATAATCAGACGACAACTGAAGATAATTTTGTGTATACCCCAACTTCTTGGGGGTGGTACTAATCTCCATTCCTGTATGTGTTTGCAAAATAAATAAAAAAGATTTAAACCAAAAAAAAATGCAAAATGAAAAAGACCAGAATGATATATTTCTATGTTTATAATACTGAATTTAAGTATATTTAAACGGTTGGTAGACAGTATCTGCAAGTGCATCCTTAACATACTAGTTTATCTGTAATTTGAACAATGAATATGAATTATTTCCTTTTTTTTTTTAAACTCCAAACATATTTTTAAATAAGGGATGTTTGTTTTTTCAGTCCCGACACACCTACGTGTTCACTCATGCAAACTTAACTTTGGCAGCCTGGTACTGCGGCTGTGGGATGAGAAACTTTAGACTCCCTTTGGCATGCGCCGTCTCAAAATTATAGAAAATAAATTGCGCCCTCTGCTGGACGGTTTGTGTAATGAAGACAAACTGCCTACATTTCTCAGTTTCACTAAAATACAACAATATATAATCGGGTTTTTAATTATTCTTTGGCTACAAATGAACAATTGTTATGGGCATATTTCAATATCCTCGTAGAGTAAATAATAATACATTAACTGGATTACACTTGTGAAAAACAGACATTACAAAGTGCAGGCACAAGGAAATAAAACTCAAATAAAAAAGAAAAATGTATGGAGTAAAGATATAATACATTATAAGATACTATATATTGTATTGTATTTAAATTAAACTGTTTAATTTATCAGTGCACTGTAATCCCAATGCTATTAGTGTCATCCTTCACTTTCACTAATAATAGTGTGAACGTTACCTGTTGTTAACTTTATGGGATTCCACGGACAGGTACTCTAGTCTAGTTCATACATTTTAAGCTAGCGTTTAGCTGTTTACAGGCACACAGCACAACAACATTCATGACATTATTAATATACAATAACAGTTTGGACCCAATTTATCTACATATTCATATTTCCGTATCTAGTGTCCAAAAATACAAATTACTGACCAAATTGAGCATCGTTTTTAAGGTTTAGGTTAGTCCCGTCCAATCCCCTAGCGAGTGATAACTCCAAGGTATTTAAAAGAAGCGGATTCGACACATTTTCTTTTTTTGCAAATAAATTATAGTGGCCTTTACTTTTTTAAATATTGATTATACTCTTTGTCACCATCTACCAGTAAACATTTTCTTCTTCTGTCTTAAACTCTTTTTTCAAGAGCCACAAATAGATGACACACTTTTTTGCGGTTAAACGAATCTGCTGCCGGCATACGCACTTGCATATACGTGAAACTCGTCCGGCGAACGTCACTTCCGCTCATTTCCGCTCGGTTCAGGCGGGAGAATCAAACGCGCTCCGGCTGACAGTCGTGTAGCAAAAAAACAACAGAAGAAAACTAAAACATAATTAACATAGATATATCAAAGTTTGACAGGACAGTTATCTGTAATGTAGTTGTCACATAACTCGGCGAAGAGCGGACACAAGATTGCGTTTTAAAGCTAGGTTAGCTTCTTCAGGTAATTCATTAGCTTGTGGTTAGTTTTGAGTGTTTATCGTTGGTTAATTTACATAACAGCCGACCTTACGTCGATGTCGTTCATGCTAACCTGTTAAAAGTTCGTGATCGTAGCAATGGACCGACCACCAAGGTTTGTATAGTACTTTTATAACCCTGTTAGTGTTTTTTTTTTTTACCTGATGTTGTTAATGTCTTGTATGCTAACACGTTGTTTAATGTTGACACGCAGAAAGACGAAGGTTGTGAATTACTCTGAAGCTAAAGACTTTGACGATGGTGAGAAACTGCCCCTCAAGGATTCTTATCAGTTTTATATACATTATTATATGACTTAAAAAAAAAAATATATATATATAATTAGACTTTTACACTCGGATGTCACATTCTGCTAAAAAACACTTTTTTCTAGTTCTTAATTTATAAAATATATGTTGTCTAAATGTTCTTTGTTGTTTTTATTAACTGTTGACTGTTTGCACTTTATAACCTTATCACTTTATCACTTTTTATTACTGTTATTCACTTCAAGTCGGAATCAAGTTTGATTAAATAATATACTTTGATGTTTTATATATACTATAACATGGAGGGTGTACACAAACAGTATAAACAGAATCAGTCTTCTCACACCACCAACCTACTGTATATCCGTGTTCTGTCTTCTTCTGACAGATGATGATTTTGCTGCTCCGCCCAGCAAAAGGCCTCGAGAAGATGTGAGACGAGAAGATGTGAAACGAGAAGATGTGAGACGAGAAGATGTGAGACGGGAGCACAAGAAATCACCGAGCGCATCGAGCACTCGGGAGTCCAATTCGCAACCCACAGAGAGCCAGAAGAGCAGGTACAGTAGTGGACAAGATGATATAACATAATATATAGACTATGTGAAAGTACAGAAAGTAATCAGAGTTGGATGATTGTCTGCCAGCTTTTATATACGTAACATTTCAATTGAGATTGGTCATGGAGCAGAATACTTTTCTACCAATAAAGGACAAGATACACAATATTTATCACGGCCTGACATTACTCATGGCTCGAAACTTGTTTTTCACAGAAGACCATTAGATGTGAAAGTGTACGAAAGAGATCTAGAAGCAGCCATTACACTATCCTCACTCAATAATGGAGGTGGGACAAAGGACCAGTCTTCAACCCGTAAAGGTGTGATTTGGATTTGAAAAAATACTTTTGTTCTCTTCTATTTTTTAAGAGTTGTCAATGTCAATCAATGTGGCATTTCTCCAGATGTCCAGATTTGTGTTCCGGTTGATGAAAACACGGATCCAACTTCTGCACCGCTGTCCAACTGCAGTGTGAATTTGACAGCTTTGGGTAAATTCCCCTTTTATTTTTCCTCACTTTATTGCACATTTAATTTGTCTTCAATTTTGTATAAAAAGAACAAGAATGGTATACGCTGTTAATTTGTTTGTTTTCTTAAGGCCTGGATGAAATCACATCAGAAAAAGAGTCAACGTCCATTTCCAGACAAAGAAAAGCTGCCTCTGAGGAGCAGAAGAAGAGGCCTGTGGATGAAGATGAAGACTACGTGCCCAAACTGACACCAGGTAGCCATTCTGTCATCCCTCCCTAAAATATATGGTTTCTGTTTTAATTACTCAGTGAAATAACAACAACACTTTTCCAGGATCGGAAAGCGATGACGATTTCAGTGAACCGGCTGAGAGTGAAGATGAGGAATTCACAGTGAAGAAAGTCAGAAAAACAAAAAAGGAGAAAGTTTCCAAGAACGAGATAACCAAAGCGCCTCCAACCTCTAAAGAAGAGAAGCAACCGTTGAAACCACCGAAAGCATCACAGTCTAAATCGCAGGCAGCAGGTAGGTTCATAACCTACATCAAAGAAAGTGTTTTTGTGGACTCTGTTAATCTTCGGCTCCTTATGACACATATTAAAGTGTGTATTTGTTGTGTGTGTGTGACAATAGAAATACATTGTAATTTAATTATGTCACTGTTGACACATCAGTTCCTGAAGAGCTGTTGGCATCTCTTAATTGGTCGCCGTTCCACTTCGGCAGACAGATATTTAATTTTTGAGAACACAAATTGCGTTTTATTTTGAAAAACTAAAATCGAGATACTCTGATCAGCAATTCCCCTCCATCCGTCCCAGGATTGTGTCCCGGCATAATTGGCCAGCCCGTTGTTGATACTTGCAGATCATGTTATTGAACTGTGTGTGTGTATGTATGTGTGTGTATATGTATATATATGTTGTGACACTGTCTCTCTCTGAGTACAGTAAACACAGTCTGTGACTCGTGACTCCATCTCAAGCTTTGAGGTCACTCCATTCTAACTGAGCTCTCTTTTTAACCCCTCGGTCTTCCTCCTATCTCCTGCACTCCTCTTTGCCATCTCTCCCCGTCTCACTCCCCGTCCACCAGTCTCTCTCAGGCTGTAATCCTTGACGTAAAGTGATTCAGTGGAAAGCACACAGCCGACAGATGTGCTCCAAATGGATGTTTAGAGCAGGGAAATAAAGACTCTTCCGCATACTATCATTCATGACTGATGCTATGTGTCCTTTGCCTCACAGCAGCTTCCACACCGGTGAGAAGTCCTCCGGCGCCCAAACTTGCACCCAAAATCCCTCCTTCATCGCCCTCAGTTTCCACATCAATGCCTGCATTGCCTCTGAGCCCCATGGGGGGCAGAGTACCCAAGTGGAACCCACCAGGTGAACAGCAGCAGTGATATTTAACCGTTTTTAGAGACGTTATCAGTACATTTCAGTTCATTGAAAGCTAATGTTACTTTTCTTATTTAATTTTTTTTCTCCCTTAGCTAAAGTTGGGAAAAGTCACACTTCATCCGGTCCGGCGGTGAAGTCTCCAGGTCAGGGTCTGCGCCTCGGGCTCTCCCGTCTCGTTCGAGTCAAACCGCTTCACCCCGGTGTATCGAGTCCCTGACGTGTGTGTGTGTGTGTGTGTGTGTGTGTGTGTGTGTGTGTGTGTGTGTGTGTGTGTGTGTGTGTGTGTGTGTGTGTGTGTGTGTGCGTGCGCATGTGTCAGTCCGTGTCGTCCTTTTTAGCTTTATTTAAAAAGAAAAGATGTTTGTAAATATTCAGTTCTGTTTCCCCATGTTAAGCAACTTCGAGGATGTCATTTCCCATGATGCATTGGGAACATAAGCCACTTGCGCCACGCGCTATTATTTCACCAGGCATAGTTCACATGGAGCCGGCGACTTCTCGATGTCATTGTGTCCGTAGATGTCTTTTTTTAAAAGTCTCATTGTCTCCGCTTCTGTATACTGTGTACATATATATGAAATAAAATTTAAAACAACTTTAATTTTGAATACTGTCTCCATTTTAAGATGACCGTGATCGGAGATGAGAAAAAAAAGAAAAGCTGTTGGCTTTGTGTTTATCTCACATTATTTTGTATTATTCATAGATGACTGATTTGTATGGTCCAAACAAAAGAGATTAAAATATATTTACAGGAGCTGTGATTGCAGTTTTTGGGGACTTTTTTCAAAATAAGAGCAGGTGGTGTAAAGTTAAGATTCTCACTTTAATCTCCACGAGTCCGTTTGATAAATACAGGTGCTGTAGTATTATTATTTCATATATTAATCGTGTATTCTGATCTTAGATTACACAAACTCAAGGTGTCCTGTTTGTGGTTCAACATTTGGTTTATGGAAGACATTACATGGATGGGAAATTAATAAAGGGAAAACCAAAACGTGACGAACCGTGACAAATACATGCTTTCATGAACAGCTTTAACGCGACACTATGTAACTTTTCCCCTGTAGCGCCCCCTTCAGGTATTTAACGTTTACTTCAGTGTCGTGAACTGCTGGCTCTCGAGCCATATATGGCTCTTCCGGCTAGTGAGCTCACAGCTGATCGGCAGCGCTCGTTCAGACCCGGCCGGTGTTCTCCACAGCGGCATGT
Source organism: Liparis tanakae (assembly GCA_036178185.1). NCBI lineage: Eukaryota > Metazoa > Chordata > Actinopteri > Perciformes > Liparidae > Liparis > Liparis tanakae. Next base: position 5,601,550 of record CM070089.1, read on the forward strand.
CATTCTGTCTGTACGCGTCACGTAGTGGAGCAAATAAAAAGTCACCTGTGAGGTGGACTGGCACTATATGACGTTGCGTAATCACTGCCAGAAAGCAAGTTGAAGTACTTCCGCCGGTCCAAACCGGAAGTACCGGGCCGGTCCCGACATCTTACATTCAGTAGTTTTCTAGCCACAGACCCCCGATGGCAGTGGCGGAGGAGCAAATCAACATATTAAAAGTTATTGTAGCGGCACAATTTTTTTCAAGCTGTTATTTTAAGGTGGAAAAGTTACATAGTGGGGCTTTAAGTTATAAAATACTTTTAAATGAATGAAAGTAATGTTGAATTATAACTCCAGAGAAATAATAAACAAAACCTGGTTCAATAAGAAACATTTAAGAGACAGTTTTACTACATAAAGCTTCACTTTAGTGTTTATTCGATCTCCTGCTATACTGTGTACAATTTATTTTAACATAAATATGCGTAAATAGTATTTGAATAGTGGTCTCTTCTTTGGCTCTCGGTGAAGGCGGTCGCATTTTTCTTCCTCTCCTCCCCATGACCTTCCCTCCCTGCTTGGCTCCTCTCGTCATGTCTTGTCTTGTCTTATACTTGAGGCTCTCTCCGCATCGCTCTTCGAACTAAAAACCATGGACGTGATCAACTGGTCACTAAACGCAATTGACACCATCTTCCTCGTCATTGACGAGAAGCTTGGGTTCGGGGGAACCTGCCCGTCCTGCCGGGACGTCTGCAGCTGGTGACACGATGGACGCGTGTCGTGTGCCTAGCTGCCCTTTCCGAGGAGGACGTAGATGGCATCTACCTATTCGGAACTATGATTACAGGATTTCTGCTGTTTGGATTTGGCGCTGCCCTGGCTTATTGGAAATTAAGGAAACGGTGACAGCTGTTCAAAGCCCCCTAAGGCTGCCCGATCGATTTGGAAACCTATTGGAGAACGGGAAGAAAATGGAGGGAAAGTTGTTGCGCAAATTGAATGCAGCTACTGGAAGACCAAACAATCCCAACCTTATCTGCTTTCGGCCCCCTCAACCAGAACGGCCTGGGCCAAGGCCGGTACTGGAACAACAACTCCCCTGAAGATCTCTGAAGTAAGAATCTCTCATTCCCTTTCCCCTCTCCACAGACACCTGTTGTTGTCTCCCCAGGTCCTTTCAAGGCTATCTCTATAGCAACGACCATCTTGCGGACTGAGATCTCTGTCTGTTGTGGCCTGGGGGAGGACGACAAACCAGGCCACTCACACACAAACTTTCAACACACTGATATGCATTCACCACCCTCACCCCCATCCCACGCCTTCGCCTGCTTCGTTGCCCCAGTGTGGCCAGACGGAGTCTGTGACTCGACTGGTGCCGGCCTCGTTTGTGTACTGGCTGCCGGTCCTGCAAGGCTGACTGCTTGTCTGTGTTGGTGACCTTCTGCCCCCCAATGGCTGGGCTTAGAAACCCAGTCTTTTGGTTCCCCTTTCCCCCCTCCTCCATGTTGCATGTCATGTTTAAATTGTATGTGCTTATGTGCTGAGGTGTTTTTTTTCTGCCCCCACACTGTACCCCTCTAGGGGCATAGGCCGGGGGTTGTCTTTTTTTATCTCCTCTCTCCCCTCATGTTATGCTCTATTCTTTCTAAAGGGGCGCCTATAGGCTACCTCAGCGAACCCTGCCAAGACAAATTCCTCGTTTGTGTAAAAACTTACATGGCCAATAAAACTGATTCTGATTCTGATTCTGAATGTATCTAGAAGTACATAGTCTTTTAACAGACATGTTTGATGCATAGCAGTGCGTTGTGTCAGATGGGCCGAATGTTTGGCTTGAAAGAGAAATACAACTAACTAACTTATTGATTAAATATTCAGCCTTTTTTCCCAATTTATTTGCTGTTGTTTTTCCAGATGGAAGTATCATAGATTACAACAAGATGTGGATTGGATTCAGAATAATAATAATAATAATAATTAATTTTATTTATAGTCTTTTTCAAGACACTTTAAATCATATAATTAAAACATTTGATTAGATTAGATATTCCTTTATTATTCTCAGTGGGGAAATTGCAGGAAAAAGACATCCTAAAACCTATACAATAAAATAAATAAGAACATAGAGTACATAATAACACATTAAAAGCAGTTCTGAACGGGCCGGTTTTGATTTGTGATTTCAAAAATGTAAAGGTCGGTGCAGTCTGGGACGTGTTTGGGGAAATCCTGAATAAGTATTTTTTCTTTAAAACAAAAACAATTCTCCTCTGCATTATCAAACCTAAAAACCAGTCTGCTTATCAGTGTGATGATCTGCTGTTAGGAGGGGGGGAGGAGCCAGCTGGTGGACATGCACCTGATTAGTCCACCAGTCCTGCAGCCTGCAGCTCGTCTTCGGTCCTCCCCAGTTAACAGCAGCTGATTATCCACACCTGGCGCAATGCCAAGAAGAGAGAACCGGACTGAAGGCCTTCAACACATCTGCAGTGAACTTCAGGAGATCAGACAACACGGCTGGGTCCAGGTGCATGACTTTATTTGAGTAAGATTATTTGTGTCTAGAAGGTGCATGGGAAAAAGAGAGCTTTTTTTTTTATTTAAAAATAAAAAAAATTGTGTCTGACTTATTGTTGAGCAATCCTTTAATCAGAGGATCGGTGGTTCGATCCCCGGCTCCGCTGGCCCTTGTGTCCTTGGGCAAGACACTTAACTCCAAAAATGCTCCCCCATAGCTGTGTTTATGGTGTGTATCCAGTGTGTGAATGTTAGTTACTGCTGATGGAACTGTGGCTCCTCCCACCAGTGAATGAATGATGTCATCATAGACGAGTACATTTGCCTTCTTTTTTTTTTTAAATGCCAGGTGAAGAAACTAAACCCTCGCCATGCAGAGGAGCTCCAGGATGAGATCCGGCTGGGTCAAAGGATCTCTCGTGGCCGTGGCCGTGGCCGCCGCCCTGCTGTACCTGGGCTCCATCAAGCGGGAGGTTCACGCCCACTCGGAGAGACTCCAGAGGGCCCACCAGAACGACTCCATCAGGGGCAGGGCGATGCTCACCAGGATGGACAAGATGGAAACCAACATCAACCGGCTGCGTGAGTCTTCTTTTTATTTGTTTACACTTGTTATGTCACTGTCTCTTAACTTTTTTCTTGTAACTCGTCTTTTGGTTTTGTGTAACTGTGTGTTTCATATGTTGCTGCCTGTCTTGTCCAGGTCACCCTCGAAAAAAAGATTTTAAATCTCAATGGGTTTCATCTAATTTATATAAAGGTTTAATAATAATTTTTAAAAAATAGTTTACTCTTGAGTTTAAAATATATTTTACTTGTACATTAAGTCTGAAAATATAGATGTCTGGATTAAATCTGTAAAAAAAAAAAAATCTTTAAGTTAAGTATAACTTGCAAATATCAAAATGGCTGAAAATGTGATTTATCTTTATAAATAATAAGTAAATCAATTATTGGGTCAATATCAGCCTGACACTGTTGAATGGATTAACAAAAAGAACATATGTTCATTAAAGTTGTGTAAATAATGAATTGGGCTGCACATGTTAAACCACACCAGTGTAAAGATATTGACTTCTAAGATAAGACTCATCCTTTTATTATTGTGTCAGGGAGGGGCCCCTGTTGTACATCTGTCATCACCATGCAAGGTAAACTGAAGACTAATAAAAGATGTTTTCTTTTTTTATCTAACAGTCATCCTGATGAATAAACTGGGGGGAAAAGAAGTGAAGGCGAACAACGCCGAGGCGAAGAAGGTGGTGAGGAAGATGTACCCGAACTCTGCTCTGTTCACCAAGTGGGGCGACGGGCTGTCGGAGGAGGAGCAGAAGGAGGCGGAGACGTTGTACCAGAGCTACGGCTACAACGCCTTCCTCAGCGACCGGCTGCCCCTCAACAGAGAGATCCCCGACACCCGGCCGCTCAGGTGAGCACACCTGTCCACTGGGATGACTTCTGATCTTGTCCAGGTCACCCTCGAAAAGAAAGATTTTTGAACTCAATGGGTTTCATCTAATTATATAAAGCTTTAATAATAATAAAAAATACTTGTACTTGTGCATTGAGTCTTAAAATACAGATGTCTGGATTAAATCAGTAATCCAGACATCTATGAGGAAGGAGTTGTGTGTGTGTGTGTGTGTGTATGTATATATATATATATATATATATATATATATATATATATATATATATATATATATATATAATATTCTTTCTCACAATGGCCCAAAAAAGTAAATTTACTCTTACAAATTTACTATAAAAATAATAATGACACAAATAAAATCTGTAACATTAGTTTGTCGTTTTTAGTCTGTACATCTTAAATTATCAGTGGTTGGTGAAATGATAAAAAAAAAAAATTTACCAATGATTTGATTATTGGTTAATTGTTTATGGATTTTTTTAGTGAAATTTTTATTTTATTTTTAAATGAATAATTGCTGTTTTGTATTCCTTCTTGGAAAAATCTAGTACAATTTTATCTTTTAAAATATATATTTTTTAAATTCCCTCTTTCTATGACATTTTATAAACCAAATGATTTAAATTAGTTGTTTCACTCATTCATTAATAATGAACAAATATTTAATTGCAGCCCTAATTAAGATAAGCTTTCAAATTTAGTCGTACAAATTTGACAATTAACATTTGAAGATGCATTAAAATCAATATTTACGTTTTCCGACTGAAATGTAACACAAAAACTCCCACTCTTTCTCCCCTCCACAGGTGTGCTGACAAAAAGTACCCAGAGGATCTGCCTTCCATCAGCATCGTGTTAATCTACCTGGACGAAGCTCTCTCTATAATCAAAAGGGCGATCCGCAGCCTCATCGACAAAACCCCCGCCCGGCTGATGAAGGAGATCATACTGGTGGACGACCACAGCAGCAACGGTACGTCCACCTGCCACATCATGCACTCAAAGGGGGGTATTAAGATTTTAAAGAGATTTGAAAAGCTTCAGATACTTGCATCTGAGTATTTCTATTGACTTATCACCAACAGTCAAACTTTCAATTAACGTGAATGTGACAGTAAAATAGAACTTTATTTATGAAATCACTTATTCTGGAAAGTTATATATACAGAAGAATTCATCCTGAGTTTGAGGGAGTGAACAAGGATGGAGCTGTATTTGAACATCTGGCTTCAGGTCAGCGTGGTCACATGACATGCAGACTTAATTTATGATGAGTCCACATAGGTACTTTATTACTTAACGACGGGTAAGGAGGTGTACATGCCGTCAGGCAGCTGCTGCATGACGTGCAAATGGAGGCAGGAACAATAACGGCTTGTTTCAGTTCACTGAGATAAGAATGTAAGATGTAGCTAAACATACCAAAAAAGGATATACCAAAGGATATATATATATATATATATATATATATATATATATATATATATATATATATATTATTTAGCTAATTTATATATAAAAACATATATTTAATATATATATACATATATATTCTAATTTATTAAATATATATGTATACATATATATTCTAATTTATAAAAAAAAAAAAATATATATATATATATATATATATATATATATATATATATATATATATATATAAATAAATATATATATATATAGCCAATTAGACAGAATCTACGTCTTTACTTTCTGCAGAAGATTTAAGGGAGAAACTGGATGAATACATTGACTTCATCCACGAGGAGTGTCCGGGCCTGGTGAAGAAGGTCCGGCACGCGGAGCAGCTCGGCCTCACCCAGGCCAGACTGTCGGGGTGGAGGGCTGCTGTGGGAGACGTCGTGGCCATCTTTGATGCTCACATAGAAGTCCATGTGCAATGGTTAGTTTTTTTTCTTTATGAGTCTTCTGGGGTTTGTTTTTTATTTGCTGTGCCCTTTCAACAAGACGTCTGAATCTGTGGCCGTGTGTCCAGGGCGGAGCCGCTGTTGGCTCGCATTAAAGAGGACCGCACCGTGATATTGACGCCGGTGTTCGACAGAGTCAATTTCGACGACCTGACGTTGATTCCCTACATAGCCGCGGCAGACGCCTTCGACTGGGCTCTGTGGTGCATGTACGAGTCCTTCCGGCCCGAGTGGTACGCTTTAAAGGATGATACACAGCCTGGAAAGTAAGTTTAAAAAAGCATAGTTCACCCAAATTGCACAGACTGCATACTTTCACACTTAAAAAGGAATTCTTTAGCATTTTGGGAGCGTTGGATCATCCCCACTCGCATCTAAACACAAATATATATTTGGAACCCTTGGGGTTGTTCTAAAAAGAAATCTGGGAGAGTAACTTTGAGAAGAGAGATGCAAATAAGAAAATGCACCTTGTGTGACCTTAAGCTGACACCAATATATTGACTTTTTTTTTATTTGTTTCACTTCCCAGAAGCCTTTATCTACATTTGCATAATGTAATCAATTGCTCTGGCCTTTTTGAGAACATAATTACACCTTCTTCTTTTTAAAGCAGCTCTTATTCTGAAGGTGACACCTCCCAGATGTTTGTATAGCATGTTTATTAGTAAAGGACATGTTTATCTGCTTGGACTCATGACCTCACATATCTCGAAGTCTTTGGCGATGCGTGAAGTAGGCTTATTGTTGTCACCTCGGGTCCTTCCCGCGTCTCCTCTGTCCTCAGAAGCCCCTCCATCATGGGGATTCTCGTAGCCGATCGGAAGTTCTTTGGAGAGATTGGAAGCCTCGACGGGGGCATGAAAATATACGGCGGCGAGAATGTGGAGCTCGGCATCCGGGTGAGATCTGCAAGGTGTTTTTCATAGTCACTTCAAACTCTGCAAAAACACATTTTTATCTTTTTATGAATGGGAAATAATACCTTGCTTAAAGATAAAAAAATGTTTTTCCAGACTCCAATTGAGTTTTTCCAGAAATAATACCATTTCATTAAGATAAAAAAAAAAAAAATTCTATTAATAATACCATTCTTAAAGATACCAAATATTTTTTACAGACTCCCCAATTGAGTGATAATACCGTTTCATTAAGATAAAAATTATTTTTTCCATAAATTCTAACGTTCTTAGAGATTTTCCAGACTCCAATTGAGTTTTTACAGAAATAATACTGTTCTTAAAGATACTGATTATTTTTCCCAGACTCCAATTGCAGCGTTTAAAAATGGTATTTCATTCCTCTTTGTTTTTTGGGCAGGTGTGGCTGTGTGGAGGGAGCATCGAGGTAATACCTTGCTCTAAAATCGCCCACATCGAGCGCGACAAGAAGCCTTACCTCCCAGACTTGAGTGGGATGGTGAGGCGTAACGCGCTCAGGGTGGCGGAGGTCTGGCTAGATGAATATAAATACAACGTCAATGTCGCGTGGAACGTCCCCCTGGAGGTGAGGCGATGCGTGTAGGACAAACGTTGCTGTTTCTTTTCCTCCAAACTGTCATGTTTTTGTGGCCTTTTTTTCTCAGAAACATGGGATAGACATTGGGGATGTGTCTGAAAGGAAAAAGCTGAGGGAGAGTCTGCATTGCAAACCCTTTAAGTGGTACCTGGATAACGTTTACCCCTCAATGGACCCTCTGCACGGCCTGCTGGGCTATGGAGTGGTGAGTAGAAACGATATCGGACGTCTCTGCATTTGAAGTCTGAATCTGCAGGTCGTCCTTCCTAGGCCAAGTTTATTTTTCTTTCCTTTTTTTCACCATTTAATTGGCGAATCCAAGATATTAGGATATTTATAGAAAATCAAAAGCATCGTGATGTATGTTTCCAAACCTTTTCTTACATTAACGGTGCATTCAGGGTCGGGGGCTCTGAAGTTACACGGCTAGATGACTTTATGCAACTTCTTCTTCCAATGTTTGCTTTAAAGAGTCACTTTCTTTTCCATCTGCAGCTGACCAATAGTCTGAAGCCGGATGTCTGCATTGACCAGGGCCCAATGCCCGGGAGCACTCCCATTGCATATGGGTGCCACTACTACTCTCCTCAGGTGCGTCCAGAGAGTCGCTGCATGACACGTCGTTTTTTAGTTTTTGCGGGTAATCGTCATTCTTTTATCTTTAGTATTGTTATTATCGCACCGACGGACAACTCTACGTCGGTGGAATCAAGTCTCACAAGTACAACAGCAACCGCTGCCTGGTGGACCCGGGCACCGCCGCCTACCCGGGGCTCTACGAGTGCAAAGCGGCCGAGCAGAAGAGACTCCACATGCTGTGGGATTTTAAACAGGTGTGAAATAGAAGTGCATACACACCACCGTTCATGATGACGTCTTTCTCTCGTTTTTCTTATTTTAAGGACTTTGAATCTATATACTGGTCACCCAGACGAGTTTGTGGTTTCCATGAGAACTCACTTTTATTTATCAAATGGATTACAAAATTTATATAAAATATAGTCAAGACATTGACAAGGTTAGAAATATTAATGTACTTTAAAAATGTTGCTCAAAGGAAGGCCAGTTTTATAGCTTCTCACCAGCATAACTGTTTTCAGCTGCTCTGTTTTTTTTTGTTACCGCTCTGTCAGACTTCTAATGTGATAACACAATGTACCACTAGAACACTGGAGATTGGCCTCGATACGCCAATGTAGAAACTTCATTACACACCAGAGAATAGTCATTTACCACACTAACAATGCATTTCTGATTAATTTAATGTTATCTTCATTGGATAAAACAGTGCTTTTCCAAATGATGCCACATTTTGAATGGTAGTGTACGCTTAAGAGGTTGTTCTGTTTGGAGAAAAATACATGTTGTTGTTTCTTCCCAGGATGGACCCATCCAGAACAGAGAAACCAAGAGATGCCTGGAATTGGTGACGGGTGAGGACGGCTACTACATGCTGGTTGTTCAGCAGTGCACCGGTCAGAGCTGGAAGATCCAACATCTCATCAAAGACCACTGAGGGCGGCCTGGTGGGCGGGGCCGAGGCGGCGCGGTCACAAATAAAAACCGACCTCTCGGAGATCGATCGGGGACAAGTCAAAGGGCGCAAGAAAAGCTGTGAAATATTTTCATTTAGTTCTCGTTTATGCCAAAAAATCCGAACTGCAAAGTGCCCTTTTCTTTGGTTTATGAACACAAGCATGTCAGTACACAGGACCGAACGCATGCGGGTCGCATTGCGCCCAAGAAAAAGGGGGGTTACGCTTCGAGGTGCTGCAGAGTCTCCTTTCCTACGTCGAACCAAGAGCAGTACCGAGGTCTCGTTAACAAGGACGACAGAAGTTCTAGTGAAGCGTTTAATTTGAGTTGTTTAAATACGGCAGGATCACAATCCTCCTTGAGTGGGGGAGGGGATCCGGTTTGGTTGTCACGAATGATTAGAGATGAAGGCGTCCCATTTCTTCTGCCACATGACGAGAGCCGCGTCCTTCAGGTGAGCCGGCAGCGAGCTGTACCTGCAGGGGAGGAGACGGTGGCGTGGGATTGAATTGGGACATTGTTTGTACAAAGTGTTAGATGAAAGTAAATGTTCTCGCCACACACGCTAGAAATCGGAGCATCTCCTGCTTCTAAAGTCTACCAGAAGTATTAATTACCAATTTATTCCTGATGTGGAACTTTAATTTGAGTTTAAAATGTGCTTGAGAGGCAATAAATCCAAAATTATATTGTTCCCCTGTGATTCTCGTTCTTTTTGTGATGCTACAGTTTCAAACAAGAAAATCTTTGAATTTCCCAAATGTGTTGAAACATTTGATTGTTTGCATGTTGCTTGTTTTCATTAAAATGATGTAATGTTGCAAATTTGGTGAACTTCAATCTCAGGACAAGGTTAAATGAGATACTCATCACTATTACATATTGTATAAAATTAGCAACTTCAAATGAAGTGATACGTCTGGTGATATTTTACTTTGTCAATTAATGCCGCAAAGAGTCGATATTTGTTCCTTCTCTAAAAGTCTTGAGTAAATAGTTTGTTTGGTGGCAACTATTTTACGCAGATTAATACAATTGTTGTAGGGTTCGGATAATTCTAGATAAAGTGAACATGCTCATAACTAACAGTTACATTTTAGTAGGAGTAATTCTTTATTTCATGGGATTTGTTGACAATATTCCCTATAAAACCCATAAAAGTAGACGATACATCTGGAGACCCGATGCCCACCTGATGGAGTTGAGCGCCAGCTCCTTCAGAGTGCCCAGGTTGGCCCGCAACCCTCCGATGCCGACGAAGGCCTGGTAGAAGTCGTAGGAGAGGCCCGTGGTGCCGAACAGAGACGGGTCGTCGGAGCTGATCACCATCGGGTGGCCCTCCGACATCAGCACCGCGGCAGGGTGGTTCCGAAGGTCCGACACCAGCCTCAGCACCTGGAGGTCAAGAAGTCAAACGCATTCAGGTACACCAGTTACTGGTCGTTCTGGCACTGTGGGCAGGTGCCAGATCATGCTGGAAAATGAAATCCTCATCTCCATAGAACTTTTCAGCAGACGGAAGCATGTAGTGCTCTAAAATCTCTTGGTACACAGCTGCATTTACTCTGGACTTGATGAAACACAGTGGACCAACACCAGCAGCTGACATGGCTCCCCAAACCATCACTGACTGTGGGAACTTCACACTGGATTTCAAGCAACTTGGATTTTGCTCCTCTCCAGCCTTTCTCCAGACTCTGGCGCCTTGACTTCCAAATGAAATACAACACTTGCTTTCGTCTGAAAAGAGGACTTTGGACCACTCTGCAACTGTCCGGTGTCTTTCAAGGCTCAGGAAACCCTTGCAGGTGTTTTGAGTAATTAGACGATTCAAGTCATTAGTTGAATATCCTACTAGTATACTTTTTCATGATATTCTAATAAAGGATATTTGAGTTTTCTTAAGCTGTAAGCCATAATCAGCCAAATTTAAATTTCTGAGACAGTCCTGTATATACACATACATTTTATTTTGGGACAGGTGTCTGACCTGGTTTGAGATTGGGCACAGCTCCACGGCGACGTTCCTTTTCCTCGACAGCTCTCTGGCGAGCGGATGGCGAGCCAGAGCGAACCCGTGGCCGATGCGCGTGGTGTTGAACAGAAGAGCGTCGAGAACGTTCTGATCCACGTCGGTGCCTTCGTCATCTACACGCAAAAAAAACACACAAAAAGAGTGTAGTCGTGGAGTTCATGAAACCTTTTTAGAAAACAACGATGCTGCTGCTGCTGCTGCTGCTGCACACCTGTTTCGCCTGCGTGAAAGAAATATGGCAGCGTGACCCCGAGGTCGGCCGGCAGAGAAAGCGCCTCCCGGAAGTACCAAAGAGGGCGGCCGCCGTCCTCCCTACCGACCTGCAAACCACAACGTTAGATCGCATAAAAAAAAGGGGGAAATTTAACCGTCTCAAAAACAAACATTGATTTCCTCCAATCGGGCAGATTAATTCTCACTAAGTCAAATCCTGCGACGACATCCGGGAAGTCCCTCTGGAGCTGAATGGCCTCTTTCACAGCCGCCTTGACCTCAGATACACTCAGAGCCCTGAGACAACAACACACACACAACAATGTCCCTATATGACTCAAACTAATTTCACATGAACATTTGGATTATAAGATGTCTATCTTCTTGAGTGGAGTATTTAATAACAAGCCGCCAGCCCCCATTTAATGGGAGACGTTACGCAACTGTTCTCAGATGTTGGCGAGGCCCGTTAGGAACCCCATAACTCTGTTTCCAGTAAACAGGAATCTAAGTTATTAATAATACTTTGAATTCATACAGCTCTTTTCGAGAAGCTACAATTTATTATTATTCATAGATAATATATTTCATTATAGAGAGTTATTTTTGTCCAGATTGTTGAATTAAAATGATGGCGCATGATCCGCACTTTGTTAATTCATAAAGCAAATCACTCAAATCTATAACTGATGTGACATGACATCAATCATGCTGTGGGTTCTGAACTTTATTTATTTATGACTTAATTACATGCTATTTCCAATTACATGCCATCAACTTAAGTACCAGTGTTTGAGTTTTATTCAACATAATATTTCTACTATATAAATACACAGTAGTACATCAGTCATAGGGGCATTTTTATTTATGAGTACAGTAATGCTGCACTATTTTAAAACCTACTGAACTGAAAATGCAAAACCAACATTATTCTCAAGCACTAAATTATAATATTATGTTTATTTATTACAGCACCTCTCATTCAAAACAATTCACAAAGTGCTTTATAATAATAACATGTTTAAAAAAAACATAAATACAGCCCTAAGTTACAATTTGATGAATTCTTCTTCATATAAAAGAAAATAAACTACCTCAACTTGTACAATAGAATCTGAGACGTCTCCTCGTCAGTACCTGTGCACGGAGACGATGACACGCGCCCCGAGAAAGTCCGGATGGTCCGCTACGAACGACCTTGTGACCTCCCGGAACGTGTTTAGGGTCCAGACCTTATCGTGGACGGCTCCGTCGAGCTCGTACGTCTGGAACGCACGAATTGAATAAGCGAGAAATGTCAGCCGGGCCCCCGTGAGCCTGGAGGAACCCGACCGACGACGCACCGACCTGCGAGAGGCCGCTCCTGAGCTCCAGGTACAGGACGTTGTCGTGCAGCAGCTCCTCCAGGCCCTTGTACAAGTAGTCCCTCAGCACGGGCGCGTGCGTGATGAGGCCGGCGGCGGCGATGAAGGCCTTCTCAAACTTCTCCCACACAACCTCTTGGCTCGGGTATTCGCCCTCTGGATCCTCGGTGAACAGCGTGAGGCGCTGCATTAAACTGGAGAAAGAGAAAAGGGTGAAGTTCTCCCACTTCATCGAGAGAAAAATATATAAAAGTTGACTTCTTTTCTCTACCTGTCGTCGAAGCCCGTGGCGTCGCCCATCCGGGCCCTCAGGTCCCGGAGCAGCTGCCAGTGGACGCAGTCCCAGCGCGGGAACGGCCGGCGGGCGGAGAAGAAGAAGCGGACCGAGTCGTCCCAGGTGAAGCAGACGTAGCAGTGAGGCCGGTACGTGACGTTCTTCACCAGCCAGTCCACGCCCACCAGGGAGGAGGCGTGGATGTGGAGGGCCGCACCTGTTGTCACGGCAACCGGGAGGAGAATCTCAAACTTGGTGAAGAGGTTGGTTACTTTTTGGTCATTTTGTGTGTTTTTGGAGACTTTATGTGTCTTTAAAGTTAAAGTTCCAGTGCTTTGTAATCTCTTTTTTTATTTTAATTGTTGTATCCTTCATAGTAGTTTTGCAGAACTTTTATTTAAATAGATTGATAGATACTTTATTCATCCCCAGGGGAAAATTTATTTGAAACAGCAACAAACATGTTTACAAATATATATATATATATATATATATATATATATATATATATATATATATATAATAGCAGATTACATTTAAGAATTTAAATAAAGAAAATGAAAACGAAATTAGTGTCTCTTTGTAGTCATTTTCCATCTCTTTAGAGTTATTTTGCATCTCTTTGTAGACAATATAGGTAGCATTGTAGTTGTTTCCATATTTTTGTGGTTTTATAAATATATTTTTTTTTAGCCATTTTTGTTTTTGAGGAATTGTTTTGTGAATGTGGACATTTTTCATCTCTTTTTATGAAATGTTATAGTAAACCACAACTCACAGAAGCTCATGTTGGTTCTAAATTAGTGATATTATACATTTATTAAAATAATATTTAAATTCTGGAGATGAAGACCAAAGCTTCCAGCCACAACATATATCGTACAGAAAGCTGCAGGAAATTATGACAGAAAGCCAGAGTTGCAGATTATAGATCTACACGTGTTACTACACCTTAATAAATGCCTCTGTGGCCCAACGCTGCAGCTAAATGAAGGGAAACTAAACATTCATCCACACTGGTGGAGTTGTGAAATCACCTTTCGGCATCTCCTGCAGCAGCTTGAAGACCGGACTCTCCCGGATGAGAGGCCTCGCTCTGAAGAAGTGGACGGCCGGAGGGAACGGCCCGGCGGACATCTCTCTCTCTTTCCAGCGACGCAGCCGGCCGTCCAGCTTCTGCTCGGCCGCCGTCAGCGTCACCCGGCCGCCCGTCTGCCTGGCCGTCTCCTGCCGCGTCAGCAGGTCCCTCCGAGCCGGGTCCGGCATCCCATCGGCTGCCCGTACGAACCACAGGAGGACCACGCAGGTGACCGTGTCCATCACGTGGAGGATGGTCACAACGTGATCACGATCCCCCCAACGAAAGCAGGTTCTGCTATATGTGAAGAGAGAAACGCTCCGAGAGACGAGCGATGATGACATTTAAGCCCCTAAATGAATTTGACTCAACAGGACGGCGTGCTGCTCAGCTCGCTTTAAAAAAGGTGCTGACTGGAGCCTATTCAGTCGCTGCTTCGCCTTCAGAGTTCAACAATAAAATGAGCACCGACCTTCAGATTAAGTCAATTAAAAAAATAAACATTTTTGAAGGCCACTCCAACTACTTTAAAAATATTAAATACTTACAAGTAAGACGGAGCTCCTGGCGTCTAGCGTCTCGTTCAGGAGCCTTCCGAAAGATGAGTTGAGTTGAGGAGGATGTCCGTGAAACACTGAGCAACTGGACAATTGGGCCTTTTTGTCTAACTAATGCCATGTGATAAACTAATGAATGAAGCGTGATTGCAGAAATAAATGTGAGGGCATTGTTTGAGCCAAAAAAGAGAGAGCAGAGGAGCTACTAATGATTTATACTTTAATGCGTTTAACATTTTTCCACAATATCACATCTCATCAGTTTAAGACACAAAGAACGAAAAAACAAAAGAATACAATAACATACTATAATTTAATCTGGAAACCTCATATACATACTCTGGAATGATGTCACCCACTCGTTTTTAATTCATGACAGAATAACGCACATCAATAAATTAAACTCTGTAAAGGTCGTGTACGGGCTTCGGTTACGATTCACGGATACTTCTCATCTTCTCTGTTAATTGGTCAGCGCAGGCGGCCAATAGCGACACAGCGCCCCCAAACCCGAGGGTGGAAGTCTAATGAGAGCGTGGATGCATCCAGCCAATCACAACATCCCGTCAGCCCAGAATAATCAGTGGAAACTGAGACCCTAAAAGGAGGGAGTATGGGGGGGGGGGGAGCAGCGGACTAAACAACTGTGCAGTACCCACAATGCACATCTGTAATGTCTCTTAATGCACAGAAATATACAGCAACACATCACACGACGACGACGACGCGTCTCTTATTCGCATCGGATAATTCGTTTCACAAACGGAGGAGGAATGACTTCATGTGGCAAAATAAAAAATACAAAGGAGGTTTGTTTTTCCTCCAATATGGACGGGGGGAAAAGGGGGGGAGGAATCTTTAGTCCAAGAACTTGCGGTTCGGGTTGGCGCCGAAGAGAGACACTCGGATTGCAGGCATCATCTGAAAACAGACACACACACATTTGGTCAATAAGCAAATAAATATTATAATTTATTTAATTTTTGGTCTGAAAAATGTATAGAAAGGTTAAAAACTTGAAGATATTGAAAATGCTCTCAACTAAGAAAATTTGACATTTTTACTAAATAAAATGAATTATAATAGTTGCCAATTATTATCTCCATCAACTAATAGATTAATCGAATTCAGCTCTATTTATAAACAAACAAATATGAGGAAAGTAAAACATACAAATATTTTAAAGGAAATTGCATTTTTTATATAATTTAATTATTTTTAGCTATGAAAGTCTTGAGACTAAACATGATGTTTTCATGAGTATCCTGAAAAAGATTAACATCATCAACAGACAAAGAAAACATATAAGACCAAAATGAATCTTTTTAATTGTTTGTTTAAATTTTTTCATTACCAGTTATTGTCCTTCTTTTATTAATGTTTTTACTTGCGTGTCGTTCTCTGTCGTTTTATAATATATTAATAAGACCAAACAATAAAATAATGAAACTAACATATAAACAAATAAAATCTGCCGCTCCATCTGGTTTTAGGTACGGCTAGCGTGAGAGCTACGCTAATCTCATTTTGAGAGGCGAGTGTGTTAACAACTGCTCCCCTCACTTAAAAAGGTAATTACATTTTAGACCAATAAAGCAATTTATGTATACATTTGACCTTTGTTTAACCGAAACAAGCTTCACCCAGTGCCTCACAATGAAAGACAAAAGCAAGACGCAAAATACACACAATTTAAAAAATAATGAATAAAATGTGTAATTTGATCGCAAAGATTTTGGTAATATAAAAGCTAAAGTAATCTTTTTCCCCTCAAATTTAGTTTATTTAATTTATTAATGACCACACTCCCCCTAAAAAGAGAAATTCTTAAACATGAACATAAATGAAGGAGATTTCAAAAAAGGCTAAATTATATATATATATATATATATATATATATATATATATATATATATATATATATACATACATACACACACACATACACACAATTATATTTCCATATAAAAATATATTTAAAAAATAATTATATATATATATATATATGTATATATATATATATATATATATATGTATATATATATATGTATATATGATATTTCTTACCTGCTGAGCCATGAGGTCCAGTCGGCTCTCCAGGGTGTTGGCCACCTTGATCTTCCCGTTGCTGTTGAAGATCTCAACTCCTCCAGAGCTGAAGGAGGAAACATCAAAACAAGACGAATCAACTTGAGAAAATACACGAGAGATTTTTGTTTACGTGACGATCAAACGTGGCGCCGCTTACACGTCGGGGGAGAGGACGTTGTCCTGGTCGATGCGGGCCTCCATGTTGATCTTCACGGCCATTTTATAGATAGGAACATTCCTCTGGATGGAGGCCTGAGTCGGAAAACAGTCAGATTCCAACAGATTTCCATAAATTCTTAAAAATCTGAGGCAAATGTCTTGTATGTGCACATAAACAATAATTAACGTAAATGTGAACATACGGTGTCTAATTGACTC
This sequence comes from Liparis tanakae, assembly GCA_036178185.1. NCBI lineage: Eukaryota > Metazoa > Chordata > Actinopteri > Perciformes > Liparidae > Liparis > Liparis tanakae. The sequence goes on from CM070089.1 coordinate 5,618,462, forward strand.
ACCTGTATCATCTGAAAGTCCTGTTTACGGCAGCGAATAGTCACTTTGCTCTCCAGGAGCTGGTATAATCCCTGGGAAAAATCATCAAACGACATACTCAGATTTTTAAATATCAACACCTCCTACTGAGCAGATATGCTCATATGCCAGTTTATTAGGTACACCAAAAGCAGTTTGGTGCAACAATCCTCCATCAGGAAGGATATCATGTGATGTTGGTGGATGCAGTATTGTAAAGAGTTGGACAAAATGACAGAAACACCAGTTTCCACCAAACCTGAACATTATATAACCTTCGTGAAGGAGGTTGTGAAAGGAGCCGACGGCGTGAACTAACCTGGAGGATCAAGCCGTCCAGCAGCGCCGGATACCTGGCTGGATCTTTTGCGATGTTCCCGAGCCGCTGGCGGGCCTCGCTCAGCATTTCCTGAGAGCACAAATACACACAGGGCTTCTATTATAGACAATAGAACCCCACCCCCTGTTCTTCTTCTGTGCATTAAATCTGGCAGTTTCTATCTTCCCACGACGAGAGGAGGTTACAGACGCTTACCGAGATCATGTCGTCCCGGGCCTTCAGCACCTTCAGTCGGGCCTGGTTCATCAGGTTTGACATTTGACTGTTGAGGACACACACACATTGGGGCCCGTTAGACTTCTAAGTGAGATCACGTTTGTCGAGGTTTGCATCGGCTTACAAAAGAGTCATTGTGGCACAAAGAGACTAAATAAAGTCACGGAAACTCTGCGTCACACACACACACACACACACACACACACACACACACACACACACACACACACACACACACACACACACACACACACACACACACACACACACACACACACACACACACACACACACACACACACACACACACACACACACACACACACACACACACACACACACACACACACACACACACACACACACACACACACACACACACACACACACACACACACACACACACACACACACACACACACACACACACACACACACACACACACACACACTTAAAAAAAGGGAGGACTCGATGTGTCCTGTGATTTCCCGCCATGACTCACATTTTCTTCTGCTGTTCGATCTGCTTCTCCTTCTTCTCGTAGTACTCCATGATCTTCAGCCTCTGGGTTTGGACCAGCCGGCCTTTCTCGATGTTGAACTCCTCCTCGGCCTGCAGGAGGAGACACATTTCACTCAGCAGAAATCCTGCAGCTTTTTTTTGTGTGATCAGAAATCAGTTCATCTGTACAATATCTCTGCTGCTAGGTGTCCCGGTAAGGTTTAATTTGGTGTATTACAATTAAATTTGTGTGTCGTCATTTAAAAAAATATTACACTGACTGGTCTCTTTGTAATGGTGTGATTAAATTACTGAATTTGAAAGACATAAATAAATATAAATAACTTAGGATTACTTAATGAATCTGTTGTTAATAAAACAGTAAAAATGTCCACAATTATATCACAAAAAATGTATAGTTGTATAAGTAGTAGTTGACGATTAATTTCTATTAATCCATTTTATGGGACTTCTAGAAAATCACAAAAATTATATATTTATAAATATAATAATTATCTATTATTCATAGCACTTTTCAAACCTCAATTTAAAAAGAAAAATCATAAAATAAAATGCAAAATATAATAAAAATTACAAAATCTTCAAGTTAAATTAAAAATAAACAGAATATAATGTAGTATTAACATTACATATTTTTGTATGAAAGGTGTAAATTACAATTTTCAGATTTCAAAGGGTTCAGATTGTGCTTTTAGCGCCCCCTAGTGGCAAGTCTCAAATAGGAAACGACAGCGAGCGCTTGAAACTAAAATAATGAGTTTAGACTTTATTTCTTGAATTGTCCAAAACTTCTAAAGAAAGCCTAATGAATTATTCTTTCTATAGTATATTTACCTTTGCGTCAATTTCTTCTGCCTTCTCATTGGCCTCCTGTTCAATGAAGGCCATCATGTGCTTGATCTGAAGACAGGAAGAACAAACATGAAGACTTCCTCACAAACATATACAACCCACTCCTGACATTCTAGTGGTTTTAAATGCACACGAAGCATCGCTCCTTCTTTAATGAGAACTAGAAGTACTGCAACGTGTCACCTCCCTCATAATGAAGCCCAGAGATGAGTCCTCACCCTGCTGTGAGCCGACTCTGCTGACTGACTTTATTCATCACTGAGGTGAGTAAAGTGTCTGTCACTGGTGGAAGAAGTATTCAGATGCTTTACATAAGCAAAACTACTCTGAAAGTACTCCACTACAAGTAAAAGTACTACATTGGAAACGTTCAATATGCATTGATTGTGCAGTAAAATGTCAGTTTTAGTTATACAATAGTGTTCCTGGATTCATATAACTGCCGCATTAATGTTTATGTTGCATTTTACTGCATAGATGTTTATGTTTGTGCTGATTTTAACTCCTTTATTATGTTGGGTAGTTTAATCCACAAAGGTGCATCGTATTCTAGAAGATTATCACGTTTGTAGCGTTGTCTTCATCGGCGTGTGAGAAGGACATCAACTTGTCATGTGCAAAAATATATCCCAGCAGACCCAAGAGGCTTTTTAATATAATGTATCTTAATTTTGTTTTTCTCATCCTATATACAGGAACACTTCATCTTCACTTCAACTAAAAAAGATCCCAGTAAATGTTCCCAATTGTGGCGCTACATGGTTTTCACTTTACATGACAGGCATGACAATGTAAATAGCTGTCATACAGAGGAGGTCCATATGTCACTCTGAGATACAGATGCATAGAGTAGATGCACTTTAATTTATTCTAAAATTTAAAAAAAAATCAGATTCCACCACTAGACCCTAAACTTCTACACATTTGCACACGACACTGCATCTTTTTGTTATTTCCAGTGTTTCCCAGTAGAGTGTCACTCACTCCCAGTTCCTCATGGGGCATGTGTTCATCATGTGATGCGTTTGGAAAATATGAACCTCGACGCCATGACTGCCAACATCTGATAGGGTCATAAAAACGGCTGCTTATTTCACTTTAATTGCTATTTTTACGAACAAAAAAATCACCAGTAAAGAAAATATAGATATATAAATAGCTTGTTTGAGTCGGTTCTAACCTACTGCAGCTCCCTCAATGTCATTATCCAACACACACACACACACACACACACACACACACACACACACACGCACACACAGTCGCATTCCCGTTATTAGACACGTTTCTCAGGGAGTTAACGGGACGATCGGTAACGTGAAGACTCCTTGCCACAGACACGATGACTGACAGCTGACTGGGGACATCCCTGAAGGTTAAATCGCCTCATTACCTGCTTCTGAACGTCGGCATCGCTGAGCGCCATGGTCGCAGCTGTTGGGGCCTGCGAGGAAATAATAACGACAAAACACAACGAATGAAACAACCACGAAATAAAAGACACTTTAAATTACAAGATAGAGGTTTAAATCGTGACCTTAAAGCTTTGAATGTAGGTTTAATTACCCGAAATTGACAGACGAAGAGGTATGAATTAATCGCTGCAGTCGTGACTCGTAAAGATGTCTACGGAGGATCAGCTGATCTGCAACGTCACATGATGTTTACTTCCGGTTGCGTAGCCAATCAAGTGCTAGAACGAGACACTCGCTTATTCTAGAGCTTTTGTGTAATATTTATCGTTTTATAGGATCATTTATAGTATACTGCATATTATATATTCATATGTATTAACTATATATTCATATAAATTAACTATATATTAATATATGTATTTGAAATACTACATGTGTATACATAATCTTATTTTTATTTGTACATTTTTTATTTCATTTATTATTTAAATTCTTAAATGTAATATGTACTTGCCATAGTATTTAATTAAATTAAATAAAATATTGTGAACATGTTCTGCTTCTTCAAAGAAAATGTCCCTCCATTATTTTCTACATACAGTATTTTTGGTGATTTCTAATGTATTAAAATAATTATGTTGAGTTGTATAGGAGTAACTGTGACAAGCTATTTTATCAAGTTACACAGCCATACGATTTGGTCCAAACTTTTGATACTCTTAATTTTACTTTTCATGCTTTAATGTAATTGGTATAAACATATTCCAATAAGTATAACAATGTTTTTGCAATGCATACTTCAACATGTTTTTTAATCAATACATTGAATCATGCTTGCTGTATTCAATGCTTGTGTTAATAGTGACATTTCTTACCAAATGTATTTTAGGGCTACATTTTCCATCTCGCTGTCTTCAAATAAGCCAACATAATCTGACATAAACCAGGCATGCAATTTGTATTTAAAAAAAAGAATATTAATGCTCTCCGAGAGTCATTGGGTAACTCCTGCATCACACACAGCGTCCCTCCTCAGCTCCTCTCATACAACCTTTTTTTGCACCTTTCAAAAAGATGCTGAGCAAAACTTGTTTACATCACAGGGAGAAAGCACAACATCTAAGAGGAGAGAACATAAGAGAGAAGAGAAAATAAATGGGTAAATGTAAGGCAGGAGGAGGGGAATTTCACAGTTTTGGGGCCGGTGTTGATTTCCTCGTCCATGTACACTATATATACATGTTGGTGCTGTGCAGGTGCACCACATAAAAGCTCCCTGGCATAATTCCCCTACTTGTAACATATCTAACCAGTAGAGGGAAGTAGACCTTGGAAAGTTCAAGTATAGAAATAGCTCTTCCTACTATCTGACATGCATTTTTTCCACTCAGTGTCACCGGCTCCCAGCAGGCACACTGTGGACCGGCTGATCATCTGTTGTTTGCACAGCGAACATAAAACTCCACAGACTTTGTTTACCCCGAATGAGACGCTCACCAGCTGACCTCCGTTGACCTCTCAGAGACTGTGGACACACAGGGTAAAGTCTGATTACAAAGAACTCGACTAATCCTTTTTCACCTCTTGTTGTTTACATTATTACTCATCTGTCTCATTCTGCAACCAGCAAAGTCCCTATACTGACCGCTCTCCAGCCAACGGTTATGTCATGCATCTGGGAAGTGGGGTTGAAGAGAGAGAGAGAGAGAGAGAGAGTTTTGCTTGTGCATCTTGTTAGTCCTCCTGTGCCGGCTCCAGCATGCATGTCTGTCTGTCTGCTGCTTGGTGGCTTCTTTGTGTCTGAATGCACGCCTCGCTCTGATCTCCAGCTTCTCGTCTAGCAGCTCGCTCAGCACCGCACCGAGAGGACGCAGGTACGACGGGATGCTTCTTTAATTCACATTGTGGAACATTTGAACAATCAGAAAAGAGAGAAAGAAGAATGTGCATTAAGTCAAAATCGTCCTCTGCTTTGTTAATAGTGTGTGACCTGTCAGAATGTCCGTGTTAGAGAGGTCACTGTGGTTCACTCGGGTGTTGTGAAGGGCACAATCTCACCTTGCAAGACACACAGAGGGGCTGGTTTGCCTTCTCTCAACCAGTTCTCCCATTTTGACATTGAAAGCCGACCTTTTGTGTTTGCTTGTTTGTGCTATCCCTCCGTCCTCATCTCATACGACACACTGCCCTAAATCTGCCCGATCATTTACTTCACTGTGAGACTGTTATCGCTGGGATAGGATAAATAGGAATCCAATTACTCAAGTAGGCCAGTAAGTAATGGGAGGAGGAGGTGGGGGGGCACTAAGTATATAAGCTTGATTCAGGCAGGGACACAGGTGAAAGGTTTGAAATGTTGGTGGGGTAAACTTGAATGTTTCAGGGGTTGAAGTGCGTCCATCAGGTCTAGAGGGCACGCAGCTGGGGTCAGACAACATGGCAGCTATTGGTCTTTAAATCAATGACGTGTGCAAGGCGTCTGTGTCAGTCTGGAGGTGGAGCGATGCAACAAAGGACTTTAATTTGCAAGAAATAATTATCAGAACATTTAGTTCTTCAGGACATCACTGTGTTCTGGGGATGTTTATTCAAGGCCTTAAAAGCCTTTTTATTGTTTTTCTCCAGGTGTCAAAGGTGATATTGCACAAAAAGTAACTAAACAGTTGCGTAACAGGTTTGCTTTCCTTCTTTTTTTACAAACTACATTGCGTTTGTAAAATCTCACGTGCACAAACAAAGAGATGTGTAACAATCCTAAAAAAGGTCTCTGGCAGAATCAAACCAGGGGCGCTTCACCGTTTTTCTTTTTAAAGGAATTTGTGATTTGTTAAAAAAAGAAGAATAACAATTCTATAATATTTGTATTATTTCTATATATATAATAATATTTATAAATAATTTGTATTTATTTTTTAGAAAATTAATTACAGCACATAACTGTTAAATGTGATGTAATTTCGAAAAATAAACTCAATATCAGCAGATTTTAAAATAAGAAACCAAATAAAAAAAAAAAAATATGCAAGGTTTAAAAGAGAAAGAAGCACATAGAAATCCATCAGTATCTTTTTTTTCATTCAACAGGCACTTATTTAACATTTTTGTATTCATAGCTCAGCAAGCAAGTAATCAAATACATTTCCGAATCTGTTAAATCATTCATTTAAAGTCAAAATCAACTTGTACTCGCCAGAAAGTCGATGTCACCAGATTAATTGCTTTTTAAATTAAAGTTTTTAAATAAATAAAAGTTACACGGAAGGTGAATTCAAAGCCACTGTGAGTACAATGTTTGGTGGAAGCATCCAAACAAACACCATCATAGTCTCATATCAACAAACAAAAGATATGACTAATATTCCTACAGGTCTAGTGGCTTTAATAAATAACAATCTGCAACTCATCCACAGTTCTTCTCACTGACATCAGCGAGGCTGGAAACAAGTTGCTCACTGGCTGCTGCGCGGCGCATCTATCTATAGCCGGGACCTGCATATCTCACTATGTTTAGGCCCTGTTTACACCTCCATCTGTCACCCCGGGGTGGAAGCTATTTCAGGGAGATGAGCAGGAACATGAAGTGGAAGTGCCGTTTAATTATATCGAAAAATACACCGTAGTGTCACCAGTTCAAAGACAATTCATCTCTATAAACTCGAAAAGTCCCTTTCCAGAGTGAGGAAGACGAGGGTACATTGATTCCGTCTCGAGGGGCCCGTGTTCAGGACTTGTGTCCCACGTTTCTGCTTTGATTGCAGAATTCGCCCCTTACGCCATCCCAGAATAGACCTCGTCGACGCCCGGCCGCCACGTAACGTCGTATCACGTTGTGTTTTTTCTCGACTAGGCGCTACAGGACGAGTCCTCTGAAGTCTGGAACACGGTTAGGTTGAAGCCGGATTTAAAAAAAAATAATTAGCACATTCTGGCAAACTTTTTGGTATGATCATTTGGAAATGAGTGTGGAACTTTTCCTTTTTTGGGAAACCCAAAGATTTAAGACACAGTGCATATATCTCTATTATCAGAATGCAGGACTAGGATTTCAATATTTCTCTTTTTAAACGTTTAGTTGTAACAAATGGAACCACGAGTGCTTCATAATCCTGAAGCGATGTGTCTCGTCTCTGCAGCCGCCGGTCTTCATTCTGGAGGGAAAGACCCCAGTCGAGCCCAGCAGGGGGGATGGAGGAGTCGGGGAGGCTGGTTCCCTTAGCCCTGCCGCCCTGTCTCTGAGCCCCGGACCCTGGCAGAGTGAGAGCCTGCTGGCCGAGTCCTGGTCCACGATGGGCGACCTGGACCCCGAGGACCCCAACGGCCTGGACGGCAACGACGAGGTGGTCCTGGTCCGGGCCGAGATGCTGGAGGAGGCCGAGAAGGCGGCGAGGGGAACGGACGAAGAGGAGGAAGACGACGACGAGGAGCTGCAGACCAGCGCGTTGAGCGTTTTAGGTGGGGAGCGGGAGCTGGCGGAGCTCAGCGAAGAGGAGCAGGACCTAGAGACTGAGGAGCTCCCGGCGCCGACGGAGGAGCCTCGCTCGCAGACGAGGCCCGCGGAGTTCAGGCAGGTGGTTCCCCCGATGGCGCTGCCCCTCCTGCCGGTCGTCAAGCTGGACCCCCCCTCCACCACGTCCACCCCGGTGCCTTCCACCAGCAGCTCTGAAGCCGAGGAGCTTTACTCCGCCCAGGGGCTCCAACCTCCCTCCATCCTCGCACAGGTGGCGGCGGAGCCTCCGTCAGAAAGGCGACTGGAGTTCTCCCAGGTCGCCCTCTCGGACGCGGAGGAACATTCAGGCCAGTCCTCAGGAGCGGCAACAGAAAAGCCCCCCGAGACCCACAAGACCCCCGAACCTCTGAGCTGCACCGAGCTGCTGTGTGGAGGCGCCGCCGTAGTCGCCGTCGTGGGAGTGGTGGCCTACGCCGCCGTGGCCTACTGCCGAAAGTAGTCTCCTTCCACCCCGAATCTCGCTCTCAACACAGGTTTTCAAATCTATTCCGAATGAAAATATTCCACTTAACTCTCTGAATTCTGGATTTTTACTCTCTCACTCGTTCTCTCTCTCTCTCACTTTCTCTCTCTCTCTCTCTCTCTCTCTCTCTCTCTCTCACACTTGTTGTTTTGCGCTACCTCAGCTCATGGCCTTTTGTTTTTTTCTGTAATCAAAAAATCTTCGAGATTGCAAACCCGGGAATGTAAAAATCACGTGAAGGTCTAGAATTTTAAAGAATCCTGAAACTTGAACATGTTTCTTTGTGTGATTGTGTCTCTTATTGCTTCACAGGAAAACACAAAATAAGAATTAGACCCTGCAAGATTGATCTTGCAGCTCCAACGTGTTAAACTACGTTAGATACCATGAAATGTATATATGTTGCTCTGTGTTTGTTTTAATGCTCCGTCCTGCCGTCTGCTGGTCGCTCTGCACCATTAAAAACAAAAACTATTTAACTAACCATTTAACTAACAAGGAATCAATTAAGCAACTTAAATTCTGCGAAATCATTTAATTTTAATAATTAGTTATCTTTTATAAATTCTTTAAAACCTAAAAAAACATAGATAAAGAAAATGCACTGGCTGAAATACCAAGAAAGGCACACACTATATTAATGTACCGGTGCCTCACTGGGATAAAACAATGTCAACGTGTCTTTAAAACAATAACAATGAAGCAGGCTGAACACACTGAGCATCTTTTTTGTTGTGAACATCGTGATCTGATCACAACTCTGCGGTCACGCCGGCGTTCAGCCCGATGGACTTAATTGTTTACCAGCGGCGTTGACACTTCTTGATTTTCAGTGAGTGCCAGTAAATAAAGAAGAACAATGGGCTCGACTGTGCTGCGGTCGGCCGGCCGTTCCCACATCGCCGCCGACATGCACGCAGCCATCGAGCTGAGAAGAGGAAGGAAAGTGCTTCTTTGTTTGGAAAGATAAAGCTGCAGAAAGCATCAACTTCATGGACACACATGAATCTCTCTCGCTCTCTCTCTCTCGTTCTCTCTCTTCCATCCCACCACATAATAAACATGGAAGTACCGACACCCTCAACTTTATAATAAATGGATAAGACCAACACTTACACCCTGCTACAGTGTGTATACAGTGTCGTTAGGTTGGCTATACCATGTTGACCTGTGAGAGGTGGGTCAAATATAGATATATTCTATTTATTTTAGATTTGATTGTATCATAGAAATTGTAATCATCATTTTCAATAACAAAAAGTCTCATAATGAGGCATTTTTATGTTAAGAGCTCAAAACTTTCAAAGACGTGAATAAGTGGTGATTTGAAACATTTAGTAAAAACAAAACATGCTAGAGTAAAATAGAATAGAACACAACAGAAGAGAAAACTACAAGAACAAAAGAACCCAACAGGAGACAATGTAATATACAGAAAAGGAACAAATAGAATAGAATAGATAGAACAACCGAACAAACTGGAATATATGTCCAAAGAATTTAACATCATTTAACATAATTTAACATAAAATAATAGAATAGATCTCAATAGAAACAATAGAATGCAACATATTTAAAAAGAACCAACTAGGGGGAAAAGAACAGAACAGAATGGAAAGAGAATAAAATGTGAGATAACAGAACAAAACAATAGAATGCAACTCAATATAATGGAAGGACACAATCTAATGGAGTAGGAATAAAACACAATAGATTAGAATGCACTGAAATAGAACATGACAGGCAGGATAGTGGGGATTGCATTAGGTGTGCACTATATTTAGTCATGAACACAGTTTTTGGAGTAATTAAGCCAGATGATGGCAGCAAGATTAAAGACTTCTCTCCATCCTCAATCCTCATGGATGAGCAACAAAGAGAGAATTTTAAGAAATGGGAATAATAACTTTATATAATATTACAACATACAATACAGAAAGCAATAGTTGACAACTAAAAAAAAGCATTGTTCATGACCCATGACACACAAGTAGTAAATTATCTAAGAGCACGAGACATAAAACAGTTGAAAAGCAACTTCTTTTAGACCCAATGGAGCAAGAAGGAGCCGACTCGGTGTCCCAAACACACACACACACACACACACACACACACACACACACATCTGTCAGGCTCCGGCTGCAGCCCCGACAAGCTTGTGGTCTCTAATTTATGGAGTGGATTTTGACAGAAGCTTCACGCTGAATGGAGGGAAAGAGCGAGCGGGTGAGAGGACGAGGTTTGTGGTTCTTTGTTTGTTTTTTATCAGCGTGCTACACAGGCAGGAAACACACGCACACACATGTGTCCCGCTCTCACGTGCACAGACGTGTATTTACACACATACACACAAACACTATATGGTAATTTACTGATGCTAAGTTGTTCTTCTTTCGTTTTTTAGGGAATAATAACGCGACAAGTGATGACACAAATCAGACGTGTCCATGTCACTTTTGGCCTTTCCAGAACCGGAGCTCATCCAACTCTTTGTTTCTCTGATGTTTGAGGCTTCGGCTGAAAGGGGAACTTCAGGAGCTCGTCAGTTGATATTTAAAACTGCACACCTGAGATAAATGCACTTCTCAAAAATCCATGTGTTTATTTGCACAGCAGGGTTTGGGGTGAGGAAAAAAATAAAACAATAACACAGAGAGCAATCACCACATTATTAACCATTAACCTTTACAATCATATTTATCTGAAGCTGTGTTTATTGTGTTCAGGTCAATTGGATATTTGAATGCTCCACACGGCTTTATATTGAGATTTCTTCTAGGATTTGATGATATTGTGTTTTAAAAACTTTAAAAAGTGGCAGAAGATGCATTTATATTCTTATTTTCACAGCAGCTGTTAAGGAGGATATTCAAAACTCTCTTAAAATCAAGACCAGCGGTGAGTAAAACGAAGACTTTGTAAATGATGTCCCTGAAATGAGTGGCACAAAAGTGTAATAAAGAAATAAAAAAGAAAGAAGAGGAACAAAGTCGGTTGTCTTGTTTTTTTTTTAATGACGTGAGAGTACTCGTGTCGCTTTGAGGGACGTGGATGCTCGTTAATTTAAACCGCTGAACCGTGTTTTTGTGCAATGTTATGGCAGAATTTATAATATAGGATCAATTTGGAATTCAGCCTTTAAGTTAAATTGAAATATTAAGCACATTTTAAAATGTTTTTATATCGCATTGACCAGTGATAAATGTCGTTTGATTTATTGTAATTTAATGGTTACACATGCAGCTTGTGTTGCTCACCAGAGCCCCACCACAGGCACACTCTTCATGCAAATAATCCTTCATTCACTTCAGTTTATTACCAGAAAACAAAAGACCACACAGAAACAGTACTCGCATCTCTAAAGGCTCCGATTTCGAAATTTACAGTAAATGACAGAATTAATATAGAGCCCCTATTATAGATGTGTATGTTAGATACGCATCTCGCCCGGTATGCAAATACCTCAGGTCAGGCTAATAACTGGTGGTAATCCTGGCCCATTGGTGCAATAAAAATATGTTTTTGTTGATCGTAGATTGTGATCTCCACATTGAGAGACTGTCAGATGTCTGTCTGCACTCTGCTTTAATAAAAAAAAAAAGAAGAAGTGTACGGCTGCAGTATATTGTGACGTGAACACATTTAAATTGACCGGCCTCTCTACCTGTTGGTGAACGGTGAGCAGGTATTGGAGGTCTGCAACATATATATACCCGTCCGCATACTGTACACCTGCACAGTGATCACCTGTTGGGACTGAGATGGCATCGACTGAGGGCAACTCTCAGACCTTCAAGATGGTGAGTGTTAAGGATGCTGTGCACACTTTCAATCCAGTTATTTGGAAGTTTCATCCTATCGTACTAACTAAAAATGGAAAAGTACAGATTTTTGTGATGGTGAAATGAAGGTGTTCGATCTATTTTAGATGTCTTTGGACAACGACATCAACCAAAACTTCCAGGATGCAATCGATGTGATTCAACAGCATTCATGTAGTTCATACTACGATTCAGGTACAGGAAAATACCAAAAAATACTTGACCATGACTATATTTATTTCATACTTATTCATCTTTCAAAGCAGGATGTCATTCTGTAATTTCTTTTCCAAACTTTTTTAAAATGTATTTATTTTTTCATTTCAGAATACACCTATTACGAGACTCTGGGTACCCAGCAGCCGTCGTCGTTGCATTGTCAGATCTCCTGCTGCCTCGTTACGCACCCGTCGGACGTCCCGGCTCCGGCGTGCGACTGGAACGACGTGAGTGGCGCCAAAAGAAATGCGCATGAAAAGTTACAGAAAGTTTTTTAAATTCTTTTGTAAATGTCATTAAAATGTTTGTCTGTTGTTTCTGCAGCAGTCCTGGCCTCACGTCATCCCCGATGTCTCGTCGGGTCACTCTCTGCTCAACGAATCGCCTCATTTCTACTCCGTCTTGCCGCCACCGAGGAACAGCAAAGGTGAGCAGCGGATGGCTTTTCAGGAGGATAATTAACCAAATTATCATCACATTACATGTCATTCAATCAAGGAAGTTACATTGCTTCAAGAAAGCCAAACTACAAAAATACCATAAGTAATACCATGAGTAATACCATAAGTAATACCATAGGTAATACTAGAAGTAATACCATAAGTAATACCATAGGTAATACTATGGATGAGGGTGGATGAAAGACTGGCATGTAGGCTTATTCTGTTTTTAAATAATGTGTATTCCTCACAGAAACCTGTCAGTCTGTCTTTACAGCTATTATCTGCAATTGAAAGACATGGTTATAATACCAGACAGACACTAAGTGATCACTTTACCTTCCCTCTACCCAGAATCAATGCACTTAAGAAATCAGTAATGTACAGAGCCATTGCACACTGGAATGTGCTCCCCTCATATGTGACTCTAACAAGAAATAAATGTGATTTCAAAAGGAAACTTAAGGCAGCAATAATCAGAAAGGAAATTATAGTAGATTAGGATATTATTTTAGGTATTTAAGGTATTTAGGTATATTGTTTTACTTTTAATGTAAATGTTGTTTTCTAAGTCTAAGTGTTTTTGTGAAAATTGATCATGCTGTATTGCATTTTATGTATTTGTATTGTATTGTATTGTAATGTTTTTTTGCTGCCTGGACCCCATTAGTCTACACTATGGTGTAGACTAATGGGGATCCTTAATAAACTAAACTAAACTAAACTATAAGTAATACCATAAGTAATAGCATAAGTAACTAGAATGGGCACTCAGTAGAGTGCATACCTTCGCATATCACAAGATTGAATTATGAACAATTTGGCACTAGTTTCACGCAAATCGGTTGCCAATTAACCGAGATATCGCAAATTTACGTTTTTCACCTTTTCGTGACCTTGACCTTGACCTTTGATCCAATCACTCCCAAGAACTAATCGATTGTTCCTTGGGTCATGACCAATCATCCCACCAAGTTTCATAAGAATCGGCTCAGTTTTGTTTGATTTAGACGAATAACTGACGGACGGACGGACATATTCACAAATAAATAAATAAATAAATACACGCCGGCGAAAACATTACCTTCTGCATTTTCAATGTGAAGGTAATAACATAAGTAAAAGCCATTCAAGTGCCACTGAAGTCTGGAGTGCTAATATTTTTTTAATGAAGGTATAGTCGGTAAAGGCGTGTTTTTAGTGTCTAGGTGAAGATGTGGAGACTTTCTACATCCTGATGTCAGTGGGGAGCTCATTCCACCAATGAGGAGTCTTGATTTCGTCGAGCGATTAGCTGATCAATTCTCCATGTGTGACTAAAACAAAATCCATCTCCTCAGGTCGCAAGAAGCTGAGACTTTACGAGTACCTCCACGAGGCCCTGAGCGACCCCAACATGGGCGACTCCATCCAGTGGACGGACAACGACAGCGGCACCTTCCACTTCATCTCCAAGAACAAGGAGAAGCTGGCCGAGTGCTGGGGCCAGCGCAAGGGCAACCGCAAGACCATGACCTATCAAAAGATGGCGAGGGCTCTGAGGAACTACAGCCGCACGGGCGAGATCATCAAGGTGCGCCGCAAACTCACGTACCAGTTCAGCCCGCACATCCTGCACAGTCTGGGCTCGGCGCAGGTGTGCGGGCCGCCGCCGCCGCCGCACTTCCGGGGCCCCGAGCACGAGGAGGAGGGCCACGCCCGGCAGCAGAGCCCGGCCGAGCTGAGCTACTGCGGCTCCTCCTCAGCGGACTGGCACAGCTGGTACGGACACAACCAGCTGTAGGAAGACTACGACCTGGCCTCCAGCTTCACGCAGCACGGCGCGGCCAAGCTCTGAGCCGGAGAACGGGGAGAAAACGACAAGATAAACCTGTAAACGTCTGGAAAGGGTTACAGAGACTTCACTTGTTTGACTCTCACACCTTCTGGGGGCCACTTTCAGTCCCTGGGATTGTGTTTAATATCACGCTTTTTAGCTAAAGGTGGTTAGAATACCCTTTTATTTAGAGTGTTCTTTTGTAAATACTCTATTTTTACATCCCAAGATTTAAATAAATGCCACACAATTCGAACAAAAAAAAAAAATATTTTTGTAGACATAACATGGTTAAATGTGTCTTCAGTTTCTAATGCCAGTATTTGTTTGAACAGATAGTGTATAGACGCAACAGGTTGACATATTTAATGAAGCACTAATTAACTAATTAATTAATTAATTAATACCATTTCTGTTCAATGAATGTTATTACATGTCATAATTTGTAAATATTTGGGTCATAAAGAAACATCATCTGTAGTTTCATACACTGCCAGTCAAAGTTTTTGCTGTAAATGCATTTATAAATGCTTTTTAACTCCAAAATATGAATAAGAAGTTTCTTGTAAAAATAACTAGATCAAAACTTAAAACAAAGAACATTTAGATATCTTTAATTAATAGAATACAGTTACATTTGACATGCAGCTGACACACAGTGACATACATTGTGGACGTGGACGTCACACGTACGTTTAATAAACCACTAATTAACTGATAAATAAGCCACTTAATAGGATGTAGAGTCTGAATAATTAAATGTCATTTTTCAAAGAACCATAAAACAAATGTTACAGGTGTAAAATCCGAAACATTAACCTTATATTTGTTATGGAGACACTCTTTTGACTCTATGACAGTGGAAAAGATAATACAATTAATTTATAACATTAATAACAATTTGCTATTTCTATTATCTTGCTGTATAAACATTATGTGTGATGACATGTACATATTGATTATTTTCTTGATAAAACAAATGTTTTGTAGACTTGTTTTATTTATTATTAATAAAGATGTGTTATTAATATCATCCATATGTGTACTGAACTTATAAATAAATAAATGTATCTCCATACTCTCACTTGTGTGTTTTTTTATTTCTCTCTAATGACTTTACAGCAACAGAAGCTCTCGTATTTTCTCATAAGAAGTGAAAACACACACATTATCACTGCGATGAAACATCTGGCGGCGTATTGCAACGATCACACTCCGAAATTGTGAAATTAAGAAACTTCCTGTGAGGAAAAATATGGCAGCAAGTGTGTTTTTCCTGAGAAAAGAAAGCATTGTGTGCCTGCAGGGCCCCGGGGCCTTATCTGCTCCAGCGGGGAGGATGTGGTCAGTGCTGGGGGGCTTTGTTGATGGGTTGACTGGTGCGCTGGTGTCGGGGGGCTTTGTGGGACGATGGCCATTGTTCCTGTGAGCGTTGGGTAGAAAACCTTCTGGAGAGGCTATAAAACGAGTCCCGGCTCACTCCAGCGTCTCAAAGTCACTTTAGTGAAAAGGACCGAGCTGCACATTGACGCTCGAGCCTCGGCGGTCATGGTAATTATCTCACTCGCAAATACCACGCGGTGTTCGAGGGCTGATTCCTATTCGGTAATTATTCATCTTCATCAGAATTCTTTCCAGGAGACTCAGTCCGACTTGGAGGTGATCTTAGAGTTCCTAGAGGAGTACTACAGACAGCACAGCGGAGGAAATGGTAAGGGGAAATTATCATATTTGAAAAGGCTATAACGCGTTGTCAAATCTTTTGAATTGTTGCTCTTCGCAGTGGACAAGATGTACTGGGCCGCGGTCGAGCCTGGAGAGGACGGAGGTGCACCTGTGGGCGAAGGGTGGGGCGAGCAGCGCTGGACGGGCAGTGACTCGGCTGTAGGCATTTCTTTTTAAACACACTCTGCCCACACTAGACACCTGTATAGCACGTGTGGTCAAACAAGCCTTTAAAGCTGTGTTTCCTTCATCAAAGACCATCAAACCTGCACACGATGCTCCCCCGGCCCTCAGCCAGAAAACAACAACAACGTTGTGTGAGCAGTGGTTACCGGCAAACTTCGTGTCAACAAGACAACCAACAAAACACACCCCGGGGAGTGGTGAGTTCTCCATTTTTGTTTTGGTCACTATACTGTTATTGCCCTGGTTGCTACGGAGGAAAACACTGCCAAGAGAGCAAATAAGAGACTTTCCCTTTTACCGTAAAGAAAACAATGGAGCTTGTAATAAGCTGTTTTTACATATCAGATAACCGCAGGCTTTACGGCTTAACCCTTTCCACTGCACGCCACCCCATCGGCGATGAGATTTTCTGGGAATAGGGGCTTTATGGAAATGATTAACTGTAAGCAGCGCTAACTGTTTTGGCGAAGGCCCAGCTGCATGCGATATTTAACAGAATTCCCTCTTTTTCAATGCATGCGTTCAACGTCCTGTTCGCTCCACCGGTTGCTAGGCGGAAAGGTGCGCCTCTTCCACTTTCTGTTCGAGGTGCTGGAGGATCCCGACATGGTCCACTGCGTGTCGTGGGTGCCGGAGGCGGCGGCTGACGGCGTCTTCCGCTTCTCCTCCACGAACAAGGAGCAGGTGGCGGTGCTGTGGGGTCAGAGGAAGGGCAACAAGAGGCCCATGACCTACCAGAAGATGTCCCGCGCCCTCAGGAACTACGGCCGGACCGGAGAGATCGTCAAGGTGAAGAAGAAGCTCACCTACCAGTTCAGCCGAGAGACGCTGATGCGACTGCGGAAGTGTCAACGGGGAGATTTGTGAAGCGGACTCGATTTCTCTGAGCTCAGTTTGTATAAGTCGTGATGACTTATACAAACTAAAAATGTGCTCTTCACTTGTTTTGTTTTTGCTACTCTGAGAAATTTTGACTTTCAACAATGTCTGTGACAAATTCAAGTTGGTTTTCTTGAAGTTGGTACATTGAGTTTGGGGTGTAAATAATAATTTTAAAAAACATACTATACATCTTAAAGTGTTTTATTATATTCATGTTATTGTTTTTTTGTTTTTTCTACTCTGAGAAACTTTTACTTTCAACAATGTCTGTGAAAAAGTCAAGTTGGTTTTCTTGAAGTTGGTACATTGAGTTTGGGGTGTAAATAATAATTCAAAAAACATATTTAACATCTTAAAGTGTTTTATTTGATCCATTTTATTTTTTGTTGTTGTTTTTTTTCTACTCTGAGAAAATTTGACTTTTCTTGAAGTTGGTACATTGAGTTCGAGGTGTAAATAACAATAATAAAAACATACTATACATCTTAAAGTGTTTTATTTGATTCATTTAATAGTTGTGTTATTGTTTTATTTTATTTGAGGGACAATGAGCAGATATAGTAAAAGATTGTAATGAATCAAAACACAGAATTTTGAAACCAGACACGATAAACAAATATTATTAAAAA
This sequence comes from Liparis tanakae, assembly GCA_036178185.1. Taxonomy (NCBI): domain Eukaryota; kingdom Metazoa; phylum Chordata; class Actinopteri; order Perciformes; family Liparidae; genus Liparis; species Liparis tanakae. The sequence goes on from CM070089.1 coordinate 5,636,514, forward strand.
TAAATAAATATTACAAATAGAGGAAAAGTTGGGACACTTATCTTCCTTTTTATGCTGGCCAACATAATCACTAACATGACACACATTTTCACATGTTTCCCATTGATGATGAACATTCCCACTGAAACTATGATACCATCTCTCCCCTGAGACATCATGAGCCTCAGGAGCCACTCCACCTTCAACAAGTGGGTTTTCCTTCATGTTTTTACTGGCTGTTGGGAGCCAGAGGGTGTCAGTGTCCTCCATCTCAAAGCCTCTTGGCCTCTTCTCCCCCCCCCCCCCCCCCCACTTATGTGTGGCGTGACCTCATGGCTAAATCGCCCCTGTGATGCGGACCTTTCGGTAGTCCCGTGCGATACCAAATGGTTTTGTGCTGTTTGTAGCCGACCCACATGACACTTCCCTAAGCCCCGCATTTACTGCTGGAGCCCCACGGCGGGGTTATAAATGGGCTAACTGAGCTGCGGGTGTCTGTTACCAAGATAGGCCACATACTCCAAAACCGAATTATGAAAACAGTCATTTGAGGACAGTTCTAGATTGAAAGCTTCCACATCACACGGTGTGTCTGTCGGCTTCGCGGTATGGATGGCGTTTTGAAACGAGACAATAAAAGCTGCATTCCCATGTGAGCAGACAGTATCGCCCCTAAAATAGAGCCGGGCTTGACTGTCCTGTTGGGTTGATTGAAGGGTTTAATTGCGCATGTTTTTAAATGCACGTCCATGTTGAGACTATTAACGTGATGGATTCTCTGAAACCGCTCGCCGCTTCTACACGTGGAAATCTACACACTTACAGTACATCCGATTACTTACAAAATAATAATATACTATGAAACTTTTAGGACATTCTTTACCTATTTTAAGATAAAAAATTAAAAAAAACATTAGAAATGAATGATTTACGAGCCACGGATTTACGAGCCACGGAAAAAAAGCCCGGTGCAGTTTTTCCATGGCTCGTAAATCTGTCTTCTTGTTTTAATCTCTGCGCCCTTTGATCGGAGACCACGCCCGATTTATCGCTCGCGCTTGTCGTGCTAAAAAAGAGTGATTATGACCAAAGCAGCCAAGTTGGTGACATAACTCACAATCAAACCATCATTTCGTGTCAGATGCCCACATGTCAAATGTCAAGGCGGTCTAAGAATAGGCCGTATTACCACCGCCCCGTGGCATCTCCCCATGTATTCATTTGCCAGTTCGGAAAGCCTTGTGTTCTTGGACGCCATTGCTCCTGGATTAAACTGATATCTGCATCAAGTGGCTGCATGGCATGCTCAACTTTTCTTTTGTAATAAAGCCACAGAGAGCATTACATCAGCCTCAGAGCTGCATGTGACAATGACAACACCTCTCTCTTTTTATACCTTGTGGTACACCCACTTCCAAAGTGCATTAAGGATACCTGATCCCAGGGGTTGACATATGGAAGTAATGATATCATATCTAGTTTAAAATTATTAATTCGAGTGCAGACACTCAACTCTCAAAAATTCTAAATATTCCTTCGAAGTCTTATTTTGTAATTTCACAAAGAGTACCCAGTCGTTGGAAATCTGTCCTTTAAGGAACTCATAATATTTAACAATTAATATATTCAACTTAAATTCAATAATCTCATATAAATTAAATTATATAATGTGGATGTCACGTGAGCTTTACGTTACACAAAAGCTGGCGAGGCAGCCGTTGGGTGCAGCGACCACTATAGAGAGGAGGAGCGTGCCACCCCACTATATAAGGCCTGAAAGCCTGTCCCTCCTGGATCTCTCACTGGTCCTCCTCTCCTCCCCCCCACTGAGATTTTCTGAACCGTATCACAGTGCACTCCTCATCTCCCATCACTCTGGTCCGAGGGGTCCCGGAGCTTTCCTTTCTTTTTTTCCCGTCTTCCCGTTATCTCTCTCCCTCCCGGACGAGAGGGCTACCCAATTTACCTGTCCACCCGTTGCGTCGCACTACTCCGAAGATCACCTCCCGACCCACCTGCCTCGTGGTATTTCCTTGGGACGCGGCTCAAGATGCCAGAGCCCACAAAGAAAGGTAGGAGTCGTTGCCTTCTGCAGGTTGTAGTTAATGTGACAGCAACAACACCATTTAAAAAAAAATATTTGCTTGTATTTCGCATCTACTGTCATTGTTTAAGGGAAGTTAGGGGACTCCATCACTTCCCGGCTGTTCGTAGGGAATTTGCCAGCGGTATTGTATTACCGATGCATGCAAGTTCCTACCGTCGCAGGGAACAAGAGAATATTTGAGGTTTATGAGCAGATACCATTGTGTCGCTCGTAGCGCGCCTACCGGGCTCCCTCTTCGCGATCCCGCTGGAGGAAAAAGCGGTGATGAAGAGCAGCGTGGGAATGTGAATGAGCGCCGAGTCTAACTCAAGCAAAAGCCATGTGAAGGATGATGCAACTGGAGCGGGTGTGAGGATGAATAATAACCCAATTGTGTTTGTCTTTCTGATGATTGATGTGAGCCAACATGTCAGATCTGCCCCCCCCCCCTTCTCCCCGTTATCCAACTCCTTATTCTACCACACACAGCATATGAACCCGTCCCATCTCCCGCACGCCACACCGCCGCTCATCTGTACCATCGTGTCCATCAACATTCCTTTTAAATCCCCTCATGTCCATCATTACCATATGTTATTACTCCCACCCTCTCCATTAGCCTCGGCTCTTTTGGGGGTCCGCCATGGACCCAGACATGCCCATGTAGAGGGAATGAGACATTTTGTTTGGATCTTTGGAAGCCTTCCTGATGAGAGACGATACACGTTTTTTAATAAACTTCTTACACTCCTGGGGGGTCCGATGATCTGCCGGAGGTTGTTTCCGTCACCTCAGGCATTATTTACACGTAGACACTAACTCCTGAAGAAGGTATCCTTCTTCTGTTGCTCTTGCTGAAGTTTCTACCTTTGTTTTTCCCCATGTTTAAGTTTTTCTTTATCAGAACCAAATGCCTCTGGATAAAGGATGGTTCTATTCAGATTGTGAAACCTTTTGAAGATAATCTGTGATGTTGTGCTGTATGAATTCAATTGGCTTGCACTGCCTTTTGGACAGTGGGCATTGCACTTTCAAGATTGGCTTCATTTGTACAGGCATTAGCACATTTGGGGAGATTACAACCAGCTGCAAGATCCAGAATCTTATTTGATCACATCTAAATCTTATCCTGATTTGTTATTGGGGCAAGAATGATAAGACGCTCCCAACAGCCAGAGGAAACCCAAGATCCTGAAACAATGTGAAGCTCAACTTGGCCTTCATCTCGACGCACCATTGTAGGGTGGGCAGTTGTCCCCCGCAGTGTTCATCCACAACCATAAACATCCCTGATCCCCTCGGAGACAAAGCTGAGGGAAAATAGAGGCAGCGGATTCCAGTCGGCCACAAACACTACCCCATAAATAGCTGCATAGCCAAGAGCAGCAGATAAATGAGAGTAGAAAAGTATTGTTCTTTAAATGAGTCTGAACAGCTGAAGAGGAGGAGGCCAGCGCTGTTGTTTCAGACACCCCTTCAAAAAGTCCAAACCAGGGATGACGGACTGGCCGAGTCACCCCGCAGATCTCCTGGGACCAGAATTCTTGTCCCTGGAATAGTTCAGAATGAGCGCACTTTTAATCCCCATCCCTTGTTCCCTGCCATCTCCCCAATCTCCCCATCCACAGCCGCCAAACCCCTCCTCCTCCTCCTGTGCCACGCACCAAAACGGACGTCGTCCTGGCCCTCTTTCGGTTCAGGTTGGATCACTCAGAGGTCAGACGCCTGCCCATTAAACTTCTGACCCCCGTGCCCACAGGCCTTAACGGCGCTGTCGGCTGCCACTCACTTCGGGGATTCCGTCGTGAACAAGCCCTTGTCTGCACCTCGAGATATTTACTGTCCCTGCGGTCTCCGTCACTCTCCCTGGGCTCCGTCTTTACCGTGCTTTGTGTTACATAACACCACCTCATAAATAAAACCCATGCTAAGATACTGAGGGAAAGCCTGAGCTAATAGATCTTTTGGGACTTTTTGTACAGCGATCATCTTGTAAGTCTTTCATAGAAGCTCCACTTGTCCAACTGGTGTTGCGGTAAACCCCACAACCACAGCAAGGGTAAACAGTATAATTAAAGTGAGTGCATTGAAGCAATAAAGGTCATTATTTGGAGAAGTGAAGCTGCCGGCCGTCCGTGTGAGCCCTTCTGTCCACACGCCAGCAGGGGCAACAGCTGCAAATACCTGCAGCCCCGTCAGCTGCGCTGGGAGTCCTCAGAGGTGTAACAAAAACCTTTCTCCACTCTCATTATCCCAACGGAGACGAGACAAGAGAGCGAGGCTCATTCTCGGGTGCGTGATGCGACCCTGCAGGATTGCGGTCCGCTGGCCAAGCGATGCATTGTTTTGAAGTGAGGTGGGGAGGGAGCGCGGTTAATTTTGACAAGGAATGCTCAGAGGGAATCGTTATGAATGATAACGATACTAGATGTTGAAGCCCCACTATGTAACTTTTCCACCTTAAAATAACAGCTTGAAAAAAATTGTGCCGCTACAATGGCTTTTAATATGTTGATTTGCGCCTCCGCCACTGCCATGGGGGTCTGTGGCCAGAAAACTGCTGAATGTAAGATGTTGGGACCGCCCGGTGCTTCCGGCGGAAGTACGTCAACTTGCTGTCTGTCAGTGATTATGCAACGTCATATAGTGCCAGTCCATGCTCGCAGGTGACTTTTTATTTGCTCCACTACGCGACGCGTACAGACAGAATGACATGCCGGCGGCTGAACGGCTCGCTGCGGCTGCCGAGACGCGCTGCTGCGCGCATGATCAGCTGGGAGATCAGCTGTGAGTCACGAGCCGGAAAAGCCATATATGTCTCGAGAGCCAGACGTTAAATACCTGAAGGGGGCGCTACAGAGGAAAAGTTACATAGTGTCGCTTTAAGAATAATAATAATATGGGGGGGGGGGGGTGTTTGTTAAACATGATGCATAGTCGGTGGACATACAACCGTTGCAGTGTTCACTGGGTGCAAAGCTGCAAGTGCGAAACTGAGACTGCCTATGAAGGTTTTTTTAAAGCATAAGATTTAAGTTTTAATCCAAGATGTTGGGGATTTGTTATGTTGGTATTGTCCACAGCTTTTTGGGAATGCAGTGGAACACATAACGTCAAGGATAGTGGGTTTGATTATTTCAATTTCATTACTTTTTTGGAGATGTGCCTTAAGATCTTTTTGGCCTGGAAATATAAAATAACCAAATGCTGGTTCATCTCAGTGATCCTGATTCTCTGAGATCCTTCTCTCATCTTGACAACCCTGTACTGAGCTCAGTAGGTTAGTTTTTGACATATAGTTCAGTGTTGGATTTTTGCCTATATGTAACACAAGTTACAAATTAACTCCACATTGCCTTGGGACATGAACACCAGTCTCAAACACTAATCTTCTAGTTGAAAGTCCTTCGTTTGTGCGTCATCACATTCTCAGGGTGTTTTCTTTTTTGACCGTCCAATAACGATGCCGATGTGTTTACGCCGTAGTTACTTGAAAGCCCCGGTTCAGGGTAGCATTGTGCGTCGACATCAGACGCCGAGGGGCGTGACAAAGCGTCGGTATTTGACGCCATGTGAATCAGAACAGGCTCTGTGCTCCACTAACCCACTATAAACAAAGAGTCGCATGCCAAGCATGTATGGATTCTCTCATTTGTTGAGGCCTCGCATTGAGTCCCGTTACAGCTTTTGAACGTTGTATCCAAACAGCTTTCTGTCGCCACGCCTCCACCATTAGTTCCATAAGTCTAGACGAGGCAGAGGGCAAACAAGCCGCGTGTCATGTGGGCCTCTTTCATAATCAGTTAACGCAACGTGGTGTCGAAGTTTGTGGAGCCAGTCATCCGGGAGGAGGAGGATTGGACTTGGCGGCCAATGCGTATCAATAAAATAAATCAATGTGCCCCAACAGAAAGACATTCAGGAGTGATTAGGTCATGCGGAGAGACATCTCGTTATCATGTGTGACAGTGGTGTGTTTGGTCTTTCTCTCTTTGTCTTTTAGATGAGGCGCCAAATGGCCAGCCAGCAGGTGAGTGGACGGCGATAGACATCTAATCTCCCCGTGTCGCCTCACGGTGTAGCAGATTGCAGCCGCACAAAGTGCAGTATGCACAACAACAGGCATGCATTGAGCAAAAGAAGGGTAGTTGCACAGGTGAAAGAAACCAAGAGGACTCCTCTGTGTACACACATTAAAGACCGACCTTTGTTTGTACTAAGATGTCCCGGCACTGAGCACATCTACACACGTACAGCGTGATAAGCGACGCTCTGAAATTAGCCTGAATGTGCTAACGCTGTCGCATAGGCGTGTGAGTGTGCAGCCGATAGTCGGCAGCATGGCCGTGCTGCTGTTACTCCAGAGCGATCCGAGGCGACGACCAAGCTGTCAGACATTCCTCTCGTCAGCCCGCTGATCCCTCTCTGTTGATTCAGCTGCCGCCCCCGGCCTCCCCATGTGAGCAAGGTGCCGGCATGCAACTGGCTTTCTGCCCGCCGCTGAGGTTTGACCTTGGAGCCGCAGCATCTTGAGGCTCCAATGAATGTGTCAGATAATACGTGTTTTAAGATCTGTGTGGGCCCTGACTCATGAGTTCCAGCGGCGTTACTAAATTAATTACTTGTTGAACAATTATTGAGTATTGCGTTAAATAACCTTTTATATCACCTTTGCTAACAAAAAAAGGTGAATTTGTGATTTCAAAACCGGCTTAAAAAGACACTACGTGGACATCTTTGGAGTCACCAAGCGAACATGTGATCAGATCACAACAGATTGATCATATCCCTCCATTAAACTCCTGATAGGGAGAACAAGCCGACCTGAGATTACTGGGATTAGTAACGGTGACGTCATTCATTAGGCGAACGTGACTGAAGAAATCCCATCGCTGTGCTCTGTACTATAATGTATTGTTGCCAAACACTCAAAACATTTGTGACAACACATGAACAAATACATGTCGGCTTTATGTGCATGTCATGATCCCGAGAGGCTTTTTTTTCAGTTCATACATGCCGACTTTATCTCAAATAGATTATGAAAACAGTTATAAAATGTATATAAATGCTACCTGATGATGCATGACACTTCCAATGGGTGTTGTGGTCAATAGAGGTGTATATAAAGTATGATTCTGCATTTTAATGTGATTTCAATTGTAAACTTGAATGACATTTTTATTTTCTTAATCCTGAAATGAACAGCACATTTTATATATTCATAAGCAGGAAACTTTTCTCACAATGTTGTTGTTATTGTGTTGTGTGAGAAAATATGATAATGTCGAGAAATATGATTGTGTAGAGTTCACATACGTGTGTTTATATGTGTGTTTGTTTTGGTGTGTACGTTTGCTTGAGAGAGAGAGAGAGAGAGAGAGAGAGAGAGAGAGAGAGAGAGGCATTGCGGATGCTGAAGCTTTTGTGCTCATACAAAGCAGCTGTTCCATCCACCACTATATGTGTCACATGCTCAGAAAGTGTTGCCCCAGACAGTAACGGTGCCCTGCCCCTACCTGAGATTTCCCTCGAGATTTCTCCACCCCCAGGTGGGTAAACCAGACGTGACCCCACTCCCCCACCTCCATCCCCCCCCAGAGTTCTTTTGCACTCCTTTATTCACATCACGTGTTTTTCGTTTGGTGTGTGCGATCACGTTTTTTTCTTCTTCTTCTTCAATTAATTCACACTGAGAGGCCTGAAACTGCACTTTTTCTTGCGTAGGTATGATTGCTCAGCACACCCTATGTTCACACAATAAGTCAATTAGGTTAGCCGGAGGACCACCACCGCCCTCGCTGTGCCTGTAACCGCGTACGCACCCGCGCTGCTCTGCCTGCGTTTGCCTCGCCGCTCGGTGTTGACACTGCAATTCGTGCCGTGGCCGTCTTTGAGTTGGTGCAACTGTGTGACATACCGAGTCGTCAACAAAGGAGAGGGAGAGAGGGATCAGGGGAGAAATTTGTTCTCTGGTGACGCTGGTCAAAGGCCAGCTGACTAAATATAACACAAGCAATCAGATCCTCACATCAATACTGTATGAGGCAGTCAATCACTCCTTTCTTGATCACTTTACAGTATAAGATATGCGACATGACCAGGTAGTTGCTCCACTGGTGCAGCTGATTATAACAGGAGACACAATGGCCATATTTGTGCTTTACTCATATATATATTTTGGAAAATATTAATTGATTTAGTTGAATTTGTACGATTGGCTTGGGTTGTTCTCTTAGCCATATTAATAATGTAATAATGTATACTTTAGCAGCATGGCTCTGTGGGAGGTGATGTCAGTCGGTCAGTCCACCATTTTGGGTTCAGGCTGAAATATTTCAAGAAGTATTGATGAATTTTAATGAAACGTTGTACAGACATTCATGATGCAAAGAGAATGAATCCTGCTGACTTTGTGAGATCCTCTGATCTTTTATTTTGATTTATGACCAATAAATGTACGTTTGTGCTAATTGGCGTTAACTTGCTAACTTGCTAACGTGCTCAGAACAAATAACATGGTGTATATGCAAAAAAGAGCCGAGCGGCTGTGTGTCTCTCCACCACAGAGCCACAAGAACGGTTGTAGAAATCTACCTTCAATATTCAAACCAAAAGTCACCAATTAAGATCGTGTCTATCTGGTCATCAGCTATTTATACCCACCTTGTTTGAGCAAGCATTATTTTTGCAAGGCTACCGGTGGTTGTGCCAAATGCTTGCTTGGCGCTTTGTCTGCTGTACAGAAGCGGTAGCAGAGGGGAAAGAGCCAGTAGAGACTGATGGGAAGAAGCCAGAGGCCACAGAGCCTGAGCCGTTACAGGCTGTGGTGGCTCAGGAGTCGAGCCCCACAGAGAATGGCTCGAACCAACCACAGGCTGGTGGGGTTGGGGTAAAAGAGCAAGCAGGGTCCGGTAACTCTACTTGCTCCCCCCCACCAACTGGTAAGTATCACTTTTAAAGTTGATTGATTCCCATTTCTCTCTCAAATGCATGCATGGGTAACCCTCTGGCTCTTTTACTGGAAATGCAAAAGAGTCCTGAAAGTTCGACTAGTCATTTCAGTTGCCCACTCCATGGTTCAGCAGCATGGCAAAGTGATCTAAAACCAGGATGTACTCTCAGTTGGAGGGTGATATTTACTTCCCAGAAAGCATTGGACTTCACTTGGTTGGATCAATCCATAATTTGCTTTTTAAACAGTGCTCTAATTACTACATAGCTTTTAATTCATGCAGACATCAAATATATTAAGTATATATCGATGTGTACCTCTGTATTTAGTTTTCAGATATCTACAGTAATAATAACTAATAATAATAACTAATAAGGACTTGATTAAGTACCTAAAATGGCAAACTGCAGGTGAGTTATGAAACTCTTTCTTCTATAATCCAGAAACATGAATATACAGGCAGAACAAACACACTAAACATAGCGTTCAATACCAAACCGCCGCCTGGTTTTGATTATGTAGTACCTACAGGTAAATTGGAATTAAAGGATTTTGAGAGGGGAAATACAGCTCAGAATTTCCGTGCTTTTGTTGGCTTGGTTTGGAGTATTTTGTTTTTTTTGTATTTGTTTTGCCCTCCACGGTGAAAGAGAGCTTGTGCTTCAGTTTTGGAGTTAAGGTCGAAACCATCAGTTGATGTTTTGGTCTCATTCTTCCTGTCCAAGAGCTGCATGTCACACTCTGTTCAGAGTCTTGTCTCGCATGTGATCGACGGGCTTGCTGGCCTGCCAGTGATGGATGTGGAGCCTTTTGATAGGTGGGTCTTTTTGTCAATAACACCTTTATTGCAGATGATGATGATGCTGCAGCAACTACCCCATCCCCAACAACCCAAGCAGGTTGGTACCCTAACAGCCCTTACTACTTCCTAATCTCTACCTCCTTTTTACCTCCTTATACCTATACCACCCTTTGAGGACAGTTGCAATCACCTTAACTCAGACTCATATCAACTCCTATCACCTCATGAGTACTTTTATTCTTAAGTTATTAGTTTGTGTGTTGGTCCACTATGTGTGATGTGCTTTATAGCTTTACAGGTAATGTTTTAATCACAAATTACAAAAAGACATTGGCTCAAATATATACAACTATACATGTTTGTGTTCAGATTTTCATATAAAATCTGTAAAAAAGCCAATGTTTATTCATGCACGGTTTATTTTAATTTGACAAGACACAAGTCTTCAAGGGTGAGGGATGTATGATTGAGTTAACTTCCAAGTGGGAAAGCACACAGCTGCTTCTCAGAGCTTTTTAATGGGAAACATTCAGCTGCTGGTTAAATGCACCCTGATGTAGACACAATAGACAAGTTTATCCTCATTAATTTAATTAATGACGAATCTGCTTTTTTTCACAGAGGATGCCAATTCACCAAAGAAACTCTTAATCGAGCTGCCTAGTAAGATCCCTCTGTTGAATACCACTATTTCGGTTCCTCTGAAACCAGTAGCCGACTCCAAATTAGATTACCCACTGTCTGCATAATGGATAAATGTAAATTTTTTGACATCTTGGGTGTTTGAAAGTTTGCTTTTAAATATAAGAAAGTGAAAATACTCAAAGTTTCTTCGCTAACATTTTAACATACACCTATTAATATGAATATCTTTTTATAATTTGACTTCTGGTGTGTCACATGACCATGTTTCGTTGTTTTCTTCTGAACACACAAATTGACATGTGAACACATTTGGAATTCTGGTCATATAATAAGATGAATTTCCTGTTTGGTTGTTCTTTCGACGAGTGTGTGCTTCAGTGGACTTTACAGTATTATTCCTTACAATATGCTGTAAATTTCTCTGTCTTTGTTTAGATGATAGCGTGCCAGCCATGGGGAGAAAGGACTCAGGTAATAAATTGGTAGCCAAAAACATATCGAAATGTTGCTGTTTTTCCATACACTCCAAGAGCAACATCGGTATCAAGAAATTGAGATTGTGACTCAACCATTTTCTTTTTTTTTTCCATCACAACTGGTCAAAGGGAAGCTTGATAGAAGTTTTGCATAAACCAGGTTAATGTGTCTGAACTATCGTCTGTTTAACATGAAAACAATTGTTTTCCTGACACAATGGGTTTTTAGTCGATGGTGAAATTGCACGTAAAGATGGGCCCAGGAATAAAACCATGTGGCAACAGTGTGATTCATCCATATTTAGACCATTACTCCCATTACAAAGAAGACTGGAGCATCAGCAAGATGAAGATGTTACAACATCTTTCATATTTTGCTGAAAATGGCCCTTAAATGTGGCCAGTTATGCTCATGAGACATCCTTTCTGCCATTCATATTGTCTGTTTCATGCTTTCCATGTTGCAAAGAGCTTACATTTTGAATGACAAGTGGTGGGAGAATATGTCTGTCAGTGTAACGCTCCTCTGGTACGACTATAACGTTCAGATCAAAAGTGAAAGGCGGGTCCGTGAATCCTTGAACTGTATTGCTTAAATGTTTCCTTCCACAACGGCGTTGAGTCATGCGTGTGTTTCTCCTGACTGACCAGTGTGGTCTCTGGGCGAGGGCCAGGGACCAGAAGAGCTGGACAAGCCCATTGAGAGCCCACCACAGTCCACCCTGATGATAGAGAGTCCCCAGAGTGCTGTCATCCCTGTGGGTGAGTATGAGAGATCTAATTCTAGGTATCCAGACACGAGGGTGATACATTGATTTCTCTAAGCCTTAAAGAAATAGTTACTCATTTTGAGAACTTTGCTCATTTGCTTTCTTACCAAGACTGATGCCACTGTTGATTAAATACCAAGCTAAATATAAAAGCATATCTTCTAACGTGTAAAAACACAAATTGATGAATTTTCACTTCATTTATTGCACAAATTAAAAACATGTCAATGTTACCTCAGGATAAGGCCGAGTTCTTTGTTTACAGTTGTTATGCTAAGCTAAGTTAGCCCGCTGCCGGCTCTATCTTCTACCATTATCGGTAAAATAAGACAGTCAGATTTTGTCTCTGCAAAAGAAATTCCATTAAACACATTGAATAACATATTGAACTATATTTCTAGAGGGGCACTAGCCTCAGCATCAACATTTCTAAATAGATGTATTATGACAGCGTAGGGCCCTCGTAGTTTTATGTTTCATTAAACATTCAGCGGGACATTTATGGTGTATTGATTGGATTGTTGGACCATTTTTTCCCTGCCTTCTAAAGGTGGAGACATCACCTTTGTCGCCAAGGTGGAGGCCAAAGATCTCCTCCGCAAACCCACAGTCAAGTGGTTTAAAGGAAAATGGATGGATCTGGCCAGCAAGACAGGAAAGCACTTACAGCTGAAAGAAACCTTCGACCGATTGACCAAGGTACCGTTGTTGGATTTTTCTTACGTTAGCTCCGCCTCACAGCGTAGCGCCGGTAAACCAATTCTCGTGTATCGCTCCCTGGCAGATGCACACATTTGAGATGCACATCATCAAAGCCAAAGACAACTATGCCGGCAACTACAGGTGTGAAGTCACCTACAAGGACAAGTTTGACAGCTGCTCCTTTGACTTGGAGGTTAAAGGTGTGTTCAGGCGTCCAGGAGCACTACTACCTTCTAACGTGTTCACGGATACAGTTTGGCCTCATGTGTTGTCGCTGTCTTACAGAAGCTGAACAGGGCTCACAGAATATTGATATTCGATCAGCTTTCAAAAGAAGGTAACGAAAGAACTATCAACAGCGGCCGTTATAAATTCAATATGCAAAAGTACAGTATTTCTTTCTTTTTTTCACTTCAACTGAACAAACCAAGGTATTTATCTCCCCCCCCCCAACAAAAAAAAAATAGGATTAATACTAATAAATGCTCCTGAAATGTGAAGAAAAGAAGTAATATTATTGTACCACATTTTAGGTGTGACAAGGCGGTTGTAATAATGCCAATAACCTTTCTCAAAGGCAATTACAACTCAACCCGCCAACTCAATGTGTAATTTGGAAGGCAAACTTGCCATTTTTTTTAATTTCCCTCCAAACAATGTGTCTGGAAAGCAATGCAAAGCATCCCAGTTGTACAATGTTGCATCGCCGGGGCAATATTGCTTGGGACTCTTAAAGTGCTTTACACAAAACACCTTCAAGCTTTCATCCAGAAAAGAAGTGTTTTTAGTGTAAGCATTATTTTTGCGTTAGCTTAAAGCTAACGCATTGATTGAGACTTTGCTTTATGTTGCTCTTTTAGCATTGTTTTATAGCTCCTGTAACTGTTTCTGATCTGTATTAATCTCTCCTTGTTAACAACAGCAGTGAAGGACAAGAGGATGCAGGGGAGCTTGACTTTAGTGGTCTCCTTAAACATAGGTGAGAATCCAGTCCGGATACCAGACGTTGTCCTTTTTCAATATTTTTACTTAGATTTTTTTTAAATTGCGCCTGCTGCATAATTGGCACATACATTTATTCAGATGGCACTTTATGCTTTACCAAGGGTTTTCAAAATCCGGCACTGTGTGTGCCCGCTGTGCAGCATCCACGTTTTAATGTTAAAAGAAAGAAAATACATTTTATTTATGTCAGTCATATTATTTGTTCTTTGTATTCCGTCTACTTGAGAGACAATCATGCATAATTTCAGTTAAACGGGAGAAGTTTGGTTGTATTAAGCCTATTTTTGACAAAGTATTCTCCATTGGCGATCAGTTCCTGTTTGCAATGTTTCATGAATGCACATGAAAATATACTTGGATTTTGACACTAAAGAAAATTTATATATTTTGTCAAATTCTGGAGTTATAAGGCTTCATTGTTTGATTTTTAAGCTGAATTATGGATGTTTTAATCGTTGAGATAATGATATCCCTTAAAAGTGCACGTCACCCTTAGTCTGTGCGTCACATCTGAGTTAGTAAGAGGGGGGTGCAAATTGTGAGTTTGAAAACCTCTGGTTTGCTAAAGCCACAGTGGTGGCTCAGAATAAAACCCCACGATGCATTTCTCAGATGATGAAGTGTAACATGTACATGTGAGTACGAATGGTCCTGTCGGCAGTGACGCAGTTCACCAAGGGCGAAATTATACATTTACTTTGGGCTTGTCTCTTCTTCTCCCCCAACATATTCAGAAATCAAAGGTTAGTAGAGAGAGAAAATTTGCATAGGTTTTAAAAATGCTTAGACCTTACTGCGGGTGAGTACCGTAATCCTCGTAGAGTCCCCCAGCATGACATGTAGCTCTAGGAATTGGGACGCGCAAGAGTGTTGGCCTCCTGTAGTACGGTAACACTTCATTTTTGAAGGCAGCATTCCCAGCCGCTCCGTCAGCGATCAGTAATGATGGAAGTCCAATACCACCTTCACGAGGCAGAGGGCGCTGTTTCCGATCATTATTGACGTGCTGGCGGGCCACGGTGAAGTGATGTTGTAAAAATAGTGTTATCTCTACGTTTTTATTAAAAAATGTTGTATTTCGACTTAAAAGAAATATATATAGAGAGCTTTACCGACCATGTTTATTTCAGCTTTCTTCACAATTGCCTGAAAATAAACGGATGCGAGGTGCAAACATAGAATGGAATAATACCTGACGCTATATTCACCTCCGATCTTTCGGACATTTTGGGAAAAATGTCGACGAAAGAAAAGGCTAGTTACTAACGAGGATCTCACACATCTAACAGCTTAACGGCCTCTGAAGTGAAAACACTCAAACCAACAACACAACAAAGGGATGGGCCAGTTCACGAGAGCAACGTGAAAGACGTCGGCGGTTTCCCCCGATATCCGCGCACGCTGCATATCATGTGATTACTAACAAAAGCGATCAGCGATTCAACAAGTTGGATGACAAACAAAAGCTCTACGCTGTTGATCCGCGTGTGCTTTTGTTTGCTAATTGAATCCCTCAACCCTGATAAGAGATTCACAATGTAGAACAGCAATATATATCTATATATATATAGATATATATCTATATAGATATATATAGATATATGTATATATATGCATATATATATATATGTATATATATACATATATGTTTATATATATATATGTATGTATATATATATATATATAAACCAGATTCACAATGTAGAACAGCAATATATATATATATATATATATATATATATATAGAAACCAGATTATCAATGTAGAAATGTAATATATATTTATATATATATATATATATATATATATATATATATATATATATATATATATATATATATATAGAAACCTGAGTCACAAGTCACAGTGGAATATGTAAAAACAGGAAGTCAAGAAAAAACAAAATTATCTTCCACAAACTGTTATTTTTATTCTTTGATTTTGATCTTTGAACTGCAAGATATTTCTTTGTATTAAGGGGTTTTAAGAAAAAGGATGAAACTCAATTAATCTTCCAATGATTCTTAGCAAATTAGAGAGCGCCTCTGTGTTTTGAGTTTTGATGACAGACAGCTCGCCATACCCATCCCTTTGTGTGACATGTCCCGAGGAGCAGAGTAGGATAGATAAACCTCTTAACGTCAGGAACCGAGGAACAGAGTTAAATGAAGATCCAACAACTGTTATGGAGTAGTTCCTCGGGACACGTTGCAAACGCCCTTTTTCTTGCGACTCGGGCCCTCACGCCATTCCCTCGTGTCACGGCTCCACCAGGGAGCCCAAACAGCAGGACGACACCCCCGAGGTGGACGTGTGGGAGATCCTGAAGCAAGCCCGGCCGGATCAGTACGAGAAGATTGCCTTCATGTACGGCATCACGGACCTGAGGGGTCTGCTGAAGAGGATGAAGAAGATCCCCAGAGAGGAGAAGAAGAGCGAAGGTGAATCAGTTCTTTGTTAAAGAGAATTTGGATTTTAATGAATTTTATTATATATTTACACTACAGTTCAAAAGTTTGGGGGTTACTTAGAAATGTCCTTATTTTTCAAAGTAAAGCACTGTTTTTTAAAATGAAAATAAAATGAATGATAAATACTCTCTCCACATAGTTAATGTGTAAATGACTATTCTCTGGTGTTTAATGAAGTCTCTACAGAGGTGTGTAGAGGTCCATCTCCAGTGTTCTGATGATACATTGTGTTATCGCCTTAGAAGACTAGCGGAGGGGTAAAACCCCTTGAAAACCTCTTTTTATGTGAGCGCAGCTGAAAACATTTATGCTGGTGAGAGAAGCTATAAAACTGGCCTTTAAAGTTTGAAGAACAACATTAATATTTTAAATAAAAGTAATTATTTATAACCTTGTTAATGTATTGACTATATTTTCTATTCATTTGATGAATAAAAGTGAGTTTTCATGGAAAACAAGAAATTATCTGGGTGACCCCAAACTACATGACATTTATTTAATCTTTTTTTATTTATTTTTTAAGCTTTTGCAAAGAAACTGGAGCCGGCCTATCAGGCCGATAAAGGGGGGCGGATCCGCATGGTGGTGGATCTGGCCGACCCCACCGTGGAGCTGAAGTGGTACAAGAACGGGCAGGAGATCAGGCCGTCGCCCAAGTATGTCGCAACACTCTTTGTTCTCTTCCGGCCTCTCTCCTGCGTCTTCTTCGCCGTCATCGTGGCTCAAATAAAACGCGTATCTCTCTCTGCGTTTCATTTGGAGCGTCGCCTCTCCTCTGTCTGATATTATGTGTCTTCACATAATATCATGTATGTGTTTTAAGGCAGTATTTATGTTAACCTTCACATGTTTGGACTGTGTTCACACTGCAAGCCCAAATGCTCAATTTCAATTCATTACTCAGATTTTCAGATTTCTCAGCTGTTATTATTTCTTAAATGTGGCCAATATTATATTCCATCGATCCGCCTGAACTAAAGACAATTTAAAAAGGACGATAAAGACGTCACTTGAAAAGATAATTCTAGAAGAGATCCAAGACACTTTTGCCTGCAGTGTAAACGCAGCACATTATGAATTCACAGTGCTATATATATATGTCTAATATATATACATCCCTCTCTATATGTATATATATGTATATACACATTTGGGTGTAAATACAGTGTATGATGTCAACTGTTGCCATGAACTAATTCTATTTATCCTCCTCCATACAGGAAACAGGTGGTTCCTCCTTTAAAGGTCTTTAACTAAGTTTGGCTTTGAACTAATTTAATCAACGCTAAATCACATAAATTAATTTAAATAAAGAGAATGTGCTTTATTAAGCCATTATCACTGCAACGTTAACAACAACAATCCTATTATTATAAAGTTGTAAATCTACTATGACTGAAAAGACTGTAGTGGATATTATTGCGCGTATATTTATCAATTAAAGGGGAAGACTTTGGGTGTAGCAATACTAGACAGAATGAGACTTCTTCTTGATTTTGGGAATCGCGGTTTGACAAAACCTAATTTTATATTACTCTTAAAAACGAAAAATAAACCACATTTTAAAAAAGCTGCTATAATTAATATTATATGACGATAACTTAAGTAATAAAATCAAGTTAAAATATATTATTTCACTCCTCCAATTAGCCCAAAATAATGTAATGCATGTTTTAAACATCATCCACTAAATCTTAATGTTTTTGTGCCTCCATTAAACATTCTTTATCTTTTATGTTTTTCACGATTACATGTATATATCTCATTGAGGGAAATTGATTATGATCTATAGCATTTCAGAGATAGTAAATAAACACGATGCCTTACCTCTCATTCATTGGCTGAACCGTCCAATCAGAGCCAAGCAAAGTTAAAGCCATCTGGGAGGTTATTGCTGTTTTCTGGTTTTGGTCTCCTGTTGCATTTTTCTCCAGGTTCTCCCTGTTCTGAAGACCTCACTTAAAAAAAATCTCTCTCTCTCTTTTGACATTATTTGCCCCCCATCCGCCCCCCCTCCGTCATGCATGGTGTCTCTCTGTCTGTGTCTGTCCTTCTATCTGTGTGTCATACCATGACGCTCCTTTCCTGTCTACCATTATCACCCTCTGTACACTTCCTGTGCTCCGGCCCTTTTCCGGCTCCACCGCTGTGACCTTAAGTCAAAGGAAGTAAGTAAGGACGTTTCGGTTCGATTCTCCCCCTTTTCTCCGTGTCCTTGGTGTGACCCCGCACTCTGTCCAACCTGATGGGTCTGTGGAGTGCACTTGACGCATGCCGAGTATAATAATGAGGTTGTGATTGTTTATTTTGCCATTTTATCATATTTATAAAAAAATCATTTTAAGAATGATTTGTGGGATTCTGTGTCTTTCTTTTCTACTTTACATTGTGTAATAAAATCCATTCATATTGCATATTCTATCTGGTGTATTGACTCGTGCATGGTGTTGGTGAGCAGCGGTTTGATTTAATGCACTTTTTCTTTAGGTATATTTTTGAGCATAAAGGCACACAGAGGATTATGGTTATCAACAACTGCTCCTTGAATGATGACGCAACGTATTCTGTAGCTGCAGGAGAAGAGAAATGCTCCACAGAGCTGTTTGTCAAAGGTACCTCGACCTGTTCCCCCTGCAAAGAACTGTAAATATCATCATGTGTTGCACACAGCGTGTGAATCTGCTTTTCCTCTCTTGTCTCTCAGAGCTGCCGGTGAAGATAGTGAAAGACATCGAGGCTGTGAAGACCACGGTGAACGAGAGGATCGAGCTGGAGTGCGAAGTGTCAGAGGAAGGTGCTCAAGTCAAATGGTGAGACTCAAATTTAAGATTTTATTTCTCAAGAAGTGGACTACTCTACGGCCAGAACAAAGGATAACTGGAACGGGCACTCGGTAAAGCGCATACATTCACATATCACAAGATTGGACATTGACTTATGAACATTTTGGCATTAGTTGTATGCCAATTGGATAAAAACTGACGACCTTTTCATGACCTTGACCTTGACCTTGACCTTTGACCCGATCAATCCCAACATTTAATTAAATGATCCATGGATAATAACCAATCATCCCACGAAATTTCATCTGACATGTTTATTAAGAATATGTGAAAATAGACTTAAAGTCACTGATAACCAATCGAGCTATTGATGTCGGTATTGGCTCGATATCGGTATTGGATCGGTGCATCCCAAATAATAAAATATTTCCGAATCAATATTTACTAGGGATGTTATTTCAAATCCTTCTGCAAATCAAAAGCAGATTTCTCCTTATTTCCCCTGTACTGTAGTTAAATAGTACTTCACCGGAACCGTAAAGTATTGTGATAAATAGTGAGCCCCGTGAGATAAAGTAATGTAACACTCGAGTAACGACGGGGCCCTCGACGTGGAGCTAATCGAATCATTTCAAAAACTCTTCTTCCTGCTTCAGGATGAAGAATGGCGTCGAGGTGCCAACGGGAGTGCGCTCCAGATACCGAGTGAAGTGCGAAGGATTAAAACACTTCCTGGTGATCGACGACGCCTCCAGGGAGGACACCGGGTCGTACTCCATCATGGCTACTGGCGGCACGTCTACGGCCCGCGTGCAGGTCGACCGTACGTATAGCATCCCCAACTTTTTTCTCTTCTTCCCGATGTCTTTGCACAAAAAATAATCGGTATTGACGACGTGCTCCATTCTGTTCTCCACCTCCGCCGGCGTACTTTGAAATTAGTGAAGCCCCTGAAAGTGTTCCAAGACCTGCAGGATGAGAAGGTGCTGCTGGGTCAGCCCATCAAGTTGCAGTGTGAGATCTCCCCCGGCAACGTGCCCGGCCGCTGGTACCGGAACGGACAGCTGATCCAGCCCAACGACCGCATCAACATCGTGCACAGGAACAGGTGCGTCAGAAATACAAGAAATAACTATAAACATCTCTATTCTTTGCATTTATATATATTATTATTACATTTTTTCCATTAAATGGTATAATTGACACTGAACTATTTCATCTTTATCTCAGTGAAAGTGTCCAAATGTGCATAACATATCACGATGAGCCTGAAATTATGTCTCTAACAATGGATCAATGGATATCTGCGGCCCCAAAAGAGATTCCTGCACACACAAGCAGTGTTAACACTCCCCTTGGGGCTTAGCCCCCCCTTTCTCTGTATCCTACAAATGCCCCTGAGGTGCAGATTCATTTTAAGGTCTTCGATAATAATAAAAAACACTATTTCTACGCTAAAAGCCGACTGATGTCCTGTCGGTCTTTCAGGGTTCATCGTCTGGAAATCGCGGCCGGCACCCTCCACGATGCAGGGGACTACACGTTTGTCCCGGATGGATATTCACAGACCCTCTCGGCCAAGCTGAACATCATCGGTACGCGACCCGTTCTTCGTTGGACGGCACACTGTTACATCTCGAAAAGCAGCATTACATAATGTCTTTCATTGTCTATAGATCCTCCGAGGGTGCACTTGGAAAGCTTGAACTTCCCAGAGAACACGGTGACAATCGTGGCGGGAAACAAACTTCGCTTGGAGATCCCCATCAGCGGAGAACCAGCACCCAGGGTGGTGTGGATGAAGGGGGAGAGGGTGAGCTTCAATGTGTTTAGTGTTAAACTCCTTTTAAAGCAAACAGCTGGCCTTATTTTATTTACATTTTTTTATATACCAACGTACTTCCTGGCTTCGGTTTATTTATTTATTTTAATTTTAAATTTATTTAACCAGAAAATGCCTCATTGAGATTAAAAATCTCCTTTACAAGCGTATCCTGGCCAAGATAGCAGCAGTAGCACATTACACACAAATCATTTTATAATTTTTATTTTGTATTATTATTATTTTTTGTTTACTTTGACTACACTGCATTAATGAAGACTATTTTAATTAAAGCACATTAAGTGCTCTTTTGAGTATTTCCTGCAGCAGGATGGTGTGTATTGGAATAAACTACAGGGGCTTTGTTTACAGTATTCAATAAACATATCACCCAGTTTGGAGCTCTATAAGAGGAATATGCTATAGCAGTTATAATGAATTATACAATAAGTAAGTAAAGTATGTAAGTAAGTAAAGTTTATTAAGTGTCACAAAGTGCAGTACAGTAGTCAATTAAAACAATTAAAACAATAAAGGGGCTGAAACATTTCAACAGTTAAAGGAGCAAAGTACAATACACAGTGGAAGATGGTGCGATAAAATAAATAAACAGAAGATATAAAGCACAAAATATAATATTTTAAATGTTTAAATTAACCAAATGCCAGTGTAAACAGGTATGTTTTGAGATGGTGTTTAAATGAAACTATGGAATCTGAAAATGTAATAAAATTGTTGGTATTTTCATTGGATTTGTAGATAATAACACAAATCTAGAATATTCCCAGCCTTTTTTAATTATGTTTTGATATTATAGGCTGAAATGTATATTAATTTATTAATCTAAAAATTCATTAAAATGTATAATATTTGTTCTGGCTCGTGTGGCTCGTAGGTGATTCTCGATTCGGGCCATCGCGTCCACACT
This sequence comes from Liparis tanakae, assembly GCA_036178185.1. Taxonomy (NCBI): domain Eukaryota; kingdom Metazoa; phylum Chordata; class Actinopteri; order Perciformes; family Liparidae; genus Liparis; species Liparis tanakae. The sequence continues at coordinate 5,657,938 of CM070089.1, forward strand.
GAAACGAGCGCCGACCAGACGAGCCTGACGATCGACGTCACAGAGCGGGACGACACGGGCAACTACAAGATCGTCCTGCAGAACGAGGCGGGCGAAGCCACGGCCAGCATCAAAATCAAGGTGGTGGGTAAGTGATCGCACAAAGAAAAGAGCGTTGCATAGAAGCTTCTGGAATCCTTAAACGTGGTGCTGTGTTTTCTGCAGACATCCCTGACCCTCCAGAGTCTCCTTTGGTCCCCGTGGTGGGCGGGGACTGGTGCTCCATGACGTGGGAACCGCCAAAATATGACGGGGGCTCACCGATACTAGGTAAAAACATCACGCCTTGCTTATTGCCGCAGGTTAAATGTGTGTATAGGGCAGTGGTTCTCACACTTTTTCATGGCCCACCGCCCCCAACAAAATGATCCATGCTGAATTTCTATTGAAATAACAACGTTGTGTGACTCCTTTATCTGTGCTTTTTCAAATAATATAATTGCTTTGCAGTCACTTTCAACTAAACCAGATTTCTCCATCAGAAAAAGTTTTTAATCACTTTATTAGAATAGAAATGCAGTTCTGTCTGTGCAAAGAGTAACTCATATTTGGCAAAAAAAAGCTTATTTTGGCTGCCACTAACCTGTTTTGCACAGAATATCTTTTCAAGTTCATAACAATAAAGTGCAACCTGTAGAAAACTTAAACAAAACAAGTTCAAATATATATATGGCAATAAGGAGTTTTACTGAGCTTTCCACTACTTTAAAACAGTGTTGCAGATTTGATACACGACTCAATCAATTCATGATAAATGTTGAGCTCTTATTTTGAAGGGCAACAGCAGGAAAGACGATCTCACGGAGGTAGGATGTGGCAAGCCGCCAAGAATCCAGTCGCGCATGCTCGGCATAACCCGTTAACGCTGTAACTTAAATATTTAAACAAAGTACAGACATTTCCCCATTTATGTATTAATGACTTAGTTTTATGTCTGTGTACTTTTTTAATATATGAAGCTCACAATAAAGCAGTAGGGGCGAGATCCCCCTAGTGGCACTGGCACTCAGTGGCACTTGCCAGTAGGTGCCGCAGCTACGCAGTGGCACCTGCCGGCAGTAGCTGTGGCACCTTTTGACTAACTGTGGCACCTTTTGACTAGCTGTGGCACCTTTTGACTAGCTGCAGCACCTTTTGACTAGCTGCGGCATCTGCTGGCAAGTGCCGGCAACTGCTGGCAGGTGCCACTGAGTAGCTGCGGCACCTACTTGCAAGTGTCACTGAGTGCCAGTGCTTAAACGTTAGACTAACAGTGGCATCTCCTCAAAGTAGAATTTCATGGAGGTATAACAGTATGACATGGTTAAAAAAATGTTTTATATATATATATATTTATTATTTAAAAAAGGCGGGTACATTATACATATCATGGTATATAAGTGAAACGTAGTAGTAGCAAAACAATATTCAATATAGTAAAGCAGTATTGCACAGCAATATTTTATTGCATATTGTAAGTAAGTCTACAAAAATAAATTATCTATTTAGTTGTACACTTAGGCAATGAAGAAAAAACCCGCAGCTCCTCCATTCTATGATCATAAAACTGATTAACGGCAGCTGATCACTCGTAACAACAATGGCTGTTCCACCTACAGCTTCTCTTGTCGCTAAATTGTCACTGAGTACTGGCACCGAGCGGCACATGCCACAGACTTGCCAGTGAGTTGCCGGCACCGAGCGGCACTTGCCACTGAAGTGCCAGTGAGTTGCCGGTGCCAGTGATTGCACTCGCCCTCTCTCCAATAAAGGTCTTGGAATTTAAAAAACCTGCATCTCCCATTGCGTGCCCCACCTGTAATGCCTTGGCTCCCCACTAGAGGGCCCACTTTTTGAGAACCACCGGTGTAGCGAGTTAAGCGACTAGCTTTCCTCCACAGGATACTTCATCGAGAGGAAAAAGAAACAGAGCTCCAGATGGATGAGGCTCAACTTCGACCTCACCAAAGAAACTGCGTTCGAACCCAAGAAGATGATCGAAGGCGTGCCGTACGAGGTGCGCATCTTCGCGGTCAACGCCATCGGTGTGTCCAAGCCCAGCGAACCATCCATACCCTTCACTCCCCTCGGTGAGTAGCCCAAATGTCTAAACACCGGGGGAAGTATTTAACGAGATGATCTAACAACCGCTTTATGATATTGGGGGAAATCTCAAAGAGGGCGGGGGGGGGTGGGGGGGGGGGTGATCTGCCCTGTGGGACCCCGGCAACACAGCTGTTCCCTTTCGATGGCCCACCAACCCCGAGCATTCTGACCTCCACTGGACACGCAGGAGCTTTAGGGGATATTAAATATGTCTTTACAATGGCTGCCAAATCATCTGCGGATTAGAGGTGTCGGACATCGGGGTCTGTCAGAGGGTTCACGAGGAGTTACAATGAGATTCACAACTCAGGAATAGACGGAAAGAGACTCATGATTCAGAGCGTAGCAGCCAGAGAGAGTTTTATTTTACGATCTCGCTCACACCCATTGTTGTATCGTTGCTATGACTCCAATGATCTCTCCTCTCTCTCCTCTCAGCTGTGACCAGTGAGCCCACCATGCTGGTGGTGGACGACGTCACCGACACCACGGTGACCGTGAAGTGGCGTCCTCCCGAAACCATCGGGGCCGCCGGTCTGGACGGGTACTTAGTGGAGTACTGCATAGAAGGAAGTGAGTTTGATCAATGTAATGCGTCTGGTAAATACAAGGTGGCAGGTACAAGTCTCACCTTCACCAGGGCAGACATTTTCATTATATTAATGAATGTAAATTATTTGAAAGCATTTTCTAAGTTGAAAAAAGTCAGAATTTAAGGTTGTGTGATAAATTTAAACATTAAGATATTTACACATTAAGATATTTTATTTACACATTAAGACATTTACACATTAAAACATTTACACATTAAGACATCTAAACATTAAGACATTTAAATATTTAGATATTTAAATATTACAACATTAAAACATTTAGACATTTAAACATAAAGACATTTAAACATTAAGATATTTAAACATTAAGACATTTAAACATTAACACATTTAAACATTAAGATATTTAAACATTAAGATATTTAAACATTAAGACATTTAAACATTTATACATTTAAACATTAATACATTTAAATATAAAGACATTTAAACATTAAGACATGACATTTAAACAATAAGACAATTAAACATTTAGACATTTAAACATTAAGACATTTAAAATGAGAAATCAACTAGTTATTAGGGCCCTGACATAGTATGTACATGTTTGTCACAGCCCACAAAGAATTCAGTGAAATATTCTTCTTTTTTCTGACTGATTTTTCCTTACAGCTGACAATTGGATCGCTTCCAACAAAGAGCTGACGGAGAAGACCAAGTACACCATCACCGGGTTAACTCCGGGGGTCAGGATGCTAGTTCGAGTCAAAGCCATCAACGCTGCCGGAGCCAGTACTCCACGCACCATCCAGCACCACGTCCTGGTCAAAGAGGTCATCGGTGAGCTCCGTGGAAGCTTCTGTGGACAGTTTTGTAACTTTAGAGTTGATTAAAAACAAATAAATATCAACGTTTCCTCCTCAGAACCACCAAAGATCCGCGTCCCCCGACACTTGAAGCAGACGTATAGCCGAAGAGTCGGAGAAGCGGTCAATCTCGTCGTGCCATTTCTGGTACGGCAACCTCCCGATCGACCAAATTCAACTGGGTTTCTGAGCAGAATCATAAACAGTGTGTGTGTGTGTGTGTGTGTGTGTGTGTGTAGGGGAAGCCAAGGCCAAAGGTCACCTGGGTGAAAGAGGGCAACGCCATCGACCCGACCCACGTCAGCATCCGCAACACAGACTGCGACAGCATCATCTTCATCCGCAAGGCCGAACGCAGCCACTCCGGGAAGTACGAGATGTCGGTGCAGGTGGAGAACCACGTGGACACGGCCATCATTGACATCCAGGTCGTAGGTGAGGGACATTTATAAGAGCTTCAAATGTAGTGCATTTGAGTGAGGAGACTTTATGCACTTTTAAACATTAAACTTCCACGACTGGAAATGTTATTGTTGCATCGTCGTTGTCTCATAACGGGTCAATTTAAGAAAATACCTGAATGAACAATTAATATTATTTATTTAGTTCATCCATCCATGTTGCTTATTCAGATTCAGGTTGCATTCATTTAAGAATGATTGATCTATCTCTCGCTCTCTCTCTCTCTCTCTATATATATACATATATATATATATATATATATATATATATGTATATATATATATATGTATATATAGCGACCATATACAATATATATATATATATATATATATATATAGAGAGAGAGAGAGAGAGAGAGACAGAGAGAGAGAAATATATATATATAGTGACCATATACAACATATATATATATATGTGTATGTGTGTGTATATATATATATATATATATATAGAGAGAGAGATAGAAAGATATATATATATATATATATATAGCGACCATATAAAACATATATATAGATATATATATATATATATCTATATATATTTATATATCTATATATATATATCTCTATATATATTTATATATATATATATTTATATATATATATTTATAGATATATAAATATATATATAGATATATACATATATATAAATGTATATAAATGTATATTCATATATATTCCCTCCTGGTATTACATCATAATTGATGCATATATAATGAGTATTAAGTTGCCTTGACATTGCGTGGTCGACTTAAATGTTATATGAAGACCAAACTGTCTGCTGTCTCTTCTCCGTCAGACCTGCCCGGGCCTCCTCAGTGTGTGACCATTGAAGATGTTTGGGGAGGAAACGTGGCTCTGGTGTGGACTCCTCCCAAAGACAATGGCAACGCCCCGATTACAGGCTACACCATCCAGAAGGCCGACAGGAAGACGATGGTCGGAGATACGTTTTCTACAAAAATAAACTTCACTGAAATTGCAAATGATGCGTGGTGAAATATGTTTTCCTTTTGCACGCTTCAATTTACTTTCTCAGGAGTGGTACACGTGCATCGAGCACTACCACCGCAGCTGCATCACCATCACGGAGCTGGTGGTGGGGAACGAGTACTTCTTCAGGATCTTCGCCGAGAACATGTGCGGCCCGAGCGACGCCGCCACCCAAACCAAGAAAAGCGCGCTCATCGTCAAAGAAGGTGAGCCGAGACCGTCAGACCAACAGAACGTCAACGGTTACTCACAAAAAAAATCACGTTTTTCACATGTCAAAAATGTTGTCTTTTCAATTTGCTAACTTTTCTTTTCGCAGCTGCTCTCTTCCGACAAGAGACACAGTTTTACACTTTTCAAAATAAGAGCTTCTTCCTGGAAAAAGCCATATTTAAGATCTCTGAAGAGAAACCGATTTTTCCCAAAATCAAAACATCTCATTCTTACCTGAGTCATCCTGTCGATATGATGACCATAAGACATCATACAATCAACATTACACTTACGAATATAATACAACAATCATATTTGTCTATGCTTTATAATATATTCTTCGGAATATACCTCATAATAATAATTTACATAGGCAATATACATATGTAAATTATCTTTCTATACGTATTAATTTAAGACACAAGACTTCCTTATTTACATGTGCAAGTGTACATAAAATCCATTACACCTCTACAGTACAGTGGTGTGTTCCACCTTAAAGTGAGCCTGAATTTATCCACAGCCTCACTTTAAAATGTCAGGGGGTTTCAGAATGTGACTGTTGTCGCCTTGGACGATAATAAACCCCAAAAATATTGTCTTTTCCTTCATCACTTAGGGAATTTCCCACATGATACCGCTCAGCGTCAGTATCATGCGCAACCCCGTTCCTTTACCCTTCCCCCCACAGGCATGCAGCTGAAAACGCACGAGTACAGCGACCACGACTTCATGGAGGCACCGAAGTTCACGCAGCCGCTGATCAACACGGCCGCCATCGCCGGCTACAACGCCACGCTCAACTGCAGTGTCCGGGCCAACCCGAGGGTAGGGGGCGGGGTTTAATGTGTAATAGAGTGTTGGGTTGGTTGTGTTGGAAACAGTTGAGGGGGGTAGCGAGTAGTTGCTGTCAGGGTTCATATGGTCATGGAAAACCTGGAAAAGTCATGGAATTTGTAGATGGTTAGTTCCAGGCCTGGAAAATTCCTGGAGAAAAAACAATCCAAAAGTTTTGGAAAAGTCTTTTTTTACATTCATATTTTCATTTTACTCTGAGTTTTGTATAATTATTATTATTGACGCTCAAAATATAAGCCGGAATACGTTTTTCCGTGCTGCAAGTGAACGCACCGTAACTTAAAAGACATAAATGTTTATTCTTTTAATCAAAACTATTGTTTCTCATTCATTTGTGTCATTTAAGGTTAATAACTGTATGCTTTGTATTCTCATTGTTGGTTTAAATATGAAATGTTCTCACTTTTTCATATTTACACCGAGATTTTTACAAAATGTTTGGTCATGTAAATTCGGTTAAAAGTCCTGGAAGCCCATTGGTCCACATGTGTATGGACCCTGAGTTGTATTATAACTCTGTTTCTTTACATTTAAAGACATTATGATATTTATAATATTGCGTGGCTGGGTATTTCCTGTTTTCTGAATGCAGGCCAAAGTGATCTGGATGAAGAATAAGATGGCGATCCTCGACGACCCGCGCTACCGCATGTTTAGCAACCAGGGAGTATGTACTCTAGAGATCAGGAAGCCTAGCCCCTACGACGGCGGTATGTACACCTGCAAGGCCGTCAACGACCTGGGAGAGGCCCAAGTGGACTGCAAGCTGGAGGTCAAAGGTCAGTATGGAGCAGGATGGGAGCTCAGCGGGTCTTTCTGGGTACCTATCTGTATCTGAGTCTGGTTTCTCAAAGCCTTTTAGTTCTTATTTCTTTCCTTTCTGTGCCTTTTGCTAAAAAAATCGAGGAAAATATGATAGATAGTGTCTGTCTTAGTATGAGTTCACAAAGGTGGCTTTGGGAAACCAACTCCAGTGAGGAAGTGTAGTGTCTGAACCTTGTTTGCAGTCTACCAACCACATAGCCGCTGGACATGTAAGTATCTGGATTGCGATGCACCTGCTATTCATAAATTCGTAGCTACGGTTGGGTGGAAATATTTCTGATGTTCTTAGTGACTTTTAATAAGTTTCTGGGAATTTCTTAATTGGGTTGCACCATTTAGAACTTAAGGAATGTCATTAGTAATGTATAAAGTGGTTGCTAGGTAACATCTGTAGCACCGTCCAATCCAGGACCATGAACTATGGAAACAGGAAGTAGCTGCAGCCTCACGAGGGGGGGGAGGGGGGGGGGGTAATTGAAGTAGTTTACATCGTCACCAAACCTTGAAATTACAGCGTGATGTAAATACTTGACTTACATTAAGAAAGAAAAGTCTGTAAATTAGCTTTTTTGTTTGTTGTTGTTGCTTTAATCTGGTTAAGAATAATAAAACCACAACTACAATACAATACGTTAGCTTTAGACATATTTACATTATTCTCCATGCAGGATCTATTTGTGCGGTGCAACCCGATTTAATTTTCTCCACTTACTAATTTGCCGTTTGAACTTATGAACAGTCGGTGCAGCTGCAACTAAATAGTCATACAATGACTTATAATAATAATAATTTGTGTGCGGTGCACATAATATCTGGTGACACATTTCCATCACCGCCACATGTAGAGGTTCACCCCCCCCCGTGTTCTCTATCCAGTCATCTCATCACAACACACAGTCACACCTCCAGTGGGCATAACACACAGAGCAGTGGTGTTTTCTTGTGTTTCCTGAATTAAACTGTTCTCCACAGATTCCACTGCCCTCTTTATGCCACACGGTTAACTCCTCATATAAAAAGAGCTCAGTAATAACTCAACAGTATTCCCTGGTGCACACATATAACTCCATGTTAACATTTGTGTTAACCCCTCTTCTCTTCTCTCTCCCCCAGTCCAAACTCAAGAAGTGTGAATGTATGTGCTCATTATAAGGTAAGCTTTCATATGGTTTGGGCATATGAAGCTTATGTCATTCGTTATGCATCGTTCAGCCTGCTCCTGGAGTAACTTTGCTTTCCTCACCTGGTTGGATTGGGGCAGCTTTCCTTCCCCCACACGAAAGCAGGTGCCAGAGAAAGAAATCGGGCTTTAATGAGAAAGGGAAAAAAAGTTTTGCATGACTTTTGCCAAATTATTCAGCAGTTCTGCTTTGCTGGCTGGATTTTGAATATCTTTAACTGGTTGCCATAGTCGTTGCTGTGAAATGGAATGAATTCAAAGACTACCTCTCTTTTATTGTATGCCACAGACAAGGTGAGTAATTAATTTTTGCAAACCTTGCTTACCTTCGCCGAGAAATCCAGAGCTGGGGATGAGTTTTATATTGTTGTTGATGTGACGTCTACGTATCTTCTACATATCAGGATCCAAACAAAGTGTACGAACACTGGGTATCTTCCACGTTCTGTTTGCACCTGGGCGATGAGTTGTGTATAACATGCCCTCTTGTATCCCGTAGCTTACAGTGGTGAAACATAACATTAACACAAGTACTGTCATTATAGGAATACTTTGACGTTTAGGGACGCATGTTAGTAAAAAAAATGTGCAGAGAGATAAGAATATTGATACCAATCTCATGTTTCAATTAGACATGAAGCTACAAGCTGATCCGATAGCAGGACGATATGGACTCAAATTTCTGGATGATGATGATTTATTCAATTAAATGTTATATGTATGTCCTATAAACATTATATACTGGAATTGTAGTTCCCTTTTGACCAGTCGGCTGCTGCATTAAGAAGGATTACACCTCTGGAGATGTTCTAAAATACTTGCTGGTGGACAATATTTTTTATTTAACATTTAAGTTCATTTTTTATTTTGTTTTAACTCTGAAACATTTGTATGAGCGCTCATAGTTTTCTATTAAGATTTTATACATGAAACATGGACTCAACCTCTGAAATATGATGACGTGTCGTCGGTTTAAATACACAACAGTTTCTAAATTTGTTAAAATTAGCTCCTCCTCAATTAGCCACAGCAGTGCAATGTTGCTTATACTATATATTATCCAATAATGTAACATATATTTGAGTTTACCACTCTAATGTTTGCTACTTTAAGTACATTTGCATCATATATCATTACTTGTCAAAGAGTAAATTTGCACTGTGATTTAGATATTTAACCTAAATTAAGGATCTGAGTTGTTCCACCACTGTTAGCAAACTGTGGATGACTAAAGATGGCGTACGCTTTATTGATCTAGAATCTTTCAAAGACGTTTGACCTTCTTTGTATCTCAGTGGCATCAACTGTGCTTCTGGGTCTGAGCATGCATTGCGAAACACGATCTGCTCCAGACGGATTTCTTCCCTCCTCTCACTCTTTACCGAGAGGTTCCAACTCCTCTCGTCTTTGCGTTCTGTTCATTCTATCAGCTTCTTCCTCTTCTCCATTTCTCTTCCTCTTTTTCTGTTTATTCACTCTCCACTTCCACTTCCTTTCCCCTCCCAAGAACACTATAAGAGAATTTTTCCTCTCGTCCCTCAGGAGGCTTCACCTTCTACGAACTCATGCAACGCGGAGTGCCCCTGCACCTGATCGACAAGTACATCAACGAGAAGATTGTCGATCAAGAAGAAGTAAAGAAAATGGAAACATTGCAATGAGACACTTGTGCTTTGCTGACGTCTGCTGCTGATAGTGACCTTTTTCTCTCACCTGTTGGATGGAGGGCCGATGGAGCGGTGGCCAGGCTGATAGGGGAGTGTGGGGGAGAGTGTACTGGTCTGTGGCATGCTGTGTGCACGTTTGGAGCTATTTACTGTAGAACAATTTTTTTTTAAAAGCCAGATCTTTTCTTTGTCACCCTCTTGTGTTTGAAAGACTGCATCAGCTCAGATGCATGCCAGTTTTAGTTTGAGGTTTGAGTAGGGTGTAAAATTAATAAATAAGTACATATATCAGTGTACATTTGCAGTATTTTACATGTTGATTGTTGTCGGGAGCGTCTGCTGAAGGTGGTAATTTATTTCCATGATCTGAAAGAAGGACAAAGGGAGTGTATACAAAATGTGTTACTGGTTGTAAGCCATGTCAGTACTTCAAAATAAGAGAGCAATTAAAGAAGAGCAGAGTAATGTTTGATAAGTGATGATAATTGCTCATTTCACTTTTTCTGTGTGGGTCATTCATGTCAAATCAGTGAGAACATGTGGAGGTTTACACAGTCCGTATTCTGCACGACACTATGCTGTTTTTGGATTCATATTGGACTTGACGTTTGATTGATGCTCAGTCATGTGCGCTTGCATTTACCTTTGTAATTATGAGCCATGGATTACAATAAAAAAGTCATTTTAAAATGTGATTTTAGCTTTGAGTACTCTTTTCGTTCGGAATATAAAACCACGACTATCTATCCAAAGAAAGTAATTGAAGCTTAAACAGCTAGATTCATTTTTTATTTCATTTTGGGGGGGGGGAATTATCATTTATTATGGGGCAAAAACTGAACTACACCATAACAGAATCCACTTAATTTCAAATGTATGCAGGAACAATAAGACATAAAAAGTGAATAAAATAAAGTAAAATGTATTAATCAACTATAGCCTAAATTAATAAGAAAAAAAATCAATCACTGCGGTCACATCCTTGGAATTCCTCCCAAGTATTTGGGAAGAGTTAATTTAAATACATAAATATATAACTAGATACTTACACACAAGGGTTTCATTGGATTATTCCACTATATTTAGATTGATTACAAGGTTAAACATGCTGTATTTATATATATATATATATATATATATATATATATATATATATATATATATATATATATATATATATAATATTTGTGAGGGGAATTCTATGGTGTTTTATGTATGGCCAACACCAATACATCATTACAAACTATCAGGAGTAACATTTTTAAAATAATATATATATATATATATATATATATACACAATTTTAACAGGATGTAATAATTGGATAAACAAGAGCATCTCATTCCGTGCGTTGTAGTTTAACTTTTTTATTTTAAACATTTGCCACATTTAAACCTCCCGGTGCGCAGGCATATTTATTCCCCTTCCGGGATTCTCACTTCCGGTGTGGAGACGCAACTTGGAGTCAGAAAACGCACGTCGGGAGTATCGACGTCTCATGGTTCCGCCAGTGGAAATGGCCTCGTCTGGTCCCCGAGCTATAAATGCCAAATGAGCTGCAATTTTTTGTCGAAGTCGAGGCCGAGAGAAGATAGCTAGCTGCCCCGCGGAGTATCGGGAGGTTTTGTGAACAATTCGAGGGGTGACCGGGCAGGAAAAAAACACAAAAAACAATGCCACATTTCTTGTGGCCAGAGTCGCTGTCACCCGCACAACTCAAGCGGTTGGAGGAGCACAAATACAGCGCCGCTGGTCGGTCCCTGCTCGAGCCGCCGTGCCAAATCTACTGGAACTGGCTTGTGCAGCAGATCCCGACATGGGTCGCGCCGAACACCCTGACCATCGTGGGGCTGCTGGTCAACGTCCTCTCCACGGTGGTGCTCATGTGTTATTGTCCCACGGCGACAGAGGAGGTGAGTGAATCCGACCTTGGCTCAAAGTTGTTGGTTCCCCCCTCCTTACCCCCAACGGCTAACCCGATTTGCGTTGCCCTTCACCTCCTGGGCAATGGAGGGAAGCGCGAGACCTCCATTCAAGAATATTGCGTAAATTAACGTTACGTGGCCACCGGCGCGCGCTGCACGTGACCCGGGAGAGCGCTTGTGAATTCGGCGTTTGTCTCCGTATATCTCAGGATATTAATAGTATTTCTCCACTTCGCGGTGGGTCGGCCACCCTGCTCGCTAACGCCCATGGTGTGTTTTGGCCATTTGGCCCGGTTTTGTGTATTTCAGGGTGAGACACCGTCTCCCGGCGATACCGGAACTAACCTCAAATCCCGCGGTGTCACGCTTGCATGGCCACTTATAAACGAGGACTATTTATTCAAATCATTTATAATTTTTTGGCAATATCCGTGTCCGTCAGTTTTTTGTTGACGTGTTTTGCCTGCTGTCACGTGACGCGCCAGTGTTGATAGTGAAACACGTTTGAAGGGGAAACGTTGTCCACCATTAGCGAGGAGGCTAACTGTTAAGTAACTGCTTCAACAACAACAACAATAACATAAACAACATAAACACTCTGTTTTAATGTGAACTGCCTCCAGATGCAGTAGTTTCAACTACATGTTCATAAACCTACACCCAATAGGCCATGCAACACACCTATGACCCATGACCCAGTTCACGTATGTCACCCGGTTCACTGTGGAGCAGGACCCTAATTGTGTGTGTGTGTGTGTGTGTGTGTGTGTGTGTGTGTGTGTGTGTGTGTGTGTGTGTGTGTGTGTGTGTGTGTGTGTGTGTGTGTGTGTGTGTGTGTGTGTGTGTGTGTGTGTGTGTGTGTGTGTGTGTGTGTGTGTGTGTGTGTGTGTGTGTGTGTGTGTGTGTGTGTGTGTGTGTGTGTGTGTGTGTGTGTGTGTGTGTGTGTGTGTGTGTGTGTGTGTGTGTGTGTGTGTGTGTGTGTGTTTTATCAGATGTACACCTTTGTCCAATCCAATTATGACAACCTTGCATCCAGGTCCACAGTCCTTACGCCATGCCGTCACTGTCAACTTCCACATGTGCAAAGGCGTTTCGCTTCCCCCTACTCATTGTTTAGTGTTGCATAAGGCGTGGAGGACTTGTGAAGGTTTGGACGTCACATGCCTCTCTGCAAGGAAACCCAATATATATATAATACTTGTATGAACGGACGTGCACCCAGAAGGAAACGGCAGGATCTCTGAATATTTAGGACGCCATGAGATCCTGGATCTCTCCGGGAATACAGAGTTTCTTTGTCGCACACACACACAAACACACACATTGTGTGGGCTGGCTCTCGTGTCCAGATGGGCTGGAACCTCCAACCCAGTTAGAGTCTAACTTACGGCCCGGAGGCACCGCTGGGCTCCCTCAGCCTCCAAGTTTACAGTACGAACACAGATACATGTGTTAATATGGTAACATCACTTCATGGGACTTTGTTTATGTATCAATTTAGTTTATAGATGACGGCCTCAAAAGTATAAACACACATTCATATTTGCAGTTTGTTGCGTAATATCTTATTTTATTAAACTATTTATTTTTCACTCCATCTCCACTATAAAGCTGCATGAGATATACTTTGTGTAAAAGTAGACTATTATAAGATTTTTTAAATTCATAACAAATAAAATGTCTGCATAAAGTTCGCCATTTTGAACCGGACTAAAATGCTTCGTATTTTGCTTCTCTTTGCTTTATTGCTTCAGAACTATTATTGACATTATTGCCTCATCGGCTGATAAAAGAGAAGTCCATCCCGGTTTCCCAGAATTCAATGTGGTGCCTTCAAATGTCTTATTTTGACAAACAACTTGACTCTCTCTCGCTCTCTCGCTCTCTTTCTCTTCCCCCCCCCCCCAGGCTCCAGCATGGGCCTTCATCCTGAGCGCCCTGGGCCTCTTCATCTACCAGTCTCTGGACGCCATTGACGGGAAGCAGGCCCGGAGGACCAACAGCAGCTCGGCCCTGGGGGAGCTCTTCGACCACGGCTGCGACGCCGTCTCCACAGGTGCCCCCCCACTCACCGGGCCGCCAAACCCAAACCGTTATTACTCTCATTAGGAGGTATTGATTATCAGTTTGTCTGTCGTTCTTCTTCTTTCAGTCTTTGTTGCCGTGGGAACGTGTATTTCCTGCGGCATCGGAAGATACCCGGACTGGATCTTCTTCTGCGGGTTCATCGGGATGTTCATGTTCTTCTGCGCCCACTGGCAGACCTACGTGTCCGGGACCCTCCGCTTTGGCCTGTAAGCTCCTGCTTCTTCGTCTTCTTTTTCTTCTTTGTCTTTCCCCATCTTCTTCTTCTTCTGCTTCTTCTTTTTTCCCCCATCTTCTTCTTTCCTCTTCTTCTTTCCCCATCTTCTTCTTCTTTCTTTTCTTTTTCTTCTTTCCCCTTCTTCATCTTCTTCTCCTCCTTCTGTAATATAACCTGTGTGCCTTACTTCCTTTCTCAGGATTGACGTCACGGAGGTGCAGATCGCCATCACCGTCATGTATTTGATGTCGGCCTTCGGAGGCGTGGGCCTGTGGCAAACGACGGTAACCTAGACTCCATCAGCGGATGCTTGAATACTGCACACACACGGGAACTCTCTCATTTCACCTTTTTTAGTCAACGTTTTCTCCTCCATCACTTTTTCACACCGAATTAATCATCTACTCGGTTCATTGTTTAAAAAAAAAAGTTTTTTTCTAGCCTTTTGAATAGAATTTGTGTTTTACTTTGACTCTGCTGCCTTTGGAGGCTTGACTTAACGTCACATGAGAGAAGTGAGAAGGTAAATATGTGCAGCTAACGCCATGGCAACGGGGTCACTTGTCGGGACATTGTCCCGGCTCGAAAAGCTGATGTCGCTCGCATTTTTACTTTGCTTTGCCCTTCCCATCCCGCTCGGCATGCCTGCAGCTTTTTCTACGAGCGCCTGTCGTCCCACCGCGAGGAGAGCGCTGCACGCGTCTGCGATAACTTTGACCTTCGCTTGTTTCCGTAGCTGCCCGTCATCGGGGTGAAGATGTACGTCTTCCCGATCATCGGCATCAGCGCCGGCGGCCTCTACTCCTGCTACAACTACTTCCACGTCATTTTGAACGGTGGCATCGGCAAAAACGGCTCCACCGTGGCTGTAAGAACGAACCCGCTCACGCCTCACCTCAAGGGTCGCGCTCTCGTGTCTCGCCCTTTATGGCGTTCCCTTTTTTTCTCCTTCGTTTTAGGACACCAGTGTGCTGAGTCCTGGTCTGCACATCAGCCTCATCCTCACCCTGGCCTTCATCATCTTCAAGAAGTCGTCCAGCCAGCTGTTTGAGCTCCACCCGTGTTTGTACCTGCTGGCCTTCGGCTTGGTCTGCGCCAAGATCTCCAACAAGCTGGTGGTACGTTCAGCTCGTCTTCTTAAAGCTACAGGAGTTTTATTTCCTGGTTTAGGTAACAGCCGGTTCCCCAGATCGCCATCTAGTGGGCTGCTGAGGTACTGTTTAGCCGGAGCGCATTTGACCCCGTCATCGGGTTATATTTATACGCTCGACTCGAAATATATATATAACATTGTTCCTTGGGTTAAGCTCTCACTGTGCAGTGAAGTTGGTAGTTGTGTTTTCTCTTTTTAATTATATACTTCACCTGTGTATTTTTTTATATTTTTCCCTCTGCAGATTGCACACATGACCAAGAGTGAGTTGCACCTCCCGGACACGGCCTTCGTCGGCCCCGGCCTCCTCTTCCTCAACCAGTACTTCAACAGCTTCATCGATGAGCATATAGTCCTCTGGATCGCCACGGTTAGTCTTACTACGATTACGGGTGCCTCCTTTTTCTTTCTTTTTCTTAAAGTGAAACTCAAAAGCTGTATTATTCTTCACCCTTGGCCATCAGGCACTGAGGCTTCATATTTGATATATTGTTGTGGTGTTTCAGATACTGTGATGCAATATTAAGTGTATTTTTATGATTTCTTGAGGCTGCACCCACAAATTAAACCATTAAAGGGAAGCAAGCCAAACAAACCTTTAAGGCTGTCGTTCAACAGGAAAAACCAACCGGATCGTTTTTATTCTTTTCTTCGCACACCGGCTTCAGTTTTTGATCTATAATCGTGTGACGACAACTTAATTGAATCGGGTGTGTTCCAGCTGCTGCGTAAACTTGCAGTGCAGGTGACGACTCGCAAGGCGACCGTAGGCGTCGGCCCGTCTCCTCGGACCTGTTCGCTTTCACTTCAGCCGTCCGACCGGCGCCTCGGGTCGGTGCAGCTGTCGCTCAAAGTTCAATCAACAGTTGCTTCTCGAGCGATAAGATGATGCAACCCTTCCTTTGGCGTTCCTATGGCTACAATAAAACTATAAAATTGCGCAACTATCCGTTCCATTTTCGTTTCGGGGCGTTCAGGTGCGCAGGAAAAAAGAAGTTTCTCAGGTCCAATTAGTGGCTTATTGACCAATATGTTGAGTGTGACCTCTTAAATGTGACCTTAAAGACGAAACGGAGGGTTTTACTGCAGCCCTGAAAGACTTGTCACGCCCACACAGGTGTCCCCTGTTAACACTAATTACAGTGTTTCCCCTAGGTTTACAGCTTCAGGGGGGTGGGACTAGTGTCGACGGGGGGGGGGGGACACCTCGCATCACCTCGCAAAGAAATTCTGCACTATTAAATAGTATTTAAAATTAGTGCTTTTGCTGCTTTCTACATGTTGTGATGCATATTAGAATTAGATACAATTTGAATTAAGTGACGCGTAAACATAAATGACTGAGGCCAAAACTTCTTCTTTTTAAAATAGATATGTATACATATATATATATTTTTGTTTTTTAAAGAATGTAGCCCTATTTATAAGAGCTTTTAATATTTTTTTAATTGCAGATTAGTCAACAGTATTTCTTTATACCAGCAGAGTTTCTCTTTTGCAGCTCTTTCAGTCATTTAATGTTTCCTTAAATGCATCAATTGTTGATTTGATCCCCTCCGTCTGTCCTTCAGGTCTTCTCTCTTCTGGATCTGGCGCGCTACTGTACCGGCGTGTGCCTCCAGATCGCCTCCCACCTGCGCATCCAGGTCTTCAGCATCACGCCGCCGAGCCAGTCCCGCCGCGACTGACGACTTGCCCGGCGGGAGGAGGCGGGGGGAGGTGCAGATCTCTCCCCGCTCCTGAGAGCGGACGACGAGGACGACGACGAGGAAGAGGAGGAGAGACCCTCCTCGACCCCGAGCCACTGCAGCCTTGACAAAGTGACCACTTCTGATTAAAGCTGCCTCTCCTGAGAGGTGGAACAAAACATATAACCAACTAAACACTACAAAAAAAAGGAAAGAAATATACATGTTTGTGTGTATATATAAGTTTTGAAAAGCATGGATCTATTGGAAATGATGTGGAACCAGAGTTTCCCTTGAGTTCCTCATTGGCTGTTGGAGCCAATACGTTTTAATTTAGACATCATCGCACGTTGTCAGAAAATCAAAGTTTAGATTTTTACATCTACTTCCTGCTTATTCAAGTTAAATACCAAAATATTTTTTCTTTAAGCGATACTTTATAGTTTGGGCAGATATTAAAGCATTTTTTATCTGCTTTAAATTGACACTCGTGTTTATTTATGTGGGCTCAGCATATATTTAATGCTTAAATATATGACGAGCGTAAGGTAAATCTCCTCTGATATACGCCCAAACTAAACGGATCACCTGTTGAAAAGGTTTCTTAATTATTTTCTTATTCGTTAAATTAATGCGACACAATCTGGCAAGAATCGGGGCTTAAAAACGCAGATAATTATTTTTAATGACCTTTTAAAACCTCGAATAATTTCCAATGAAGTGTGCAATGTGGACGGGCGGGTTGTCGACGCGTCGGGGCAACGGTCTGCGCTAGTGCTGAAAACAACGACGGTAACGCTCTATCACTTTAAAAACAACACCTAATACTATTTTTATTCTCCGTCACTCATCTCATCCGACAATACTGGAAAAGTGAAGACTATAAACACCTCACTTCCTGTTTTTTTTTTTTTTAGAGCGCCGTCGACTGAAGCATTAACGCACGACTTGTTCTGCTTTCTGTTCTTCTCCCTGAAGGGCTACTAGTTAGTTAATTATATGTGATTGTACAGAATTCAACTGAAAACGCCTTAAATATTTTTGTTGTAATTACTGTTTAACTTGTGAATATTTAAAACGGCTTTGTACATTTTTTTTCTTTTTCTCCACTGAAGTATCAAAACCAGATGCTGCAATAGTAATAATACGACGCTACTGGCACAGTTCACTCATAAGAGGTTCTTTACTTTTACAAGTGTGTTATGTATAGGTGACTGATCATTTGGCTCTTGGAAGTTTTATTTTGAATCTGATTAATTGTCCTATTGATTTAAAAATATCATTGAATTGTTGTAATATGGTTTACTCATAATTCAGGTTCATTTGGTTCAAAAGGGATATTTCTGTAGTGCCGGTAAACTATACGTAAGAGTAAAAGACAATTGTACCCTTTGGACTTTATTTGGAAAATTGTTCTCAGATTCTGCAGGATTATGGACAATAGAGAGGAGGCATGTCTTTAAAAGAAAGATGCTAAATTTGCGATGGACTTTGGAACTATGCATAGAAGTGTACAACCTTTATTTCAACACCTTGTTGCACTGTTCAATAACACAGTAAAACACCTTTCTACTAACAATGTATGAGTGGAAAAGATTGTAATAAAGTAAATATTTTTCACGGGATGTGTCTTTACTCTTACTGGTGAATCCCATTATTCAATATAATGGTCTGTATTTTTCAAATTTGACTGTATTTTCCCATCTGTGTTGTTTTATAGGGCAACTATTACAGAAACTGTCCACTATAGAGAAATATTTTTATGTGAACTTCTTTCATTTGGAAGGAGGACATTATTGGGGTCTGACCAACTTTTCTTTGCTTTCTATTATTATTTTTTGGTGCCTTGATATGATGGAAATCGATCCCGAAATCTTGGCTTACTTTTATCTAAACGTGTTTTAGCGTCACGGCTGAATATTCAGATAATGAGAATGAGTTCTAACAATAATCAAGTTTTTTTGTGATCTGTTTAATTGTAAAAGATTCACTTGCTTGGAGCTCCTAGCTACTTTAATTATTAAAGAGTTAACAACACTGTTAAAGTTAGATCATACTAAGAAATATAACATACTCTTGCTACTTTAGCAAGAATACCAACAATAGCTTTAAGTTAAAGGAAAGACATATCAGCAAAATGTTATCGAAATGAATGGCAAATTAAATGCACAGATGTTCATTGTGTTTGTAGCTAATTAGCATCACACTAGCATGCTAAGTGGTTTATAAATCAGTGTGTGAGTCAGTTATAGTCGGCCTGGTCGGATGGAGGTCAGTCAGACAGGAGCTTTGTCTTTAAAGCGACACTATGTAACTTTTCCCTTGTAGCGGATGACATGAATAAAATATTGCAATCAATTAATTATATATATATATATATATTTGTATTTTTTCTTATTTATTATATATATGAATAACACAATTAAATATATATTTATATATAAATCTAAAATATGAATAAGAAGAAATAAACATAAAAGATGAATACAAAATAAATGACTGAATACAAAAATAATATATGTATAAACAGGCACGTGCACAGATAGAGCCCTAGTGGTGCTCAAGCACCAGCCCCTTTTGCCCTGGATGAGAAAAGTGCCTTTTTTTCAGGAGGCACTTTTTTTTTTCATTCATCAGTGTTTAAGAATAAAAGTTACTTTCTCTATCATCAAGTCTCCCCAAATGTGTTTTGATATTTGACGGGGCATTTATTTGAGTTCTTGTGAGACTTTCGCCCTGACGTGCTCCACGCCACTCACAAGCCCCCGGTTTTATACTTTTGGTAAAGAAGCCAAGTAGATGCATTGTGGAAAAAAAACAAATTGGTTGCTGTGGCTTACTGGGTAGAAGCATGTGTCTGGTGGACACCAGGTCATTAGTTCATGCCCCAGCAGTGGCAAAAAAAACTTTTAAAAATGATGTATTTCTTTTCAAAGGGGAGTGCATTTTTTTGCGCCCACCTCTGAATGGCGCCCTAGGCGGCCGCCTATACCGCCTGAAGGAAAAACCGGCCCTGGTTCAGAGGGCCACATGTGCAGGCCTTAGCTTGAGGACCACTGCTCTTGGCTGTTGATGTCTATCAATATCGCTCATTTTGAAAATGACGTAAGAGGACAATACAGATCAGAATCAGACCGGCGAGGAGGCGGTACGTGGGTAGCGCGACGACCCATTAGCCAATCAGAACGCTTGTACTGTTGTTGCTATATAATAATTCATCTTTATTCATAAAGGAAGTGTAAGATAGCTGCCTGATGCTGCCCAGAGGAAACGCAGGTCATATTGCTGCTTATGCTTTAACTCTGTCAGAATCTTTTTTTGGCATGTGCCCTTTCTTTGGGGTTTGAGCACCTGCCCCCCAAATTGTCTGTGCACGTGCCTGTGTATATATACAGAGAGCAGGTTTGCCAACGTCCTATGCAATTATTCACAGTCTCACAAAATACCGCAGTGTCCTGCTTTAAACGTAACAAGGGGTCCCACATAAATAGACTTACATCTGAATAGTAAAAGAAATAAAATATTTGAATGTAATGAAGTGGGACAAAAATGAAATACTCCAGTAAAGGACCTAAAATTACTACATTCACACATGACAAAACCCCAAGGCGACTGAACCAAGACACCTTTTATTTATTTGGAAGATCCTTTGAACCGATGCAATCAGATTTTTCTAGATATGCGACTCATCGCCTCAGAAAGTACTTCAAGACTTTTACAGCAGCGTTAAAATGCTGAAACACATCCTCTTCCTCCTTTTGTCATTATATTAAAGAACTTTGTAAAACTGACAGCCGGGAGGAAAAGGATGTCCGCCAGGCCGTCACAATAATACAATCACAATAAGTTACAGGTCATGCTGAGGGAGTCTGAATTTCAGACAGTAGCGGTGGCCTACATACACACGCACACACACACACACACACACACACACACTCAATTACATCTGTACCGCGTTGACTAGCGCATCATCCTATAAACGGTCCATTCTCATTGTAAATCCAGAGATACGGGGGCGTCCAACATTTAGAAGAAGACATTTATAAAAAATAAACAGGATTTAAACAAATGTTCAAACAAGCAGGAATGAACAATGAAGGCACTTCAAGTTTCCATGTTTTTAACGACAACCACCGACTCAAATATTTATTATTTGATGTCTTCCTTTATCTACTTTCCTCCCACATTTCCTTAAAATTAATCCAAGGGAATAAAAGACACATTTTTTTTTTTATCCGCTGACTAATTTTGCAATTCATCCTTTTGTCTCCAAATCCAAAAATAATATTATCATAATTATAAAAAGGCAGATACCCGAGTCTTAAGCCCTGATCCCATCGAGCCTGTTTCCTGCGTGTCTTTCCCAACGTTTTTCTGTATCTCTCTACTGTTGTCGTCACAATTTCCCAGCACCCAAAGGTGACAGCTTTGTTTTTCCAAAACCCAAAGATAATCAACTATATATAAAAGAGAAAATACTCAGATTTAAGAAGCTGGTAACAGCAAACGTTTGGAATTCTTCTTGGAAAAGTGACTCGAACGTTTAATGGATTATCAAAATAGTCGCAGGTCCTGTGGTAAAACTTGCTCACGCTCACACACACACACACACACACACACACACACACACACACACACACACACACACACACACACACACACACACACACACACACACACACACACACACACACACACACACACACACACACACACACACACACACACACACACACACACACACACACACACACACACACACACACACACACACACACACACACACACACACACACACACACACACACACACACACACACACACACACACACACACACACACACACACACACACACACACACACACACACACACACACACACACACACACACACACACACACACACACACACACACACACACACACACACACACACACACACACACACACACACACACACACACACACACACACACACACACACACACACACACACACACACACACACACACACACACACACACACACACACACACACACACACACACACACACACACACCGTGGCGAGAGCAGGACCCGAGGCGGGTGGTGTCAGAGTGGAGGGAGTGTTAGTTTGTGGACTTGTGCAAAAGCCTCCGATGCCCCTAGTGGAGGAAAATAATCACAGGTTTCTTCTTCTTTTTCTTCCTCTTCTTCTTCTTCTTCTTCTTCTGCTGGCATTCCTTTCCTCGGCCAGCCCCGTCTATTATCTTGTGAAAAAAAATGCTCCGTCACCATCTCACACGGGTCTGCCCGCTGTGCACGCCGAGGCAACGCAAGCGCGGAGGACTTCAGGTTCCCGTCTCCTCCTCTTCCCGAGGAGGAGAGAGTGAGGAGAGGAGAGTGAGGAGAGGAGAGGGAAGTATTCAGGGTTCGTTTTTTTTTGTCCTCTCCCCCTCACACCCGCTCAGGGTTACTGTCTTGGTTCACTCTGCGTCTGGGGAACAGCTTTCGCTTCAGCAGGATCAGCTGCAGGGAGAGAGGAGGAGGAGGAGGAGGAGGAGGAGGAGGCGAGGAGAGGAGGAGGCGAGGAGATGGCAGAGTCAGAAACAGGCATCAATGAAACCTTTACAGATTCTTTCCAGACAATTGAGATTTGCATGTGCAGATTTTTAGATGATGTTCATTTTAATTAAACACATATAGAGCGAGAGGTGTAAATCATAGGATAAACAACAGAAAGAGACAGATTAATGTGCACCACCAAACATAATGAGCTTCAAAAGATATTGATGTGAGATGGATTTAGTTTCCTGCAGACAAAGCCAGCCCCGTTTCCAGTCGTTGTGCTAAGCTAACCGTAGCTATAAGCTGTATCGACGTCCTGAAATAGGAGTTAATCAAAAACGTTGACGCCAAATTGCCCTCCGACCTTCACGCAACTCGAGAAAGCAACGATAATCCCAGAAGTGAGGCAGCGGAGTCCAATCCCCTGTGGATGAAAGACACTTTTGATCTCTCTCTATTCTCACGCGTCTTTAAAGACCGCGACCGGAAGGACCGCGCGGCTCCTCTGACGACAGACGTCAGAAGTGTAAAGAGTGGCGACGGAGACGCCGGGCGCATTCCTGACCCCGCGGGTTGCTCGTGTGGGGAATTCTCCCACGTCACCGCGACTACCAACCTTTTAGTGTTTACGGAGAAGAAACTGGAAACCGTCCATGGATTAGGGAAGCGACCTCCAAATGTCCCGCCGAGGGCCAGGGAGTCGTTACGGCATTTTGTTTGAGTCTCTGTCAGGTACCAACATGGAGGAATAACACCGTGTGTGTGTGTGTGTGTGTGTGTGTGTGTGTGTGTGTGTGTGTGAGAGCGTGTGTGCGTGTGCGTGTGTAAGAGTGTGTGCGCGTGTGTGTGTCGGGGAGCCACTGACCTGCTCGGCAAAAAAGGACATGACGGTGAAGACGACGAGCATTATGAGGACACAGTGCGTCCAGAACTTCAGCTTGTCCCGATACACTCGCCTAAAACAATGTACAAAACAGTCCGTTTTAAATACAACAACAACAACAACAAACAGGTGCAGAAGCAACATTTGGCCCATGTCCCTGGAGCAGGGTTCTTACACATTTTGACCGATGGATTTCCATGACTTTTCCAGGACTTTAAACCAAATTTCCATGAACAAATCGAAATCTCGGTAAAAACATGAAAAATGTAGAACATTTTACGTATTGAGAGCATACGCCGGCTTATATTTTGAGCGTTTTTCTTTAAAAAACATTAATTATTTCAAACTCGGCGTAAATTAACACGTGATTATAACAAATTTCCATGACTTTTCCAAAACTTTTATGATTTAAGTTTTTTCCATGACTTTTCCAGGCCTGGAAATGACCATTTTAAAATTCCATGACTTTTCCAGGTTTTCCATGACCGTACGAACCCTGCGGGTTTCCTTCTCGTTAAGTCGCAGCATGCAGAGGGCAGCCGGGTGACAAGGTGACAGCGTGACATCACCCAGCGCCATCTGGCTGCTACTCAAAGACAGAAGGTGGGGGGGTCAGCTGTGTAATGATCTTGCAAGTATCTGACAGCCACAGATCTTACAGCGACAGATCTGAGGCGGCGGGGTCTAATTTTAAAGCCTTCGTGCGAGTCAGGCATCCCCGCCGAAGCTCCGAGTACAGGAGCGAGATCCTCCGGTAAGATCCCCCGGTAAGAACCACCCCCCCCAGAGGATTCCCACTGCAGAGTCTCATCTCCTCGTCGCGTGCAACGAGGATAAAAATAAATAAAAAAATGCTTCCGGAGAAGTGAACTTCCCGGCCTCACCACTCCTGGAGCTCGTCCATGTGCAGGAAGCGGTTGCGGTATTCTCTCGGCAGTTCGAACTGGGACGGCAGCGGGAACATGGACTCGTAGAAGTCTCTCAGCACGGCTTTCACCGTGGCGGCGTCCTTGTGGCCGTGGTCGATGTTGTCGTTCAGACAGACGAACTTCCTGTGGAGGACGGACAGTTCAAGAGGAAATCAAGAGGCCGTTGATTGCGTAACGGGGCGAAAGGACGGCCTCTCCTCCCCACCTGGGATTCTTCCGAATGTCGTCCAACTGGCCGACCACGTGGGAAACGTTCGTCCGCACCATCTTGAACGCGATCTCCTCCTCCCCCATGATCTCAAACCTGAGAGAGCACGCCGTTAGCCGCGGCCACAGTAAAGCCTCGCGGTGCAGTCACCGGGCCACTTCTAAAGCTCTCACTTGTACTTGTTCTGGTCCCTGAAGGCTTTCTGGACGCGCTCTGTGATGGGCTTGCAGTGCAGGACGAGGCCTTTGGTGACCGGAGGCTGTGGAGACGTCAGAAGTTATTGAATCGGAGGTTTTATTATTATTAATTAGAGTCACCTTCGGAGCGGGGCTCACCATGCTGGGGTCGTAGTACGCCTCCTGCGTCGGGTTCACCAGGTGGAGCTGAGTCAGGTTCGCCGGGAGAGTCTTGGAGCAGTTTATCAACATCTGCTCCAGGCCGGTCAGGTCCTACGAACGGAGAAATACGGCACATGCTTATAAATTATATGCGTGTGTGTGTGTGTGTGTGTGTGTGTGTGTGTTACCCGATGAGGCCGCACCTGGAGGCTGAGCGGCAGCTCGTGGATCCTCGTGGCCAGAGTCCGGATCTCTCGGTCGGACAAGACGCCCGAGTGGTCCGTGTCGATCTGGTCGAACACCTCGGTGACGTTGAGGTGCTGCTGGGCGCTCATCAGGAAGTAGAAGTAGGAGAAGGCGAACTGCATGTCCTCGGGGTGGCGGACGCGATGGCCCGACGTCTTGTCGAACTCCTCTGGGAATCTGACGGGAGGAAAGAAGCGGTTTGAGGCACCGCCTCGTCGGGAATATACGCCGCGACGACGACGACGACGACGACGACGACTCGGCGCTCACGTGTCCTGCAGCTCCTGCATGATGAGCCGGTCGATCATGTGAGGCATGTGGGCGGGGACTTTGCGGGACGTGAAGCCGAACTGGCCGTTGAGCAGCTTGTTGACGTGGCGCAGCGAGTCGGCGAAGGTGTCCCGCAGCCGGCGCCCGGCGGCGGCACCGTCCGCCTCGTACGCCAGCGCCCTCTGCAGCCGCTCCTCTTCCTGCGAGCGTCGACGCGAGGGGATGAGATCATCGACACGGGGGAGGGGATACGAGTAGGCAAGGGGGGGGGCTCTAACTCACCTCGAGCAGCTTCTGGAAGTACTTCCTCCTCTCCCACGGCAGGAAGCCGCGGTCTGCGGCGAGGAAGTGTTGAAGCCTGCGACCGAAAGGAGCTCCTCCCGCGGCGTCTCCCGGCTCCGCCCCCTTGGCTTTGGAAATGCTGTCTAGCAGTTTGGAGGTCAAGGGCCGGTCGATCACCGCTTTCAGATCGGAGTGTTCGGGCGCTACCTCCTCGCCCTCGTCATCGGCACGGACGGCAATGAAACGCGGCGTGGCGGCGGCGGCGTCTTTCCGGGACGCTTCCTCTTTCGAGTTCACATTTAGGCGGATGATGTTTCCTGTGGGGGGGCGCTCTCCCTCCAGGTCTTTATAGGGCTTCGCCTCGACCTTTCCCGGTTGTTGATCGCCGGCCGGCTGCGCCAGCGCCTTGTACGGCTGCAGCAGCTCCGCCTTCGAGACGTTGTACCCCTTGGCGGTGAGGTCGTGCATCAGAAGCTTCTCCTCCAGCTTGCGCAGCTCGCTCTGCACGGCGGGCGGCAGAAGAGACACGTTCACCGACGGCACCTCCACCACGACCTCGGTTTCCCCCGGCGGCCTCCTCCGGATCTTGGGGCCGCGTTTGTCCTCGGGAACGTCGGAGAACGGGACCGCCGGCTCCGCGGTCGGGGTCGGCTTCGGGTCTTTGTCGTCGGCGCCGTCTTTGCCGGCGGCGGCCTGGGACGCGTTCCCCCGGGGCGGCTCGCGGGTGTCGACGGCCACGCTGAAGCACATGGTGAACTCGGTGTCGTCGTGCCTCTGGAAGGTGAGGTTGTAGTGGATCAGGGTGGCGTTGTGGCCCGGGTGGAGCAGCAGGTGGACGGTCTTCCACTTGTTGGCGACGGACGTGTGGCGGAGCGCCGGGTTGTCGCCGACGTGGGCGTCCGAGACGCGGCGGGCCAGTCGGTCGAAGCTGAAATATGGCCGAGTTTCGCCCACAGGGAGGGTGTACAGGCTCTGGTTCCTCAACAGGGTCACATGACGCAGCTCACCAAAGTGCTCTGCAACAGAAACACACATTGAAAAGCTCCGTCCTGTATTTCACAGGGGTCACACACACACATAACCAATGAACAGGGGTCACACACACACACACGTGACCAATGGACAGGGGTCACACACAGGGGTCACACACACATGACCAATGGACAGGGGTCACACACACATGGACAGGGGTCACACACACATGACCAATGGACAGGGGTCACACACACAGGGGTCACACACATGTGACCAATGGACAGGGGTCACACACACACACATGGACCAATGAACAGAGGTCACACACACACACACACACACACACACACACACACACATGGACCAATGAACAGGGGTCACACACACATGGACCAATGGACAGGGGTCACACACACATGGACAGGGGTCACACACAGGGGTCACACACACGTGACCAATGGACAGGGGTCACACACATGTGGACCAATGGGCGCCCAAGACTTTAAACCAAATTTCCATGAGCAAACATTTTGTGAAATCCCGATGTAAACATGAAAAAGTGAGAAAATGTCGTATTTAAACCAACAAAGAGAATTCCAAAGCATATAGAATAAAACCTTAAATGACTCAAATGAAGAGATTAATAGTTTAGATTAAAAGAATAAACATTTATGTCTTTTCAGTCACGGTGCGTTCACTTGCAGCGCGTAAGTATGAATGAGCGTATGCCGGCTTATATTTTGAGCATCTTTCTTTGAAAAGCAGAGATTTATTATTTAGAACTCAGCGTAAATATAACACATTTCCATTACTTTGGGGATTTTTCTCCCCCGGGACTTTTTAAGGCCTGGAAATACCCATTTTCTCATTTTCCCATGACCCTGGGTTCCGGTTCTAGAAGCCTCCGTGGCGCCGCCCGGTCGCTCACCTTGGCCACAGTCTCCCACGTCGAACCCACAGGGCAGGACGTTGCACGCCTGGTCACAGAACTTGTCCGCCAGCCAGGAGTTGGCACAGCCCTGGTTGCAGTACGACATCCCCCCGAGCCCCCCCAAGCCGCCGGCGAACTGCCACACCTGTCCGCCACCTCCGCCGGGCCCGCCGCCGCCGGCGCCGCCGATCCCGGCCACAAACCGGCCGTTTCCCATCGCGCCTGTCGGGGAAAAAAGGGAAGAAATACAGTAAACAAATAAAACGGTGATGGGAAGAAGAGTGGGGGGGGCAATCTCCTCACCGAGGCAGTCTCCTCCATCCCAGTCGCAGGCGGAGTTGTTGCAGGCTTTGTCACAGTAGCCATCTTTGATCCAAGATCCCGGGCAGCCCTCGGCACAGTTGGGCACCGGCCAGGTGAGATACACCTGCGAGGCGAGCGGGAAACAGACGATCGGCAAACTGCGGCAACGACTTTCAGCGTGTGCGCTTTCACGCCCTCCCACCTTCTGGCCCTTGGAGTGGCTGTAGAAGTCGTCCGGCCACACGTCTTTGCCGAACATCACGTCGTCGTTGAGGTAGATGAACTTCTGCGAGAGGCCCGGGATGCGGTGGATGTGCGTCTCGATGGAAGGGGAGCTGAACGTGGGGAGGTGGCTGCTGTTCAGGAAGATATCCTGGAAAGACCAAAGACCAAACATGTCGACACGTCGTGGAGTTGTGAGGCCAGACCAGATGTTTCTTACCCATACTAATGAGATTTAGAGAAAACGCTGTAAAACTTAGTTAAAGCTCATTAATATAATAATAATATAATTCTGAACTATTAGAACCCGGACTAAGAGGCTGAGGAAGAGCTTTTTCCCCAGAGCGGTTTCCTCCATCACCCCCACCCCCATGTGATGCCCGTGTTTTATGTTGCATTTATTCTTTTTTATGAGGCTGAGGTGTAAATGATACCTGATGGGGGACGACTGTAACTCTGGGGTTATCCAGGTTGAGCCAGGAGGGAATCTGCCCGTTGGTGATGATGAAGATGTGCCGCACCCAGGGGGCGTGTCTCTCCACGGAGCGCAGCGAATAGCGCAGCTCCTCGTTGTCCTCGAAGCGGCTGGCCGACACGTCTTCGTCCTGTTTGGACTGGAGGGAACATCGTGAGCACCGTGAGGGGGGGCAAACCACCGTCGCTCGCAATGAACAGGGGGGGAGGGGTTTCGAGGTCGCACCTGTGAGATGGCGGTGAGGTCCCAGAACAGGTAGGCGGGGCTGATGGTCAACTCTTTCCCGTCCAGGGTCAGATTCTTCTTGGCCTGCTGCGCCAGGTCGGTGAAGTCCTGCGGGGCGTTCAGGTGCAGCAGGGCGATGCCGGCCTCGGAGTACAACTCGAACTGAGGGACACAGGAAAATATAAATAAAAAGGGCCTTTATCCTTTATTTTAAGAATCATAAACACCTAGTTATGTGTATATATTTTCTGGTTTAATCTCGTTATGTCGTCTCTCTTGCTTATTACATTGTGATTGCTTTTAATTGTTTCTGTTTATTTCCATATAAAGTGCATTCGGGTACCTTTTTAAAGCGCCATACAGATATAATGCATTCTTATTATTAATAATAATAATAATAATAATAATATTATTATTAAGAATTAGCTAATGTTAGCATGCTAAACCTGGTAAATATTGCCAGCTCAGCATTTTAGCTTCATTTGAGTTCTCAGGGTTGAATCACGTGACGTGAACGTCTCCACAGTGGGAACCTCCGAGAGGAGAACCCCCCCCACCCCCCCCCCACCCACCCGACCCGGGACGGAGACTCCACCGGGGCAGCGGGGAAGATTTATGAATAATCTCGCAATGAAAATGACAAGAAGGACGGAATCGACCCTCGACTCAAAACAGTTATGACGCTCGGGTGGAGGCATCTACCGGCGGCTGCAGTCAGAACAACACGCGTGTGAGTGTGTGTGCATGTGTATGTGTGTGTGAGTGTGTGCAAAGAGGTGAGAGTTCAGAACATTCTGTGATGTCATCTTCTCCATGGAGCCGGCTTGCCCTTGCCGTCTGATCTCAGAAGAGTTATCTAGTGTGTGTGTGTGTGTGTGTGTGTTACTCCCCAGCCTTCCCCATTTCAAACAATCTGTCTCTCTTCTCTTAAACTCCCAGCTTCCCATAAAAAAAGAGACTCACCCCGTCTCACTCTCCGTCATCAATCACTGAACCCAACGTCTCTCATGAAGTAGACATTTTGTTATTCTCTGCTCCCGTTGTCGTTACGTGAAGAGGATTCTCCGTGTCTCGTAAAACCAGCGGGGGGGGGGGGGCAGTCAGCCCCGGATCGCACTGCCGTCTTTATTATAGCTCTCTTTATAGTCCTGATAATGCTCTAACTCACAGGGTGTGCAGGCCGAACACTGACACATGGCCGCATACATACAATTATATATAAATATATAAATAAATGATAGTATACACGCAAGCTAAGCTAACCAAAAGAGTATGACAATAGAAGCCCTTTAAAAAAAAATGATACTAAACGCAGACAGGTTTCATAGCTCACTTTGCCTCCCATATTTGCTCATCTGCCCTCAAGGGTGGACGATCTTGAGCAGAGCGTTTGCCCTCCAACTGCCATATGGAACTTTTTATAATCTATATAACCACTTGTATTAAAATCATCCTTCATGCTTCTCTTTGCCAGTGGCTGCTACCGTGTGAGCGATAAATAAAACCTTTTGGCTCTCGCTTGACAGAGGAGACGAGACGCCGTGCGGACAACCGCAAACGCAAACAAATGCACGCTAATACAAACGCCTCGGCTTCGTACACACACACTGGGGGCAGACGATCGGGGTTGTGGGGCAGCTTTCATCACCATAGCACTCGGTCTAACACCACCTATTAATACCCCGCCGTCTCACTCCGGCCGAACCGCTCCCTCCACGCTATGCACATCATCCCTCTTTCACAGAATCGGCCCGGCAACACCAGGAAACCCCTTGAAACACACACACACACACACACACACACACACACACACACACACACACACACACACACACACACACACACACACACACACACACACACACACACACACACACACACACACACACACACACACACACACACACACACACACACACACACACACACACACACACACACACACACACACACACACACACACACACACACACACACACACACACACACACACTTTTAGTTGGAGTATTGACCTCCTATTAAGACACATAGCATTTAAATAAATATCAGAATAAATCCTGACTGACAGAACCATGCACAAATATAATAAATAAATATAATTAAATATATTGTGTACACCCCAAAATCACAAATAAGACAAGGCAGTGGAACAAAACAAAACATATTATAAAAAAGTTAAATATTACCAGCAACTACATCAATGCTCATATTATGTATTGATAGCCCGTAAAATCCCTGTGACCTTTCGGCGTGCCGGCTGGCGCCACGCCACTCCAAACAGTTGTTCTAATATTAACCCCCGCACCGCCAGCTAAGGTTACCGCCCGAATGCCGCCAGCTCCGATCACATGACCCGCCGGGCTCACAGCGCAGCCCCGAACTGGGAGACAAATGCAGGGAGTGATGGGACAACTGGGTTTGGTGATGAGACGTGGGCTACACACCATCAATCTGATATTAAATACATAAAGGTACAGTGAGTCCCATGAAGCGTCTTCACTCGTCTGTACACACAAGCAGTCGTAAATATGTGATTATTTTGTAATGTACATTATGATTATTATAATAATAATAGCTGTAGGATTTCTTACTTTCTTACTGAGATGACAGCTTTTTTTTTTTTAAGAAACAAACGAATAATCTTTACTTTCATTAAGACGTGAATAAACGGTGAGCTTTTAAAGTATTATAATATAAATTTTCTAAATAATTTTTTTACGTTTTATTGTTGCCGCTGTTCATTTTCTTTTTTTTGGCATTTTTTTGTTTTTTTCATGATTGCGTTATATATATATATATATATATATATATATATATATATATATATATATATATATATATATATATATATATATATATATATATATATTGTAACTTTTACCGGTTTAAAAAAAGGACTTTATAATTAGACAATCGTAATAAAACCACGTTAAGCATAATAATTAGTGCAAAGACGCTGCTGCAGCTCCAATTACTGTTTTCACAATGTTTTTAAAAATACACTCAGGCTGGAACAAATTAATGTTATAATGTGCTATCCCTATGCTGATATTTTTTTGCAGTTAATCTAGTCTATTTAATCTATGAACAGTGAAAACAGCCCGCCATTCTTTTCCCATCGCCGAGCTGAACTATTTAAATTGCTTTTTTGGTCTGAACTAAAATGCAAAAACACAAAAGATGTTCAGATTCCCGTCTGAGAAGAACACCAACATTCCTGAATCTGGGGAATTTTAGCTTAAAAATGACTTTTGAAATAGATTTTGTTGGTCACTCGGGTCACTCGGTTGCGTGCTGCGCCGTTTTGTTTCCTTTGATTATTTCGGAGCTCGTTAATGGCATTCCTCCCTCTCAAATTTTTAAGCAGACTTCTGATTAGGGAAAGTTATTAGAGACAGCGGCCGCCGAGCTGAACAAAGGCTCATTCCCCAACACCACAACGGGACTTTTTAAAATAGAAAAAGGCCATATTCGGCGGGTCCTCT
Organism: Liparis tanakae; assembly: GCA_036178185.1. NCBI lineage: Eukaryota > Metazoa > Chordata > Actinopteri > Perciformes > Liparidae > Liparis > Liparis tanakae. The sequence goes on from CM070089.1 coordinate 5,690,070, forward strand.
GCTCCGAGGAGGATTTTACATTTGAGTTTCGCCCCTTTTCTTCGATTACGATGCTCCTGCGATGTATAAAAAGACCTTTAATTTGTACACACGTGTACGTTAGTGTGTGTAGAAAGCAACATGTGATAGGACACTGTGAGAGTGACATCTGGTGGCAAAGCTTGGTTATCTCAAAGTTGCCTTTTACCTCAACACTGACATAATGCTCTAATTAAATAAGAAACTAAATGCATCTAAAAGGTCAAGGGTGTCTAATGTATCTCAATTAAATGCGAATACTCTGCCATTAGCTGTTATCAGACACCGTAGTGGATTAAAAAAAAAAAAATTGTGGATATTTCATCAACAAATAAATAAATCTTGAATTGATAATAGAAAAAAAGACAGTTGTCTCTTCATCTAATCCTATCTAATCTGGCAGAAGACGTAATATATAAGAACAAATTATTATAAAATGAATCGGTAATAAAACAAAAGAATGAATCTTTCCGATGTTAACCAACATTAAATGAGATTATTATTATGATATTATCTGCAAACAGGGCTTTGAGTTTCAGATCTACAGAATCAGCAATAATATATAAATAAGCAGATAGTTGCCATAACATTTATATACATTTACATCTTTCTGTCCCGGTATTTGGACCGAGTAGCTCTTGAAAAATAAAAAAGCTGAATTTAGACGACTTATTTTTAACGTGTCGGATATTTAAACAACATTTTTTTTTAAATAAGGACTTAGATCAGACATAATGATAATTAACATTACAAAATGTTTTACCTGTTTGATCTTATTGGTTATGACGGAGGGCAGTTTGACCCTCAGCTGCTCCGTTTCCTTAAAGGTTGCCGGGAAGCCGCTCAGGTAGGCCAGAGCCTGCATGCGGATCAGACCCGGAGCCTCTTTATCCGTCGTCTGCAGAACACGCGGCAAAGATGCACGTTTATTAAAACACAGTTTGATGTTAAACAGCATTGGTCTGTCATTCTATCAGTTAATAAAGTCAAAGTTAATGTAACGGTTATAAACTCACCAGATAACATCTGGACACGGAGAACTTCTGGTCCTTCAACAAATCTGTGTAGCTTTTATCAGCTGTACAAGAAAAAATATGAATTAACTGTGAGACACTAAAACTTCAAGTGCAAAGAGATACCACAAACACAAAGTAAAGACTTAAGAACCACATTAGCAAGAAACCATTGTATTGATTTTTCATGCTGCTAATACAGATGCCTTGCCTCTCATGTTTTGGTTACTCATTAATCACACTTCAAATATCGTCTTCTGCAACGTAAATAACTGTTCATATCTCAGCGATGATCCACCTGCTCGCTTCAGTCATTACACCCGACTGTGAATCAATTAACCAGCGTCCTTTCCTGCCAATTATTGCTCTCGTCATGTGGCCGGAGATGTGCCTCTGTGAATCATATTTGTGTGATTTTTTTTTCATTACCCTCGGCCTGCGAATGGAAGACAAGCACCGAGACGGTGGTGGCCGGGTGGAAGGCTTTGTTCATCGGCAGCAGCTCTTTGGCGGCGGAGAAGGAGGAAGAGAGCGCCGGCAGTTCTTTGAGGGTGACGTTGGCTGGCAGAGCCGGGTCCAGGGCCAGCATGGGCGCGATGATGCAGTGGGACAGCAAACACTCAGGCTTAACACTGAGGAGGAGGCAGAGGAGAAGAAGATAATCATACCTAACTCAATGCATCTTCATCTCGTGCACTCGCCCAGAGGACCGCCTACTCTAACTGTGTGAAATGAGTCAAATTCACAGGTTCAGCAAACAGCTTCCTTTGTGGAATCAAGCCTCTCTTTGTCGTCTGCGGTGGAAACTCACAGATGGGCTTTTAATCTTGACCGAAAGAGAGGAGGGAGACGGCGAGAGAGAGGCCGAGAGAGGCCGAGAGAGACGCCGAGAGAGACGCCGAGAGAGACGCCGAGAGAGACGCCGCTCCCTTTTGTCAACCTAACATTTTGGGCTTTGAACAAATAAAACGATGGTTGTCTGAGTCAGACAGGTCTCTCGAGCCACTGGGTACACTTCGTTTGGCAAAGAGATGCCAAGAATTACATGAATTTTAGATTAATATCGCAAATTCAATAATTCATGAAAAGAATGCCGCATTTAACAAAATCAATCATGACCGATCGGTTATTATTAACGATGCTGGGCCTCTTTGACCTACATCTAATAACTGACACACATGTGGCTGAACCCACTTCCTCTTTCAACACAGCCGTCTCACTGGGCCTTTAACTGTCAGTTCTCTGTGGTTTGAAAGGCCATTCATTTGGAGAATTAACTCCAAAAACAAACGTGTTAAAATATGTTTTATATTTAAATTATACGGTTATGTCTTGCAGATTCAAACCACATTAACATTTCGTTAAGCCCACCTCTCTTTTGGCACTTCAGTCGTCTCACTTGCGTTTTTCCCCAGGAGTTCCCTGCGTGCAACAGAACAGTGAATTCATATTGTTATCATAACTTTCCTCATACAGTACACTACAGTAGCAACACTGAACAGCCATGGTTTAGACTATAAACAACAGTTACTTTCTCCTCAAGAGGTAATCTAACCTTTGATCCTAGATTCCCTCATTTCTCCTCTGGGTCAATGTCTGAACAACCCAATCAGAGTGAAAATGATAATACTACACGACTCTTCTACCAATTCTGACTGTATTCAGGTGGAAATCAGAGTGTGTTTGCCCACTATGACAATGTACTTCAGGGTTATATACACATCTCATGTGTATGGGTTATAACCTACATGTATGAAACGTCACTGCAACACCACATTTGCATACAGAGGAGTCACAGCTACCTCAGAGCTCGTTGTTCCTCCTCCAGTTGCTCTTTGACCGTCTTCAGTTCCTTCAGCAGAGCCACGTCTGTGCCGTTCACCCATGTGTACACCACATCAATAGGCATAGGCAGACAGAGCCTGCGGAAAGATAAACGCTCAAGTCACTCAAGTCTCTGTCCCGAGATTGCAAAGCCGCGACCCCAGCAAGTCTGGATTAGTTGTTTTTTTGTTCATGCACGATTACCCCGTTGTCCCAGATTGTTCAGAAGGGTACACACTGTCCTGTGTGGCTCGGAGGAGGCTTGTTTGCAGAACATTACTATATGGGATTATGAGTCCCAGCCGAGATATGCGTTTACATTCGTTACTTTAAATTAGTTTTGTTGTGATGCGTTCAAGGAACCCCTTTTTTTACTCACCTGCTTTGGAAGGATTTCCCACCCACATTGTCTCTGTAGGAGTCGAACAGCACGTGATACTGGTCCCGACTCCACTCCACCACGACCTGTACGGAAAGGATAAAATATCACATACAGACGAATCCACACTGTAAATACTGGGAACTTTCTGCCCTCCCTCTTTATTAGCACAATAACATCCTGTGCGATAAGACTTAACAAGGAGTTGGGAAAACTCTTCAGTTGAACAAATATAAAATTACAACAGATAAAAACGTAAACGATCAAATATAAAACTTAAAAACGCTTGATATTCCTCTACAAATAAAAGAGGTTATAACTCACAACATGGTGGTAATGTTAACTTAGCCATACGGGACACTAAACTTGAAGACATTTGGAGATTTTCCTTTAAAATACGTTAAATCCAGTGATTCACTATCACGCCGAAGTCGTGCGAACATTTCAAAGAGTCACGCAACGTCGGAGCTGAAGGTCTTAAACGTTCATTTAGTCGCGAGCTCGACCGTTACACAAAATCAGCGCGTGTTTCTGAGTGGAATCTGGTGTTAGCGTTAGCGGTTGCTAACACGACCCCACACACATGAGTAGAGGAGTATAAAAGCTCACCTCTCCGAACTGAAAGGCGGAAACTATCATGAGGACGATGCCCCCGAAGCAGAGGTAGAGCCCGTAGCGGTGGGACAGACAGGTGTACGTCTGCCTCTGGAGCAGCTTGAGCACCGAGTTGACGACTACCATGGTTCTCCTCGAAGAAAAAGAAGAAGAAGCATGCCGCTGCATTCATTCAAATGAAGTCAACAGACGAACGCAAAAAAAGCAGGTTTCACGCGAGAGGGGGGAGGGAAGAAAGTAAACATAAGAGACTCGAAATTGTCAGCTGACCACCAGTCAGCCTGCGTGACACATGACAACCCATACATTTCTCTCTTCTTCGGTGGTGGCGACGCTGCCGCCGCCCCGCTGTCTTTTCTTCTTCTTCTTCGCGTCGCACTCGCCCCCTGGTGGTGGGGAGGAGCAAGGCCCGGCGCCGCTTCAGGGCCCAACAGTTGCAGCCTGTAGCCACGTTATCATGAATTTAGTCGTGTGCTCAGCTTTAATAGTTATTTAAACGTTCAAATATTTTACTTTGAGGTTTTCAGAGGAAAGAAGGCATCGTGGACATTTCAGAATAAGTATTTATCCTCTTGAATGCTAATCCCTCTATATATCTTTGTAAGTAGCTTCGACAATCAACATCTCAAATGTGGCTGCAACTAATTAATTTCAATGTGGAATAATCAGTTGATTATTGTCTTGATTAATGAAGTAGTTGTTTGATTTGTAAAATGTCATAAAATAGTGGGAAATGTTCTTAAGACTCAAGGTGGCGCCACAAATCAAACATATTGATCTTGATATTTTTGTACTATCTGGACCTTGAGTCTGAAATAAAAGTTTGATTTTCATTGTAGCAGCTCTCATCTACATGCATACAGATCTCCAAAGTGCACCAAACGTGCTCTGTAAAAGAAAGCAGAAAAACAGCTGCAGGAATCTCCATACATACATCCCAAAATCTACTAATCTACTAAGAGAACAACACTGACCAATTAAAAACAGTGGCGGCATCACGAGATCCAAGTAGAACTTTGGTCATGTGATAAGTGGGGGAGGGTGGAATGGTAATGACACGAGCACATGTGTCAGTTGAGTAGAGTCATTTGACATTTTTTCTGAACTTCTCTTCGACAAACTAAAACTTCTCTTCGACAAACTAAAACAAAACGTATCTCTGGTGTCCTCCTGAGACCAGGAAGCAGTCAAGTGTCCCACCAAGCGAGAAAAAAGGTTGTTTCAACCAACAATTTCTGGAGGTTGCTGCTGAGTTAACTGTCATGAATTAAAGCTCTAAACCGGCTCCACTTGGATTCTGTGTCCCGAGGCCTACTTTTAAAATCCTCTTCAGATATTGAGCCATGAGTTCCAGGTTAACCCTCCATACATTTGGTTCTGTCCCACTGTTTTCCAAACAATCTAATCCAATACTGCAGAGCTTTACACTATTATAATAATGAATGAAATTAGCACAAAATAACTGACGCACATATAGTCGTTACAGTTTATTATTGTCCCTCTAGCTGCACCAACATGCCGTGCAAAGATCATTTTAGGAGGAAGTTGGCCTTGAAGCTTAATTTTGGTCGATGTGCACCTGTCATATTTCTCATGAACCTTAACTTTGCTCTCCCTCGCACAGCTTTCCAAATAATACGCAGATTATTTCAAACCTGTGACTTAGTTGTAAAACAAACACAGAGAGTAGCACCCTGGAATAGATGTGTGTCGGCTGAGGAATCTATACATGCATGACAACTTGGCCAACTTTGTTCCTCAGCCAAGATTAGCTTGGTGTCCCCAGATGAACCGGTTTTTAGGATCTCAGCCACATAGTTTGGGAGCGAGCACTTTTACCACCAGAGAGCAGTGGTGGGAGAAATAAAGTTTAAGGATCATATACTCAACCGTGATGAAAGAAACAAAAAACTAGATTTGAAGTAAAAGACATGCATTCAAAATATCACCTCATTAAAAATAGCAATGTGTATTTATTATATAAAAATCTTTAAATTCTGGGAAAAAAGAAAGTATAGCAACGTACTTAATAATAACTTTAAAGTACTTCTGTTTTAATTCATAGTAAATATTCTACGTTTACTGCATTGGTTTATTACTTTATTGTCATTGTACAAAAAAAAAAATAGTTTTAAATATAATGGACTGCTAGAAAAACACACAAAAATAGCAGCTCCAATGTTGTTTACATGCATCTAAAAAATAAATGATTATAATGTAAAATATAATAATAAAAATATAAACATTCAGCTAAAGTAATACTTTCAGTTGTGATAGTTAAAGGTACTTGTATGCGCGTAGCTCGGCCCCCTCTGGCTTTAGGGGAAGAGGTTACTGTAACTGTACACAGTGCAGCAGCTCATTCTTCTTCCACAGCGGCAGCGGACTCGAGGCTGATCCTGGACCAGCCTTTAAAACGAGGGTCGCTTTTCTTCTTCTCGACTGTGTATGGCACCGTTTCGCCACTTCAGCCCCGTGCTCGAGGTCTTCTGCTGGGAGTTGGAGTGACATGTCTTGGTTCAAGCAAGGGCTGTGCTTCCTGCCAGTGTTCCTGGTCATCTGGTCCTCCAGCACGTTCATTGTTTCCTACATTATTGCGGTTTTCAGACACGATGTGGATATCATCTTTCCATACATAAGGTACGTTTGCATTCGTGTACTTCTCCTCAGAAAACGGGGTGAGGTGGTCTTTTTGATTGTTTTAGCCAGAGATATTTTCTTTGTAATCCGAGCGAAGACTTTGAAAGAGTTTAGTTTCGTTTTCCCCTCTGTGTTGACTTTTGGCCCGGTAGTGGTACCCAACACTTCAGCTCACACAACGCAATCTGCTTCCTCTCACTTCTCCCTTTGGACGATTCACTTTTATTTTAAGAAGACGACGAAAAAAAAGTTTTGCTAAATGTGACCCAACATATTTTTTATTTTTTTAAACATCCCCAAATAACGGGAAGTTGTTGAGCTTCAGCTGTAAACGTGTCACGTGTGTTTCCCCCCTTGCAGTGACACAGGTGCGAACCCCCCGGAGAGCTGCATCTTCGGCCTGATGACGTTCATTTCTGCGTGCGCAGGTATATTAATAATAATGCATTTAATTTATACAGCGTTTTTTTAGGTACTCAAAGGCAATCTACATGTTACATTGATAGACAGTATAGCTACGGGGAGCAATGCAGGGTTAAGTGTCTTGCTCAAGGGCACATCGACTAGGGCGGGGATTGAACCGCCAACCCCCACAGACTTGGGTCAGTGGATATTCACATCTGCATTGTCTCATCTGACTCCTGTGAGGCAACTCCGGGCTTTCCACAAACAATCCAAAAGATGTTATAGTTGCATTTCCCCTTTTTTCGAAAGAAAATCAAAGCGGAATTTCGGGGAATACAGGTAGAATTTTTTTTTTCTTACATTTTTATTTAACATTGTTGTCATCTTCACGCAGGAACCACCATCATATACGCCCGCTACAAGTTCTTGGAGAAGCTGAGCGCGGACACGACGGTGGTGAACCCCCGCCTCAATAAAACCACCTTTGTGTTGGGGATGCTCTCCTGCCTGGGCATGTGCATCGTGGCCACGTTCCAGGTATGTCCTCCTCAACATGCAGGGGCACATTTTCATAACTTCCGTAGTCATGGAAAACCTGGAAAAGTCATGGAATTAAAAAAAACTTATTTTTTTAAATTCCTATAAAAAAATAGAATCCCAAAAGTCATGGAGATGTGTTATATACACATGTTCATTTACGCAGTTTGATTAAAAGAATAAACATTTCTATCAATGTTTATTCATTTTAATCAAACTATTGTCGCTCATTTGTGTCATTTATACACTGAGATTTCTTTAAATATTTGATCACGTAAATTTGATTTAAAGTCATAAAAAGTCCTGGAAATCCATTCGTCCACATGTAGTTCAAATGGCCGCCGCCTTTTCCCGCTTCTTTTTACAGGAAACCACGGTGACGGTCGTCCACGACATCGGCGCCCTGCTGTTCTTCGTCTCCGGCGTCCTGTACATCGTGCTCCAGTCCGTGATGTCACATCGGGCCCACCCGGCCGGGTCCTCCGTGGCTGTGTGCCGAGTGCGCTCAGTCGTCGCCGCCCTCGCCGTTTTGGCCTTTTTCCCCTGTATCCTTTCAAGTCTCTCGCCGTCGACAGTCGTCTCGTCATAGTTCATGTCGTCCAACGCCATTTTTCTTTAACAGCTCGTTCAGGCGTCATCTGTGCGTTCTTCGTGAAGCAAAACGCATTGCACAGAGACGAAGGAGACGAGGTAGGCTGTCGCCGGCCATCTTGACACGTTCACCATTTTGACAACGATCGTATAGTGATTTGTGTGTGTGTGTGTGTATGTGTTCCTCAGGACTATCCCTTCCATGTAGCCAGCGCCGTGTGCGAGTGGATTGTCGCCTTCAGCTTCATCTGCTTCTTCCTCACATACATTGATGATTTTAAGGTGAGCGTCTCGCCATCTAACTAAAACATTTTTTCTTCCATCATGGACCTCCGGATGCAAGCGGTTCTCACTTCTCTTTTTTTTATTCCCCAGCTGTTCACCATACGAGTGAAAACAGAATGCGCGGAGAGGCTTTGACGAGTCTGCAAACTGCCGGCGACGTCACTCTTTTTTAGTAAAAAAGAAAGAAAAAGTGCTGCATTTGTTTTTCGTAAAGCTTTTTGCGCTCTTTGTACATTTTTTATTTACACTGCAAGGCTTTTGTACGATTTTGTCTTTTTGTATATCTCGGCTAAATTTATCGAAGGATCGCAGTTGGCCCGTTGTTATTTATACATTTGTGAAGCACCGGGTCAAAGCGGGAAGGAAACACAGCCTGAGTCTTTATATGTTTTTATACGAGCTCATGTCGTTTTTTATACGTTTACTTATTAATGTGCCGTGTCATAACACTTTGCACTTTGCTCTTGATCGTTTTCAACTTGCGGCGTCAGCGTGACAAGGCGAGTCCCGCCAGACCTGTGACACGTAAAAGAGAAGTTCAACGTGGTTCCACGAGCACACGGATACTGTCTGTAAATAACCAGAAGCCTGCCTGAAATGTTATTTCAGATACTATGAGTACTTTCTTAACCAATGTTACCTTATTTTTTTACTCATTTTACAATGTTGTTGTCGTTGGAACAAAAAGTCCACTTCCTGGATGCCCTGATCCACAGTTGTGATCGTACATTTTTTATCTACATTACTCCATGAAAAAAAAAAGTTTCAAAATGTAAATACAATTTAGGAGAAAATATATGTTATGGTAGACTAATACAATCTATTTTTAGATTTTTCCAATGTACCTAAAGAAATAGTTTGAACATGTATTTATCATTAAAATGAGTCAGTTACCCTGATTGAACTCTGATCTATGGAGGGGTGAGTAACTCCATTCCACTAAAAACTGATTGAATTGTTAGTCATGGTGTTAGGATTAGGGTAACATCACAGCTGTACCCATGAAATAAACTTAACAGGAGGGTTAACCAAAAGTTTTATTTGTTTTCTCATTTTCAAATGTTGTTGTCTTTGGACTGTTGTGACAACAAATTGGTAATGTAATGTAATGTGCTGTAATACAATAAACTTGAGGTGAAGCCCATTAGAATTAAAAACAAATTTCCTGTGTGCTTTCAGGCAAATCACTAACGCCTTTATTTGTCTGCCTAAGAGCAGCACACACGTTTTTAAACCTTCTGAAATGGGGAAGAATTGAGGGTTTTTAGTGGTCTGAAGGGCCGGAGGTTCCCAGGATCTGATATGTAAAATGTAATCGTCTGAAAAATAGAATTATTTGGAGTATCAGAATTATATATATTTACTTTTTTTAAACTATTTTTTAACAATAGACTATTATAGGTTTTAATGGTGCAAGTAACTCCACGAGGAAGGTGAGAAGTCCTCGGAGACATTTTTGTGAATGTGGAATTCATAAATAAAATGTACTAGACGCATGGGGAAGTGAAATCAATACTATGTATAATACTGGTAAGCTGCTCGAGAGGTTTTTTAAATTACCGTCAACATATTGACACCTTGTACGCTCAGAAAAATGTTTGTGTTATAGTGTCACTATCACATTGAGTATGTGCTAATATATTTCACTGGCCAGTACTTTTGGAGGATCTTTGTAGACGAATGGAGATTAAAAGATGGGACTACCAGGCTGTGGTCACATGACGTTATCAACTTTACAGATTTATTTGTATTCAAATGATGTTTGTTGCTTCTGAAAAAATAAAGATACACTTTTTAAAAACATTTTTAAACAAACTGTTTGAATTTATTCCAGACTTCTCCACACAATTTATGTTTTTACAGTCATCACAGTGTAAAATACATTCATAGAAATCTCATTTCTTTTTTTTCTTGCAAAAGCGTTCCAGACTTCACTATTCTACACTTTTAGGGCATGTAGTCACAAAGTCCTGATCTATGAAACGATACTCACACAAACAATCTGCAGGTGCATTGTTCCGACTCGCTGATTGGACTCTTAGTGCAAAGTTTATCTTCATTCTAGCCGGGGTTAGTGTGCAATACGATGTATTCCTGGCAAAACAATTACACTCCACAAACCCAATTAAAGATTAGGAGTCAATGAAAAAGAAAATACCTAAAGCAGAGTTAGACAAAACACTACTATTCATCATTTATTTTCTTGCATCGTGTCATATAAGGTGTTTTTCTCCTTGTACAACACATGCAGCAGCTTTTACAAAACAAAAAAAGGTTAATAAAATGTCTTTTCTGCAACGTTATTATGTGTAAATTGATGACCAAAAATCATAAAATACAATCAATTAAAACAATTTTTGCCAAAATAAAGTTCAGAGTACTCTCCGAAAGTCACTGGAATGTAGTTTCAAATAAACGACACAAAGATTAAAAAAAACTGAACGCACTGTAGTCGGTGTTCCTCCAACAGGGCCAGCACCATGTGATCAGACAGCTCATTGTAATCACAGATCTCAGTGGTATTGAGCATCCTGTGAAAGGTCAAAATATTGCTGCAATGATCCCATCCGAATACTTCAGCGGTGGCTGAATTTGAGGAAGGAAATCCACATGATGGACGACATGTGATTCTCCTTCCCATTGAAACTGGTATTGTGATATACAGCCTGTCGAAACCGAAAGCATATTGTGATAGTTGTCCTCCCTTTGACTTAACACGCAGAACTACAATGTACGTGTCAAACACTCAAAGTATCCAACACACATTTATTAATTTCTTTATATAACATTCAACTGATGCATCTCTTCAAGGCATTATGATGTGATGGTAGTGTGACAATCGGAGAAGACCGATAACTTTAACGGTGTAGAACGACTCTCTACTGCCACACGTTGAGGTCTACTGCGGACATAATCCACAGGAAATGATTCCCCGCTTGTCAAAAATACAAAAAAATACCAAAGAAATTCAGTGCTTTTGAAATTACAATCACTGTGGTGGACCTTTCTCGTTTCAGGCACTGACGTTTTGCCCCCTTTCCTCGCCGGTGCTCCTCCACAAGCGCCCTGCAACCTACTCCTGTACAGGCCTGCAGGAGCTCGGAGGAGCGTGAGGGGGGGCTTCTACGGGGAAGCTTTGTGTGTGTGTGTGTGTGTGTGGGGGGGGGGGGGGTAAAAGGTCAGTCACTGAAAGACGACTCGCTGTCGGAGCTGCTGGCGGCGGCCTCCCGGTCCTCTGCACTCCTCGCTCCTCCGTCGGGCACGGGGGCGTCCGGCGTGCTGTCGCCAGCAGTGGGGGCAATGTTATTGGTCAGTTACATGAAAAATGGTGAACATGAAAGATCATCATCATCATCATCATCATCATCATCATCATCATCGCCGGTAACAGGAAAACACTCACTCAAGCAAGTTAGGATCCAAACCCTCCAGGACCATTTTATTCTTTATAGCCATAACTGGAACTCCCTGTGACGGATGAAACATGCATTGAGATACAGATGATATATTTATATATTTTTCTCTTCTTCTTCGGTTAAAAAAAAAAATCCATTAAGCAGGTGTTAGTGATGATTTACCACGTGCACCATCTTCAGGTAGCGAGCGTAGCGCGGGTCCTTGGACACCGTCAGGACGTTGTCTGCGGAGGCGTCTTCTTTCGGAGTGGTGGCGGGCTCCGGAGCCGCCTGCAACGTGAAACGTACAAATCACCGTGACGATAGGAAGTATATGGAGGTACATGATGATATTTGCTTGTTTGTGTGTGTGTGTGTTCACCTCCGGCGGAGGCAGGGTCTGTGTCGGTGGAGCGTCTGTGTGGACGTGACCGGCGGGAGAAGGTCCGTTGGCCGGGGCCAGTTGCCTCTGACCGACTCCATCGATCGTGACGTCCTCCAGCCCGGGAATGGAGGACAGCTGCTCAGAAAATTAAGAACAACACAATGTGTGATCACAGCATTTCTAAAGAATGTCATAAACAGATTATTAAAAAAGTGAGGCCCCGAGAAAAAACTCCACCTTGGCTTCCAAAATGCTGAGGGTCGTCTCGATCTGCTGGATGCGGAGCGATATGTTTGCGAGTTTCTGTGAGGGGAAAGAAGAAAGAATGGTGGTTCAGGAATGGCTCCGATCAGGGGTTAAAGGATGAAAAGCGCGGGAGACGTACGAACCTCTTCGCACACCGTGGAGAAGCTGTTCAGGAACCGAACCGTGTGCACGACGAACTGGTTGAGGTAGGCGACAACTCGCCTCTGTTGAATCGCAGGAACCTGAAGGAGACACATTGGGAAAAAGACCATTTTTAAAAGTAGGAACTAAAAAGGGCATTACGTCACCCACTGTCAAAGTTGAATATATAAAGCCATCTGGTGAAACTATGGGAGATTTAAATTGAATTGAAATAAATATATAAACCAAAAAAGGCTAAATATATTAACTACAGCTGAGCCGTCTTACACACTATTTTACAATAGCTACATATTTAAATTCCAGCTGCAATTGTTAACACACAACGTCAACTCTCTTGTTGGCTAATCCTCAACACACCAACCTTGAGGAGATCGACACCAGAACCGACGATCGGCAGCCCGTCCTCGTCCATGTTGGATTCTTAATCTTCCTGCACGTTGAAGGCGGTTTGGCTCCTAACGGCGAAGTCAACTTTCACCGCGAAAAAAGACCAAAATGGCTACATGGAGAATATATATAGATATAGATATATCTGCTGTGTGAAACGCTTCATGTGACTCGGGACCGTGACTGCAGGCAGTTTCGCGTAGTGACGTTTTCCGGTCACGTGGGAAACAACAACATCCGGTCGTGTCTTGTAGCTTCATTTTGACCATTTTTATTATATACACATCTTTGTAGATCAATACACGGTTTCGTTATTTGTTAAAATAACATTTAACTCTATAGTGAAGGTAAACACATATAGTTTTACTTTACATACAACAAAATGCATTTGTATAAAATATTATTAATATTTTATTATTTTGTATCTGCTTTAACTTGTGTTGTGTCCTTGACGACATTAGGAATGATTAGAATAGATTATACATGTCATATTTGACCATAAAAAATAATAATCCATCTTGTTGTTGTTGTTAATGTACGAACAGATGTCAGACCTAAAATTGTATTCTCCTTTTTTTTCCTGTTCATGCTGTACTTGAATTTTTGTTTGATTTTCTCGGCCAGTCTTCCTTTTTAAAATCTGAAGCTTTTATTTTGAAAAGCGGAAATGCAGCGTTGAGGAAGCGGAGACTTGCGTACCAACAGCGCATGTTAGCTATTAAACACTATTAAACATTATTTTACATTTATTTATCAGCGCCACGGGGGAACCACTGCACTAATGGAGGTTATTGGGTCAATGGAAAAAATAAACGGTGCGTATTTTAATATGTTTAACCCGCTATAATTTAAAGCAGGCTGTGTTTATAACAGTGAAAGAGTTAGCGGGATCCGTCTATTTAGAGGAAATATGTCAGTCAGAAGCTATCAGACTGCTGTTACTGCTGTAGAAATGAGGTCGATACGGCCCGATTATGATAAATAATATCACAAATTTGAGTTTGTTGTTCCGACACATAAAGCACAGCTGCAGATACTCTGCCAGTGTCAAATTTTAAACTCCCATCAAGTAGTTTTATCCAGTCGTTACACGGGTTCATTGGCTGATGGTAGGTTAGTGGGGCAACTATAATATAATATAGATTTAGCTGTGATTTTGCCATTGTTTTTGATTATGCAAGATATTACTTTTTTATATATATATATATATATATATATATATATATATATATATATATATATATATAAAAATACAAATTGTGAGGCAAGATATTCCTTTTTTATAATTTATGTATATATATATATATATTACTTTTTTATTTTATATATATATAATAAACAAGTAATATCTTGCCTCAAATATTGTATTGTATCTCTTTATATATATATATATATATATATATATATATATATATATATATATATATATATAATAAAAACAAAAAAATTATTCCTTTTTTTTTATTATTTTATATATATATATATATATTTTTTTTTTATATATATATAATAAACAAGTAATATCTTGCCTCAAATATTGTATTGTATCTCTTTATATATATATATATATATATACGTATGCAAGTAATATCTTACCTAATCAAAAACAAGTGCCAAATCAATGCTACATCTATATTATATTATGGCTGCCCCACTAACCTGCCATCAGCCTATGAACCTGTGTAACGACTGCATATAAATCTCTATATATTCAATGTGAAAAAAGATTTGTGTTTTTTTATAGTTTAATTCAAAAGCTCATTGATGTCCTCTCTCACATCACACCTTTCTGTTTCAGACCAAAGCCTGCTTCCTCGTTCCTCTCTCCTCCTCCTGATCCCCCCGCTGCAGCTTCTGTCTGCGGCGATGTTGCAGCTAGCGAAGCAGAAAGACGTTATGAATTATGAGAAGCTCCAGGAGTTTGTATTCATGGTGACCGCGGCGGTGCCTGGACTGATCAACCACAGACAGAGAGCCCAGCTCCTTCTGGGTCTGAGAGCGAGGGTGAGCAGAAGTTTATGTGATGCATCACACTGTAGGTTTTTTTGTTTGCTCTTGATTTTTGCATGCGTCAAAACAATTTGTTGACATTTCAGTTGATTCTGGAGTTATGCAAAGGCTCGGCTCGAGGTTCTGTTGACTCTCAAGTCATCCAGAGGCATTTGGAGAGACTCCCAATAACCAATGCGAACACAGATGTAAGTACAGCAAAGGAATACCCTTATAAACATTTAAACAAATGCTAATCGTTAAGTGACATGAATCCTATCTGTGGCAGTACAGGGACGCAGAGGTGAAAACAACAGAGTCCACTTTCATTGCACTTGTTAAGAGCCTGCTGAAAGATCCAGTTGAGAGAGCCTATTTCTTCCAGGTCAGATGGATTTAAATACATTTTTCATTTAAAAAAACTTGTAATAAGTCCGACCGTGAATTGACATTTAGTAAATCTCTTCCAGGAGGTGTTCCCCGTGGAATATGGGCCACAATATGACGCCGCTCTTCACGTATTATTGTGGGAGCTGCTCTCAAAACTGGAGAAGCTGCTCCCAGTACCGGACTTAAAACAGGTCTGTCTGTCGACGCAGTCGTCTCGGTTTCTTTTTCTTCTGCAAAGCATGAATATACATAGATATTTTTTTTACTGTGATTACAGACTGCAGCCTGGCTCGGCTCGGCTCCTTCTGTGGTGGAGGAATGTGTTCGGCCCTCGCCCGAAGAGCTGAGCTTCATCTACGAGCACTACAAGAGCTCAGGAATACTGAAAATGCCTCGTGAGTAGAGCAGATATAATCCATCAACGGAATATTGTTGCAGTTAAATATGCTCTGGTTTCAGATTCTTATATTTACCATTACCATTTTTAGTAATAATACATAAATTCTTTCAGTTGTACAATACAACGTTAATACAACGAGTCTTAAAATCACAATAACGATCTTTGCATCTGTATCTTCTGTGTTAAACATTTCAGAGTTTTAAGACACACACTCATTGAAAACTGCAAGACGAGCTGAAAAACACATACAACTAAAACGGGCACAGTTAAATAATTTTAGGAGCTATCAAAAAAGCTGAATTACAAAGTTATAGCTAACTATGTTGTCAACATTTTAAAGGTGGAATTGTTTCATTAGCTGAATGTATGCCGATATTGTAAGCTTTTAAAGTTGAAAAGTTGAAGTGGATTTAAAGATTTCCGCCTTTGGATCCCATTCATTTTGTATTCCCTTTAATTATAAGATGTTTTGTATGCTCAATAAATCATCGGCGTCGCTCACTGGTGCAATAAGAAGTCAGAATAAATTCTGAGAAACACTTTTATATTCATGAAATATAAATATTTTTCAGATGCTCCTAAATCCTCAAAGATTTAAGAAAAGGAAAAACAAAATATTTATGTTTTTTATGTTTAACCAGACAATTAAAGGCCTTAAAGCGACACTATGTAACTTTTCCCCTGTAGCGCCCCCTTCAGGTATTTAAGGTCTGGTTCTCGAGCCATATATGGCTCTTCCGGCTCGTGAGCTAACAGCTGATCGCGGCTCGCTGCTTCGATCAGCGGCAGCGCGTCTCGTTCAGACCCGGCCCGGTGTTCTCCACAGCAGCATGTCACTCCGTCTCTACGAGTCGCGTAGCGGAGCAAATAAAAAGTCACCTGCGAGCGTGGACTGGCACTATATGACGTTGCGTAATCACTGCCAGATAGCAAGTTTAAGTACTTCCTGTTCCTCAACCGGAAGTACCGGGTGGCTCCCAACATCTTACATTCAGCAGTTCTCTGGCCACAGACCCCCGATGGCAGTGGCAGAGGAGCAAATCAACATATTAAAGGTCATTGTAGCGGCACCATTTTTTTCAAGCTGTTATTTTAAGGTGGAAATGTTACATAGTGGGGCTTTAAATGGTTCAGTTTTTCAGCCCAGGTTCCTTGTTTCCTTCTCTTGTAGACGGCCCTTCCTCCACCGTCGGCAGCTGCATCATGTCGGCGTTATCCATTCCTCCGTCGCAGCAGATGAACGTCTCCGTCGGCCTGGAGTCGATCCACAACTACGCCAACGTGCTGAACCCCGTCGCCTTCGTCGAGGCGGACCAGTACAGCGTCGTGGCCGTCTACGCCGAAGTGGAAGTCGGAGCGTCGGAGGTCGCCGACGAAGAAATGATGGAATCGGCCGACGTGCAGGTTCACACGGATTTCTACGAGGAGGAGATTGTGGCCGCCGTCGCAGAGGAGCCGAGCGGCCCGAGGGCGGAGGAGACGAGCGAGCCGGCGGACGTGGCCAAAGCTCTGGAGACTCTGGCGAAGACGTTCGCCCTGAGGAAGGAGAGCTTAGGTCAAGAGGCACCGCTGAAGAGCAGTGACTCCTCCCTCGATGAGGAGTTTGGGTTGGGGAACGCACCGGAGGAAGGAATGCCGCGCGAAGGACGAACTGACGAGATCAGAGGACACGTCGAGGAGGCGCAGGAGGATCTCCAAGCTGGAGGCACTGAGAGCAATCTGAACTCTGGTGCGGACTTAGCGGACGACCGCGAATCCTTCTCTGCCGGCGAAGAAACGACCGGCGTTCCCGGCGAGGATCCGGGCGCCGAAACGCAACAGTCCCCCGGTTCGGCTAATGTTCGCCGGTCCACCCGTCTCCAAAGGAAGACCTCGCCCGGTCAGCAGGAGACGTGCACAACCCAGAGGTCCGCTATGGAAAGTGATGGAGAATGTCTAAAAATGTACCCAAAAAAGGATCCTGGCTGCGATGATGTCGTTGCTTCCTCTTTGGAGGAAAACAGAAGTTAAACCAGTTGGACCAGTTTTACTAAACTGGTGAAATACATTTTTATGATAACATTTCTTATCGTTCTCGCCCCTCCTGGTGGTGGAATTATTATATATATATTCTTTTACTGTTATTACATTATTATTATTACATGTCATTTAGCAGACATTTTTATTCAAAGCGACTTACAATAAGTGCATTTCAACCTAGAGTACAAACTAAGAATAACAAGAATACAGAAAGTAACATTTCCTCAATATAGTCGAACTACAAAAGTACCATAATAAGAGACATTTAAGAGCCACTGAAGTACTAATCTGTGTTTTAATCCAGATATAGTCGGAAAAGGTGCGTTTTCAGTTTCCGGCGGAAGCTGTAGAGACTTTCCTGTCGTTCTTCAGTTGCGCTTCTTGTCGTCCTCGAGTTGAGACGGTTTCTTTTAAAAGAATAAGTTGACATTTTGGTAAATTAGTTTAGGTAAAGATCAATACCACGCTAAATATAAAGCCGCATCCACCTAGTTTAGCTTAGCTTAATTTAGCTTAGCATGAAGACTGAGAACATTGTGAAAACAGAACGAGAGAGACGCTGTTGATCGGTGAATTTAAGAGGCGCTCGTGGGTGAAATCGTGGTCCCTGCACAAAGCCATGCTACATTTCCCCCCCACTTCCAGTGTTTGTGCTAAGCTAAGCTAACTTGCCCATTTCTGTACAGACATTATAGTGGAACCATTCTTTCTTCAAACTAAAGTCAAATAATGTTTTATTAACTGTATTTTAATCAGATAGCCATTGCTTCATATTCCTGTTTCTTAAAATGAAACACTGTGCATCTCGTTGGGGACGTAGACTAATAATTGTTGTTACAATCCCTGAGTGATGTAAACATTTAACAATTACATTTTTATTTCACCAGAAGCAAAGCGGACGTATCGGTGTTCCCGTCTGTTATCGCCATCAAAGGAATCAACACGGGTAATATTTCAATGTGAAGGGGAGAAAACTAAATAAAAATCCCGATTAATTAACATATTTTCGTATTCTTGTTTGCAGGTGGCTCGGACGAGATGACGTCCATCATCTTCACGTGCTCCGAGTGTCCCTTCCACGTCTCCGAGGACAACAGCCCGCCTCACTTCCACATGCAGAGCGTTCCCACCGAGGCCTACAGGACGCCCTCGGGGGCCACGTTCACGCCGTCGCCCTCGAGCTGCGACGAGATCTTCACGTCAATTAAACTCTTCCCCACGGGCGGCAAAGAGGAGGAGGAGGAGGAGGAGGAGGAGGAGGAGGAGGAGGAGGAGGAGGAGGAGGGCAGTGGCGAGGCGGAGCGGCCCGACGCCGCCAAAGACCTCCCGCCGCGCGGCGGCCCGAAGGCGCTCACGTGCGCCACGTGCGGCAAGACGTTCACGCGGTCGTCCGACGTGCGGCGCCACCAGCTCACGCACACCGGCGAGCGGCCGTTCCGCTGCTCGCGGTGCGCCCGCACCTTCCAGCACTCGTGGGACCTGGCGAAGCACGAGGGCAAGCACCACGGCGCCGCCGTCTCCTTCCCCTGCGCGCCGTGCGGCAGCTCCTTCGCCAACCTGCGCACGCTCACGGCGCACCACAAGCAGGCGCACTCGCGCGACGCCCGCCTGCCGCAGATCTGCTCCATCTGCGGCCGCGGCTTCCCGACGCCCGGCGAGCTGCTGGAGCACCGGAAGTCGCACGTGTCCGCCCGGCGCCACGTCTGCCAGCAGTGCGGCGAGGCCTTCGACTCGCTGCTGGCGCGCGCCCAGCACCGG
Source organism: Liparis tanakae (assembly GCA_036178185.1). Taxonomy (NCBI): domain Eukaryota; kingdom Metazoa; phylum Chordata; class Actinopteri; order Perciformes; family Liparidae; genus Liparis; species Liparis tanakae. Next base: position 5,709,508 of record CM070089.1, read on the forward strand.
CAGACGCACCGCACCAAGAGCCAGTTCAAGTGTCCGCACTGCGAGAAGACGTACACGCGGCGCTCCGACGTCAAGCGCCACCTGGCCACGCACACCGGCGAGCGGCCGCACCAGTGCGCCCAGTGCGGCAAGTGCTTCTCGCTGCGCTTCATGTTCACCAAGCACCTGCGCGTGCACACGGGCGAGCGGCCTTTCCAGTGCTCCCACTGCCCCAAGAGGTTCACGCTGGCGTCCGTGCTGGCGCGGCACGAGCGCATGCACACCGGGGAGAAGCCGTTCCTCTGCTCGCAGTGCGGCAAGGGCTTCCTGTCGCAGGGGGAGCTCTCCAAGCACCACCGGTCCCACGTGGACGAGCGGCCCTACGCCTGCCCCCAGTGCGACAAGCGCTTCAAGAGCAAGAAGACGCAGCAGGAGCACATCGTCTCGCACAGCGGCGTGCGGCCGTACCCGTGCGCCTACTGCGGCAAGGGCTTCACCAAGCCGTACGCGCTGACGCGGCACAACCTGATCCACACGGGCGAGAGGCCGTTCCCCTGCGGACACTGCGAGAAGTCGTTCCTGACGCTCGGCGAGGCCCAGCTGCACAGGCGCATCCACACGGGAGAGCGGCCGTACCCGTGCGGCGTCTGCGAGCTCAAGTTCAAGAGCTCGTCGGAGCTGGCGCGGCACCGGCGGAGCCACTCGGGGGCGAGGCCGCGGAGGCCTCAGTGCGAGCGCTGCACCAAGACGTTCACGTCCAAGGCCAAGCTCGAGAAGCACATGGAGAAACACGGGGAGGAGGAGGAGGAAGAGGAGGAGGCGGCGGCGGCGGCGGGGCCGGTGGACTCGATGCAGCCGGAGGAATCGAATCGTTAGACGACCGATCGACCACCGGTTACATCCGGAGTGGATTTCATGTGTTCAGATATTTAGCTAAATCAAAGGTATCGAATGTTTATCAAGAGATGAAATAAATATTTGTTTTTCTTCTTTTTTTACTAACTCCAAAATGTCAGTTTCTTTCTCTATATAGCATGGTATTGTGCATCGCTGGGGTGCAAAGATTCAGTGTTGGGTAAATAAGAAAATAATATTTAAAAAATGAAAATAATTTCATAAAGTTGAAAAAAATATTATATGATATATTATAAATATGGTAGTTTTCATATATGCATATTGATTTTTTAAAACTTTTTTATATATATATATATATATTTGTGTGTATATAAAAAAATACAATATTTAGAATATATAATATTGTCTATTTAAATATAATTTCAACTATAAATATGGTATTTTTTATATATGTATATATATATATATATATATATAAAATAAACAAGTAATATATTGCCTATATATATAAAAAATGTATTATAAAAAAGTAATATCTTGCCTCAATAGCTTGCCTCAAATGATGTAGATGATCTAGCGCCACCATGTGGTGGATAGTTAGTCCATAAGGACCTTCAGCTGCTCTCTGTGGTCAGTGGTCATTAACCAACGGTACCGGTACCGGTGCACCTGCTGATGCCAGGTAACACGGCAGCTCCACGCTGGCTGCTTTAGCTTTTATTATTCCAGGCTTTCAACAATCATCAAATCCATCATCATGACTTTTTTTCATAATATGTCCCCTTTAAGGCTTTTGAGGAACTCTACTTTCCGGCTTTCATTGTGTGTGTTTCCTGAAGGCCAGGTCTGCAGCCACAATGCAGCCCCCCCCCCCACCCCTCCTACTGCTGTCATTTATGGAGTTGCCTTTGAAATCTCCTCCTCCATGTGTGTCAGGTGATGTATTCCCTTCATTTCTGTGCCCATAAAACCCGATGAGCTGAAGGCGATGGAGCGAATGTTAATTATAAACATCATAAACACAGCTCACAGACCTGATGAGGGGGGGGGATGCCGAGCAGAGATCGCAAGGATTAAACCGGCTGCATCATTTAACAGGGGAGCAACAAAGAGAGCCGTCTAGAGATGGAGGGCGGGCGGGGAAATCTATTTTAAGCATTGCGTATGTTTTTTTTTTTATGTATGTTAGTGAAAGCATCACTGCATGAGACAAACCATAATACACAACCTATGGTCAGCATCAATATTAGAAATTGAAGTCCATTTCTTGAGTCATATGTTGTATTTTAATTTTTAAAAGAAGTTTTTTAAGAGAGAGGTGGCCAAAATCCACTAAGTAATACTTTCTTGGTTTGTAAGTTGCCTGTAAAGTAATATTTGCATTTAAAGGGGACATTTTTTGCCCATTTTTCCACAAGTTGATATGGTTCCTTGGGGTCTTAATGTAATGTGTGTAACATATTTTGGTCAAAATACCACAAGAATCATTTCAAACAGCCTTTTAACCTGTCAGAAACACCTCCCCACAGATTGACCTGTTCTGAGTGGGCGAGGTGCTCAGGGTTGCCAGGTTGGAGATGGTGAAGTATCGTACCAAAGACTCAAAATGGTTGTATTATTTGGAGGATAATTATCGTGTATCTGGCAACCCTGAGATCGGTTGACCCGCCAGAGCTCGGGAGATACCATTTTCAAAACGTGTTAGGGGTAAATACTAGTTTGTGAAAACCCAGAGAAACACAAATATCCGACGAAGCAAAATTGGAATCCCTGCCGGACGCTTTGTTTAGGTCTCAAAAACAGGACATGTCCGGGAAAAGAGGACGTCTGGTCACCCTAACTTATGGCGCCAGGTCACCGAACCGTCTCTAAACTGGGCGGGTCAAGTGGTGGTGGGGGGGTTCCAATGCCGATACTACCTAGACGTTGGTGGTGATCCAATCGACGCACTCAAGCAGATCGTTTCTGACAGAGGAACCACAACAAGCCGTGTGAGTTGTTTTTTCCCAGAGTTTTTGTGTTGGGAGACATGCCAGATACCCACATTAATGTATAAAAGCACTAAAAAAAGTGGAATTTTCATAATATGTCCCCTTTAAGACTTTGCTTTTTTCCTAAAGTGTTTCACAGAAAAACAAAGAACCTTCTGATTTGTGTTAATGCAGCTCTCTAGTTTAAAACTACATCATGTATGTTTTTATATATCGTAATAACATAATAAGTAGATGTATAAATAGGTCCATAACTACTTTACTTTTTAATGGATGTCACCTTCAAGAGCGATACATATCATCTTGACAGACTTTTTGGGGCTAAAAGTTGATTTTCTTCATTTTAAACAATATTCTAAAAGTTGTGACTTTTCCCCGGGTCACGTATTCCACGAACGGAAGTAAAACAACAAAAAAACTAATCGTAAGGAATGTTGAAAACCTCAAAGGGACGTCTCCTCCACGCCGAGAGGGTGAGCACGGCCGGCTGCACCGCATCGCCTCGTGGCGAACAGCCAGATGTCTGGGTGTGAGTCCCGGGGGACGAATTTCGAAGAGCCGGTGACCACGCAGGTGGAAAGAACACCCCCCCCCCCCCAAAACCCCTGCATAAATACCGTGGCGCCAACGAATCTGTGGAGGCAGATAACGGCGGCGATGTGACGCCCACCGGCGTGATTTACCGTCCGCTGGGCGCCTCGTGGTGTCGATGGCGATTTAATGAGCGGTCATAAAGAAGTCCGGGGGTGTTGGGGGGGCGGCGGGGGGATTGTGTGTTGCAGGAGAACGATAGAGAGGCACTGATAGAAGAAAAAGAAAGAGAGAGGAGGAGTGTGTCGAAGAGAGAGAGAGAGAAAGAGAAAGAGAGAGGGAGAGAGGAGTAAATAAAAAGCAGGGAGGCGAGATCATGAGCTCCGCACTGCCCTACAACTCGCTGTCGGCGCGGCCGAGTCCCAGCAGACACGCTCTGGACTGGGAACACCAGCAGCTCGCCGTGCGGCGCCTCTCCTCGCCGCGGGGTCTCGACCTGCTCTCGCCGCCTCCTCTCCCTCGCCGACCCTCCGCCATCCCCGGCTACCTGCTGTCGCCCTACCAGGAGCAGCAGCAACAGCAGCAGCAGGAGGAGGAGCAGGAGGAGCAGCCCCACGAGCAGCTGCAGCGTCTCTCCCTGTCGGTGTGCTCCGAGGCCTCCCTGGCGCCCCCCGCGCCTCCACCTGCGGGCGCCGCCGCCGCCGCCGCCCCGCCCTGCTGCCGCGCGGTAGGGGTCATGCACCTGCTGCGCCTCGGCCTGCTGGCCTTCAGCTGCCTGTTCTGGGCGGCCGGCCTGGCCGTCCTCACGCTGGGCGTGTGGGCGCAGATCTCGCTGGCGGACTACATGCTGCTGTCGGCCAACCGCTACCCCAACGCGCCCGTCATCCTCCTGGCCACGGGCGCCGCCGTCACCGCCTGGGGCTTCCTGGGTTGCCTCGGGGTGGCCGCCAATCTGCCCGCCGTGCTCCGGGCTTACGGCTTTTTCCAGCTCGCCGCGCTCATCGCCGGTTTGGCGGCGGGCCTCTCGGGCCTCTTCTACCGCGAAGACATCGCCGGGGGGTTCCGCAGCGGGCTGCAGCGGGCGGTGGCCGGCTACACCGAGGACGAGGGCCGCGCCGACGCGCTGGACGGCCTCCAGAGGGCGCTGCGGTGCTGCGGAGGCGAGGGGTGGCGCGATTGGCTGGCGTCCGACTGGGCCGCCCAGCACGTGACCTTCCCGCCCAACGACAACGCCACCGCCGTGGCCCTGCCGGACAGCTGCTGCGCGAGGCGCAAGGGGTGCGGCAACCGGCCGCTTCTGTCGGACGACGCCGAAGGCGTGGCGGCGGCGGGGATCCATCCGCACGGCTGCTTCCGAAAAGTCTTCAGCTTGGTCAACGACAACGTCTTCCACATCGCCGCCACCGTGTTGGGGTTGGCCTTCACCCAGGTGGGAGGCATCGCCCTGGCCTGCCTGCTGGCCAACCGGCTGGCACCGAGACAACGCCGGCGCCCGGTGCCACGATAACGGACGGTTACAAAAACGATGTAGGCCACTGGCACCAAGGATGGACCAATGGGTAGAGAGTTAGGAGTTAGGAGTTAGGAGACGTGGAAAGAGTAGTCGAGTGTCGGGAGTTCATGCAGGCGTCCAGGGAACATGTCAGGTGGTCAGTATTTGGAGGTCCTTCGAATCTCGGAAGGTATGAAACCGTTCCCAACGGCAACATCAGCGACTGCTTTATGAAATATACGAAACGTTTGAAATGTAGAGAGAGGAATCCACTACGACTCCTGTTGAGGATATTTTAGGAACATTAAAGAGCTTCAGGCCGACATGTCGTAGAAATCTGATCCAGATGTCGATATCAAATCGAAAGGAAAAAAATCTGGATTTCTTAAAAACTAACACTTAAATAATTTAAAGTTATGGTCCTGACTTACTTATAGCATTGTGAAATTATCCAAAAGACTCTTGTGTTGCTAAATGCATGGACCTGGAGGATATCAATAACAAAGGAAATGGGGATTTAGTGGTTAAATAATAATCAAGGGACCGGCAACTCCTTCACTTCACAGCTCTTTTACACTTGGTACCTGTACAGGTAAGGCGTGTACAGGTGAGGCGTGTACAGGTGGGACCATGTCGGGCTGCACTGCATATCAAAAAATAGGTAGATGAAAGTACAATGAGACTTTGTTGCGGAAATGTTTAAGTATCAGCATGGATTAATGTATCTTCTTCATTATATAGAATGTAAATAGGTATTATTTTGGGTTAACTGCCGGGAAGGTGCAGGAATGAGTCGGCCAGATGTTCGTCTCCACACCTTTGTGTTGGGATTGTCACGCTTCAGAAAAAGAGTTTAAAGAAGCATTCGCTGTCTGTGGTTTTTTGTGCCGTTTCCATCTAAAAATGTCGAGGTTAAAATAACGACCGATTTAAGAAAAGAAAGAAAATTCTCCCAGATGTTTCTGTGTTGCTAGAAATTGTATACCGGTATTCTGAAATATCATGGAGCGCAAAGTGGATTTAAACCCCTGAATATTGTGAATAACCCTTTTTACGACACCGATGCTTTGAGTCCACAGTCGGCATGACGTACGAGCAATTTGGGAAAAATCTGTATTTGCTTTATATGAGATGAGGAGGGATGTTTCCACTTGTTTACAGGCAGCCTGTGCTAAGCTAACCGTTAGCTGTATAGTAAAGTCGGAGCGTTGTTTCCTCGTGTCAAGTTTCTATTAAACAACTTTTTCTTTCAGTTTTTCTGCTGAAATGCAAATATAAATATAATATTTGCAGAAGGCTGTCGTTGCATACACACATATTTACAAATACTCTCTGATACTTAAAGGTAATAAAAAGGTTGGAATCACATTTTAACATATTTCAGTTTTTCTCAGCCGTAAACATAGATTTAGTCTGTTGTTGTGATGTTTAGGATTATATATTATAGCCTGTATTCATATTTGGCTGTCGTGTTTTTGTGTTTTCAGAGACGGAGGTGAACTTTTTTTGTTTTTCAAATATAAATTTCAGAACCTCCCAATTCAAAAATAATCTATTCAAGCACAAACAGTGTTTTGATCTTTTTAACTATAACTCTCTGTCCAGAAATCAACTAAACAAATGTCCCAAAAGGTCTAGATGTTCCTTAAAAGTGTTTTTCTCAAAGGAATTTATTATTCCACGTGTTGTAAGATATATATTATATACTGAGATGATACCAATCCACTCGCCTTCCTTCAACATCATACCTTTCCTCTCGAAGATAGGCCTTTTTATTGCTCTTGCCATGTTAATTTATAGTCTATGATGATATATATGTAGATATCTCTATATATATAAACTGTAAATCTATTCTAATAATCACCGACAGTGCGAACATGCATGACTGAAACTGTAATATATATGTCAAACAATAAATAAAAGATCTTTGCCTCGTTGCACATGGCGATATTGATTTACCGTGAGGACGTCGAGGTCTGCTGCCCTTGAATATATTACAAATATATATAAATGGCAACCGCATTCTCCTAACTCCAGGCATGTCTAACATCTCGTGAATCACTAGCGAGCATTTTTTAAATTTTTTTATGAGTATTTCTTCTCTTAAAGGTGGAAATAAGTGAAGTGTCTCTCGTCCTGACAGGTGGCAGGTTGGCGCCTCCTGTCGTCGTGTTAATGAGCTTCAGAAGCGGCTCCAGGTCTTTATTAGAGGAGGCCATGTTGGACGTGTGGTCCATCCCTCACTGAGACCTCACTGACACCCCGCTGGGCCCCGGGGCCGTTCTGAATTACGTCTTCCTGATCTGACATCTCATTTCCACTACACCTGCAGACAAATCGCGATCACATCTGCCCTTGAAGGGCCGACACGGCCGAGCGTGACCTCACCGCCGTGACCTCACCGCCGTGACCTCACCGCCGTGACCTCGACTATAGTTTATGGAGCGGAAAATTACAATCTTTTCTCCGTTCAATTCGGGGCGATAAGAAGTTTACAATTAATCACAAAGATTCCCTTGAGCCCGACACGCATCACTCGTGGAGGGGCCTGTGGCCTCCAGACAATGACGGCTGTTTTCATGACCTAATTATGGTATTGATTAGCCCACATTGAGCTCTGACGAGGCTTGCGGATGCTTTCTATCTGATTACCCTGTCCTTATTGGAACTATGTAGCCTAAGGTTGCTACATCCCCACCGCAGAGTTTCATCACAGACGAGCGGAGCTCCGAGAGCAACACGCCTTAAGGCAGGAAAAACCCACAAGAACATGTTGCTCTTCATACCTCTGAGAAGATATTTAGGGGCGGATATACTTTAATGTGCACTAAGTATGGCCTCTATCAGAGGAAGGGACACAACATGGCTGCACAGCAAATATAACGTTCAGCTTCACATTGATAAAAGTAAACATCAAATGTTTGTACATCTAACTCACATTATTACACCCTTAAAAACACAAATCATATAAAACATATAATTTACTTCCTCCATTTAGTGTTGTAATCGATGTTAAATCCCGTAACTATTACATGTTGTATTATTCAAACTTATTCTAATGTTTTAAATTTCCAAAATAAACATGGCTTCAGGCTCTCAGCCCAAATGGGTGTGTCTTTAAAGCCAGCCTCCTGAATCTGATAACAAGCTCTTCTATTTGCTTCACTTTGAGGAAATAAAAAATCCACATCATGTCTCAGACCTGTGAATATAGCTTAGATAAAAACGTTATTTGCCCTGTAAAAATGCCACAATTTTTTTATTCAGATACACGTTTTCAAGCATGCATGGCACGAATATGTTCAAAGGGAATGTAAACTAAGTATAAATTGTAAAAAAGAAGAAGAAGAACCCCGTCTCTGGAGTAAGTATAGGCTCTACCTCCACTCCCCGACTCTTTGAGTCTGTCCTACATGCCGCTCTGCAGTCTGTAGCCTGTACTCTGCCCCACATTTGTATTTGGCAATTCTCACCAGCACGCACGCGCTCGTTCTCGCCCGGCTGCGTTAAAAAAAAAGAAAAAAAGAAAAAACAGCCGCCGCGCTGCGCTTGGCAATGTGCGTGTTTTCTGGCGCACAGCGAGGTCTCCAACATGGACTTAAAATCCGAGCTCCTCAAGTCCATCTGGTACGCGTTCACGTCTCTGGACGTCGAGAAGTGCGGCAAAGTGTCCAAATCGCAGTTAAAGGTAAGCCGGGTTGGGGGGATGGGGGGGTGTCTGTGGTATTTTTTTCAGATCAGGAAACTGAGGGCGAGGGGCGCAGATACTTTTCCTTTTAATCACTTTTTTGTTCTGGCTGAAGACTCGATGGTAGTCTGTTAAATACTAACCTGTGGTCCTATATGGGGATACATTTCACCGGAGGAACTTTACGCACAGAAGCTTACGCACAGGTCCAATATAATAATTTTAAAAAGCTTGACTCTTATGAACACAGGCCATGACGTACCCCGCTCTTATACTGGCGGCCGAGCTGGAGCTTCACAGTTTAAAGTCCAACAACACAATACAATTCACCATGCCTATCAATGTTTAAGAGAAAAGGACACGCACAGCTCTGATTTAGTCATTTTCTCCCTCGGTGCTGCTCCCCGTCCAGTTGCTACACGCCTCGAGCCTCCATAGGAGGCAAGAATCCAGGGAAATAGCAGAAAGCTGTCCTGACATGCTATAGACCAGCTGTCTGTGGTTATGTGTGTGTGTGCGTGTGTGTGAAGTAATACTATGCACTGAAGAACAGCTCAATGCTCTGCCCATGTTCCTCAGGTGCTCTCTCATAACCTGTACACGGTGCTGAACATCCCTCACGACCCCGTGGCTCTGGAGCAGCACTTCCAGGATGATGACGATGGGCCGGTGTCCAATCATGGCTACATGCCCTACCTCAACAAATACATCCTGGATAAGGTACTGCGGCTTGTTGAAGAAATACAGAAATACACATTATTATTTATACACCTTTATCAAGTTTTTTTGTGACATTGTATATAAGTATTTTATATATTTTTTTGTCTTTTTAATATGTTAAACAATAATTATTGTTATATGTTTGGTTAAACAAAGCTTTGGAAAGTACTTATTATTATTATTATTATTATTATTATTATTATTATTATTATTATTAGTAGTAGTAGTAGTAGTAGTAGTAGTAGTAGTAGTAGTAGTAGTATTAATTGTATTATAATATTAATGCAATTTTGGGATTAGGAGAAATACATAATTTAATTGGTTGGTTTACCAATCATGTCCTGTGAATGTATTTGCTTTATTACACTTAATTATACATTTTATTTTGTATTGTATTGTATTGTATTTATATATGTGGTTCTATTATGGGGTTAAAATAAAAATGATCTTAATGGCAGATTTATTTATAATATTATATGTTATGAAAACCATTTCCATCATATAAAGGTCGAATCCATCTTTATCAAATCTTCAGCCATTAAAACTCTTTAATTTCAGGTCAAAGAGGGGACGTTTGACAAGGAGAAGTTTGACGACCTGTGCTGGATGATGACCATGAAGAAGAACTTCAAGGGGCTGCCACAGGGAGCGCTGCTCTCGCTGACAGACTGCTTTAAGCTCTTCTGCTTATTCAACCTCCTGTCTGAGGACCGATACCCACTGGTGATGATCCCGGAGGAGGTAAAACATGTTGAATTATGGAATACGAGGTATGGGACTCAACGTCTGGAGCCATAAGTGATCATTTCATTTGTTTTTTTACTCCTCAGAGGATATAAAATGGTAACCTTTTAACATCAAACAGCAAAAGAAAAGGGTCACATTCTCTTAATTATTAGACATATAATTCAATTCTAGGTCCAGTGTTAATAATGGCCGATGGAGAGATGAGAATTCATCCATAAGTAGAGAGAGAAGAGGAGGGCTGATTCAGCCTTAAAACTATAAGCACTATTAAAGAGGAAAGTATAAAGTCTACTCTGAAATGCGGTGACATAAAAGAGGAGCTCGGTAACTGAATTTCCGTATAAACTCGGCTCGTGTCCCGGCACAGTCCAACTGTTTCACATTTCTTCAACAGCTAAAACAAAGTACAGGGTTTGTATGGTCATGGAAAACCTGGAAAAGTCATGGAATTTTAAAATGGTAATTTCCAGGCCTGGAAAAGTCATGGAAAAAAATTAAATCATAAAAGTTTTGAAAAAGTCATGGAAATTTGTTATAATCATGTGTCCATTTACGGCAAGTTTGAAATAATTAATATGTTTTTTAAAGAAAGACGCTCAAAATATAAGCCGGCATACGCTCTCAATACGCCACATTTTCTAAATTGTTCATGTTTATACCGAAATTGCAGTTAGGTCATTGAAATTTGGTTTAAAGTCATGGAAAAGTCTTGGAAAAGTCATGGAAAAGTCATGGAAATCCATTGGTCAACATGTGTAAGAACCCTGAAAGTAAGTGCAAGTAAGTTAATGACTCTCTTCCTTCCGCCACTTCCGTCATAATGCTTTTGGTTTCCTGTCGACCGAGACAGGAATAAACCGCTTTTGTGCTATCGAGCGCAGACGCTTTCCTCTGGAAAACAAAAAAAAGAAAGCAACTTAACCAAAAATACACAAGTTATCAAAACTGTTCGACTTGTGGTCCAAACTTTGCAACATTTGAATGTTTTTTCTAAGGTGGAGTACCTCCTGAAGAAAATCTCCACGGCGATGAGCCAGGAGTGGGACGGGAAACCGTTGGAGGACTTCATATCCCAGGATGCATCAGTGTGGGAAGGCGACATGTCCGTGTGGAGCTTCCTGGAGCAGATGGCCGCGGGCCGGCTGCTGAGGGTCACCACCGCCGAGGCCTTCAGCCTGGCTTTGGACGAGGTCTTCCTGGAGATGTACCACAACGTCCTCAAGAGGGTACGGAGGGGCTTCTGGGTACCTTTCTTGGTCGTCTTCGTCGTCGCCGCTCTTCTCACCTTCTGTCCATCCGTTTCCAGGGTTACATGTGGAAAAAGGGTCACGTACGCAGGAACTGGACGGAGCGCTGGTTTGTGCTGAAGCCCTGCTCCATCGCGTACTACGCCAGCGAGGCCTTGAGGGACAAGAAAGGGGAGATCCAGCTGGATAAGAGCTGCGTCATCGAGGTGGGCGAGACGCTCTGGATGGAAGTCCTCAGCGGGCCGGAAGAGCCTCGTTCTGAGTCTCCTCTCTTCTGTCTCAGCCCGTTGTCGACAGGGAGGGGAAGCGCTGCATGTTCTGTGTGAAGACTCACAGCAAGACCTACGAGATGAGCGCGTCGGACCAGAGGCAGAAGGTGGAGTGGACTCAAGGTGTGTTGGTGTGTATGAGGGGGGGAAAGAGTCAGAAACTACATTTTGACTACACCTTGCCCCTAGTGGTTGGTTTTGATCCCGGTTCGCTAGCCGTCTGCCACGTTTACAGTCTTTTATGGTTTCATACTCACCACATAGACATGAGAGCGGTGGAGATTTTATCATCTAACCGCAAAAAAAAAGAAAAAAAGGCCTTTTAAATAAAATCCCTAACGTTCAAATCAAAGTAGGGCTTCTTATTCTTTTGAAAACATTTTTATTTATTTTGTTTACCTCAGCGTGGGTGAGCTATCTGTGGCTTGGAATAGGGTAGGAAGCAGGCATGAGATACTTTTATTTATTTACATAAATAGCTCTGCTACACGTTAAAAAAACTTATATTCAGACAATATCAACATAAAGTTAACCAAACTGAATAAAGGTCACGTAGATGAACATAACCTCACATGCACACAGCCACACAGTTACATCCCCCTTTTCCCAAAGGCCTCCACTTGGAGTCATCTACTTTGCACCATGATGAAGGTAAAAAAACATCCCTGAGCTCTCGAACCGACAACAAACCCTCTTTTAATCCAAATAAAAAACAATTCACCTCAATACCAGCATCACACAGTACCGGCCGTGTGTCTCGTTGCTACTCTCCAGCGATGCAGACCGCGCTCCGCCTCCAGAGCGAGGCCGAGACCTCCCTCCACAAGCAGCTCAAGTTGAAGAGACGAGTCCAGCGGGAGCACGGCCAGCGGGAGCGCAGCCGGAGCGCCCGCAGCAGCTGCAGCAGCCGCAGCAGCCAATCGGACGACACCTGCACGCAGGAGATGGAGAAGATGGAGAAGGAGAAGGACAGACAGGATTCAGAAATTGAATGCATCCTCCAGGTGTGTGAGTGCGGGTGGAAATCGGTTGGAGGGACGATTTGAGAAGGTTTTTTTAATCCTTTGCCCCCTTTTTTAAAAATCTATCTTGCAGCAAGCTCGCGAGTTGGAACACCATCGACGAGAGGCAGAGGAGAAAGAGAGGAGAAAGCACATGGAGGTGCAGATGGAGCTGGAGAGGCAGCTGAAGGAGGCCGAGATGGTAAAAGATGGCGGCGCTTATTTATAATTTATAATCAGCTGAAATGCATTGGCCTCATAAACGTCAGGTTTTAACCGTCAGTGATTTCCAGCGGTGGAGAAACGGCAACGACATTCCTGGAAACGGGTGATTCAGGAATAGGTCACCCAATTGCTGTGTGTGTGTGTGTGTGTGTGTGTGTGTGTGTGTGTGTGTGCGTGTGTGTGTGTGTGTCCTAGTTGAGAGACAGCATGCAAGCAGAAATGCAGGCGAAGGAAAAGGAGTCGGAGCAACAGAAAAAGAGGATCGAGGAGTTGGAGCTGACACAGGAGAAACTGGAGGCCGCTCTCACCATGGAGATCGAGGCTCGGCTGGAGGAGGAGAGGGCCAGGCAGGAGCTGGAGAGGTAGTGAACACACACACTCACACACACACACACACACACCCCGTCTCGACCTATCCTAAACCCGGCGTCTCCTATCCAGGTTGCTGCAGGCGGAAGAAGAGAAGAAGAAGCAGTTCCAGCTGCTCCAGGAGCAGCAGAGGGCCCTGCAGGGCCTCAGCCCCGTACCGGAGGCCTCGGACGGCGGCCCGGACCCCCGGACCCCCTCGGCTCTGCACTCAGCCTCCCGGGAGCTGCAGGACCTGCGGGCTTCTCGCCAGAGGAGCCACCAGCATCTGGAGGTGGGACAGAGTTTGCGGCAGGTTTTTTTAAATCCTTTTAAACGCTTGTTTGAAGAAAATAATAATAAACTCTCGCTTGACTTTTGTGGTTTCAGGAGTTGCAAGAGAAGCTGAGGGACGCCAGTCAACACGTCCGGCACTGGAACGTCCAGCTGAACCGCCTGATGAAGCCCATCGGGCCTGGAGGTATGAACCCTGCCTGCTCTACCAGGGGGGGGTCATGTTGAGATCAATAACTTTATTCATGCAGCTCTCTGGTTTGTCTGTCTGGTTGTACCTCACAGTAAAGCTGTGGAAACAATACAGATTGCTTTCATTTTTTTAATTTTCTTTTTATTAGAACACAGATTAGATTATAACAATGAGGAGCATACAAGGTAAATATATAGTTTAGATTTTAGAAAATACTTTACTGATCTGTTTATCAGTACTAAAGAGAAGTGATGCATTCTTTTTCAAAATATTTATATTCAAACATTTACTAATTAGTTATTGAGTACGTACTTTGATACATTTAAAGAATTGTACAGATAAATGAACAATACAATATTCTTTTTAATTTGGCTATGGATGTGCATCAACATAGTCATAACATAGGTTTAGTTTTTTCTTCATGAAAAGGGAGCAGTTTCCTAGAAAGTGTTGAAAAATGTGATTTTAAAACACAATTGTAAAAAAAATTCTTTAAAGCCCCACTATGTAACTTTTCCACCTTAAAGCGACACTATGTAACTTTTCCCCTGTAGCGCCCCCTTCAGGTATTTAACGTTTACTTCAGTGTCGTGAAATGCAGGCTCTCGAGCCATATATGGCTCTTCCGGCTAGTGCGTGCATAGCTGATCTCCCAGCTGATCGATGCACGCTGCCGGAAGCGCGTCTCGGCAACTGCAGCGAGCCGTTCAGCCGCGGCATGTCACTCTGTCTGTACGCGTCGCGTAGTGGAGCAAATAAAAAGTCACCTGTGAGGTGGACTGGCACTATATGACGTTGGGTAATCACTGCCAGAAAGAAAGTTGAAGTACTTCCTGTTCCCAAACCGGAAGTACCGGGCCGGTCCCAACATCTTACATTCAGCAGTTTTCTGGCCACAGACCCCCGATGGCAGTGGCGAAGGCACAAATCAACATATTAAAAGTCATTGTAGCGGCACCATTTTTTTCAAGCTGTTATTTTAAGGTGGAAAAGTTACATAGTGGGGCTTTAAAATAACAGCTTGAAAAAAATTGTGCCACTACAATGACTTTTAATATGTTAATTTGTGCCTCCGCCACTGCCATCGGGGTCTGTGGCCAGAAAACTGCTGAATGTAAGATGTTGCGAGCCGCCCGGTGCTTCCGGCGGAAGTACTTCAACTTGCGGTCTGGCAGTGATTATGCAACGTCATATAGTGCCAGTCCACGCTCGCAGGTGACTTTTTATTTGCTCCGCTACGCGACTCGTAGAGACGGAGTGACATGCATGAGAACACCGGGCTGCGGCTGAACGAGACGCGCTGCCGCTGATCGAGGAAGCGAGTCGTGATCAGCTGTGCGCTCACGAGCTGGAAGAGCCATATATGGCTCGAGAGCCAGACGTTAAATACCTGAAGGGGGCGCTACAGGGGAAAAGTTACATAGTGTCGCTTTAAATTAATCTGGATCTGCATAAAAATTAAGCGTCTGTTCCCAAATCCTTCCTCTCAATCTTATTGAAAACTTCTCGCACATTTTTTCCAAATAACTCCTAGAATTACTACTTTTGCAGTCATTACCTAAAAAGTCAAACTTTGTTGTTAAAGTTTTTTTTCTTCTTTTATTTTTGCAGAACGTTTGGAACATCGGCAATTATCAAAACACACGTGTCCCAAAAAGGAAGGAGCGCTGGCGAGTAACGAGTTTATCTCCAAATTCAAGAAGAGGGCCGAAGACCGTGACGCGGTGGAGGAGCGGTTGGAGGAGCGGTTGGAGGCCGCCGACCTGTCGGACGGATACGACGAGTCTCAGGAAGAACCCAACGGACAAATGTGATCCAAAATGTTTCACATCTAATTCGGCATTTGTTTGAGACTGAGACCTCGAGGAGAAAAGTTATTTACAATAGAGAAAAGAACAAATGTTGTAATATTTATATTTTTAAATGCGGAGAGAGACAGAGAGCAGTGGTGACGAGCAGTGTAATGCACAATTTAATGAACACAAATTTTGACTAAGATCAACTGACATTTACAGTTTTGTACAATACATTTTATTGGTGAATAATAAAACCTAATTTTGTGATATTGATCATTTCTGTGGGCGTCACAATTGAATGCAACATGGCACAAGATTAAAAGGTTTACTTTTAGGGTTTTTAACAGATGCTTTCCTTTTTCAAACAAATATTTATTTTTAGTTGAGTAAAACGTTCAGCATTTAAAACCAAGTCTCTGATATTGAGATAACACTGAGTAACAGCTCAATATGGTTAGCTCATAAAGACATCATTGAAGTCATTTAAAAACAGTATTTTTTTTAATTATTCAAACGAAACGTGTATCTAGTCACAACGTTAACCAACTTCCTGATATACTTTAAAAAAAGTGTTTAAAAAAAAAAATATATATATATATATATATATATTGAAATAAATAATTGTGAATATCTCTCAAATATAAAAGACATACATATATAATATAGAGAGATTGTTATTGAGGGAGGGAAGTGGTACATTTATTTTCGTAGTCAAGAAATTCCTCATGACACACTGTAACCGGTAGGGGGCACTGCAGCGGGAAACAGAACCGAAATGTGAACCGGAAACAAAATAAATTCAACCTCCCAGTGACGTCACTCATAATGGCGGCTCTCAGGACCGTGTCACGCTGACCGTTAAACCACGATTATTTTTTTAAGTAGTTCAATCCGGGACGTTTTTTTCCGGACAAATCATGAGTTTACTCTAACCGACGAGCGCCTCATCGGGGTGACGCCGCCATGTTGTCTTCTGTAGTTTCCGTTGGCGCCGCCAGGTCGCTGGCCTCTCTGAGCAGGAGGCTGTCCACCAACCCGGGTGGAGCTCACCGCCCTCCACCCGAAACAGGCGTTCCTCTCCCGGACGAAGAGCCGCCCGCCGCGGTTTGGAGACCCGCGAAGGACCCCAGAGGCTGCTCCGTGCTCCTCTTCCCCGGCCAGGGCAGCCAGTTCGCGGGCATGTGCAGGGGGCTCCTGAAGTACCCCAACGTCAAGGAGATGTTCTCCGCGGCCCACAAGATCCTCGGCTACGACCTGCTGACTCTGTGCCTGCAGGGGCCCGAGGAGGAGCTCGCGAAGACGGTCCACTGCCAGCCGGCGGTGTTCGTGACGTCACTGGCCGCGGTGGAGCGGCTCAACCACGAGAACCCGCAGGTAAAGAGTGCACCTGTGTTAGCTGTGCGATGGCCCAAATTTAGAGGTCACAGGGTGATGAAAGTGTAGTACCCGTATATACGGGCAAACTCACTAGAGCCCTCCCCCCCACGTTAAATACCTGAAGGGGGAGCTACAAGGGAAAAACTACATAGTGGGGCTTTAATAACTAAGGATGGGTCAAATGCAGAGAAAAAATTCCCCACGGATCATTAAAGGCTTTATTATTAATGCGTCCCTTCACACGTCTCCCCGCAGGCGGTGGAGATGTGTGTTGCTGCTGCAGGTTTTAGCGTCGGAGAATTTGCCGCACTGGTTTTTTCGGGCGCCATGAACTTTGCCGAAGGTGAGCGTGTTTCCTAACTTGTGCACGACGAAGATGTTTTCTGAGTTGATGGTTGACGCGTGCGTGCGTGTGTGTGTGTGTGTGTGTGTGTGTGTGTGTGTGTGTGTGTGTGTGTGTGTGTGTCCTCGTCCTCCAGCTCTGTACGTGGTGAAGGTTCGTGCCGAGGCCATGCAGAAAGCGTCCGAGCTGGCTCCCGGCGGGATGATGTCTGTCATCGGTAGACCTCAGGCAAATTATAAATACGCGTGTGTGCAAGCTAAAGAGCACTGCAGGAGCCTGGGGGTCGAGCAAGCGGTATGCTCCGTCGCCAACTACCTGTTCCCCGATGGCAGAGTGTTAGCAGGGCACCAAAAGGTACGGCTATGAAGAAATTAATGATAAACACATTTACCGATTTGTACATTTCAGTGACGTGAATCTGTACAAAAGTGTGACGGCATTCCTGCGTTGTCTTCTCAGGCTCTGGATTTCCTGCAGGAGAACTCTCGACGCCTCCATTTCGTGAGGACCAACCCTCTCCCGGTCAGCGGGGCCTTTCACACGGAGCTGATGGAGTCGGCTACTGAGCCCCTCAGAGAGGTGCTCCGCCAGGTGGAGGTCAGTCGGACTTCTTATAAAGCCACAGAGTGTATGTGACAGATGTGGTTTATTTATCCCTCCTATAAGATGACTATTTCTTTGAAAATCAACAATGGAATGTCTAAAATACAATAAATGGGACAGTGTGTGATTTAGTGCCTCTAGTGGTGCGGTTGCAGATTGCAAACGACTGCCATCCGTTTCCATAAAAACACGGTCAGAGCAACTGAAGTGTTTTGCATTCTGCAGCTCGTGTTTACAGCAGTTTCACCAGCGTGTCGGAGAACTGCGGCAACGTGAAAACACAAAAGGCTCTCGGGGGGGGGGGGTTTGGTTTTTTCCTTTCTAGGCTACTGTTGAAACATGTCCGTGCAGAATAGAGCATTTCGTGAACCTGTAGATATAAAGTGATCATACTAGGATGACAAACACACAACCAATGTCAACTAATAAACACAAAGTTCTGTATATTGTATCCCGTTCCTGAACCTTTTTTTAAACGACCCCCTTGAACCGCCACGTTATTGTGAATAACTCAGTGGAGGTTGGAACATATTATTTAAAATAAGCTACAGCTGCCCAAATGAATCTGTTAATTAATTAATACAAATTGTGTTTTTTTTATAATGTTTAATGTTCCAAAGTGCTTCACATAAAAACCAAGCGATAACTATTTGAAACTAGTAAAACAGAATAATAACTATATTATGATAAATTTGAGCTTTATTATTATTATTTTCTTTTTATGCAAAACATTTGATTGTTCCAGGAACATTAAATGCTTTAATTCATCACCAGGGCATTTTTTTTCTCCATTTTATAATTGTAATTATATATATATATATATATATATATATATATATATATTTTAAATCATGCCCACTGCCCCTCCTTTCAATATCTCCACAGCTCACGTAAAATAAATATTCGTAAACCTATAAAAATAGCCATTTTCTTCTGGCCGCCACTGCTCACCTTCTTCACTGTCCGCCGTCTTAACATCTCCTCTCCCCGTCCAGGTGCACCGGCCCGAGATCAACGTGTACTCCAACGTGGACGGCAAGCGCTACATGAACGAGAGTCACGTGCGGCGGCAGCTGGTGAAGCAGCTGGTGTCGCCCGTGAAGTGGGAGCAGACCCTGCACGAGATCTACGAGCGGACGCAGGGCCAGAAGTTCCCCCTGACCTACGAGGTCGGCCCGGGGAAGCAGCTGGGTGCCACGCTGCGAAAGTGCAACCGCAAGGCGTTCATGACATACGCGCACGTGGAGGTCACCACCGACGAGGACGAGGACGACTGAACGCGGACCTCTGGGTGCATCTCGGTTTAGTGCGTGGCCATTAGACCGGCGAGCTCCTGTGGTTGCTTCTTAAGGTCTTGTACGGTCATTATTATGTAATTAAATGTTGTTGTTTTTAAATTAACGAGACTGCAAAGTGTCATCATTTCAGAGTTTATTGGCATGGTCTGAAGAATAAGATTCAATTTTGAAAAAGTCCAGCTCCCTTCATTTTTATTTTTGTTTTTTATAAAGCCAGGCTGCATATTTTGTATAAAAACGTCTGCCTCTTAAACCAGTAAGAAACTCATCTGGATACAAAAGACTGCAGACCAGCAACAGTCCAGCCGTGGGGAAACACGCCTCTTGACATTTAATACAACTGAACCACACTGCTACAATACGCTGGCCACTTCCTTGGGGAACACTGTAAAAACCCATCAAAACTATTTCTACAGTAATGACAACATTTTACAGTTCTATTTTGGTTGTACTCCTGTTTACGGTCATATAGCGTCAAATTCAATACATCGTTCAAACGGTATAAAAAGAAAAGTAAACGGCAGAAACAAACGGCAATAATAAAAGACCTGCTTATGGTCTGTTCTTTCTTTTTTTAGGCTTTCCATTCCACCCAGAGTCCACCAAGCATGGTCACTGCAGCCACCAGTGCCACAGTCACCAGTGCTCTGGTCCAGCCAGGGCAGCGTACTGGTTTCAAACTGGACGCCTGTGAGATGAAAGAAAGACAAATTATTCCTTTGAGACAAAAACATGACATATTTTTAAATATACTTTATTTATAATGCAGAATATGGTATACAGTGATCAAATAACAAGTATTTTCATTTTTTTATGTGTTTCAATCAGATTACAATTGTAAAGAGGAAAAAGAAATATAAATAACAATGGCAAAACAGAATAAATTGTTATGAGTAATGAAACACCGACCCTCCGACCCACCCCACCCATGGCCTTCATATTCATTCACAGTTTGCATATATTATACAAAATTGTAAAACTAAAGTTACATTTTTAGGTTTAGTTACAGTTAGTCAGACAGACGAGAACAGAGGACGTGCATATGCATAAGTTGGGAGTGTTACCCAGGTCGCCCAGGCGTCCGCTCTGAGGACGCCCATCCCGGCCCCGGTGCTCGCCATCCAGGCCTTCACCGCAGCAGTCAGGCCCTGGAAGCCCCGCAGCTGACTGTGGATGTCTCTGGATGAGCAACAAGTCACAATGTCTCAACACCCAGCCACGTAATACTTAAAAAAAAAAGGTTTCTTCTTTCTTTTCTGATTCTCATACCGATATACGGTCCTCGTCAGAGCCCGAGCGGGTCCCAGCATGTCGAGAGCGTTGGGGAGCCAGTTCGGAGGTCGGTGGGTCCACTCCCGGTCTAGCTGATCTCCAATAACGGCCAACTGTCGCCCGAAGTCCTGTGCAGCTCTATCATTTATTCTACACACACACACACACACACACACACACACAAACCACTTCTTGTTCAGTATTTCTCAATGTTGTCTCTCTCACACACAACTGCTGTTAGAAGTAATCTTAAGGAGTATTCAATGATATTTAAAAATATATAAAATATTATATTATATAATATTATTATAAAATATAATTTACAAACATGGCAGCATGCAGTGTCATTTGTGTGTATATTATTTAAATTATTCAATATAAAATAGAACACATCCCTAAACCAAAGGTGCTCAAACTAGTCTTTTTTATTTTCATGGATGCTTTATTTTTGCTCCAGTGGATCCCGCAGGGTCTGAAGATGTAGGTTGTGGTTGTTGTTGTTGTTGTTGTTGTTGTTGTTGTTGTTGTTGTTGTACCTGAGGTTCATGTCCAGCAGGGCGTCGGTGCCCACCTCACCAGGTCCAGCCTGGAGGGACACGATGCGTCTCGGCCGTCTCGTTTGTTCCACCATGTCGTTCTCTGAGGAGATGAACCGGTATTATTCAAATAGTTCACTCGGGGACACATGAGAGAGAGAAAGTTCCTCGAGCTTCACGCAGGCGAGATAGCGGCGCCATGGTTTTTTGGAAAGCGTTATCGCTGCTCGACTACCCAACGTTCATAAACAGGCCTGTGTCAACACCGTGGTCATGTGACCATGCTAGGTGGTGGCTGTGATACCTGAGGACAACACAAGAAACAGGCTCTCCCAGGTTTGAAGAGATGACATCACCTGTTGGATTAAGTCCATTTACTACTGTATGTCAACAACAGTGTGTTTAAAGTTCGACAACTAGTGTGTACACGAAACTGCGACTAATCTACCTTTATTACTGGGTTTATGACTTGTTATGTTGTCCAACTGTCAGGTGTGCTCCCACCTACACACACCTGTCCTCAGGCCTTTTCCTGTTGGACCTGCACTCGTGCCTTCATGCAAATGAGCCATTTCCATAACTCAAATCCAACAAACTGCCCTTACAACCTCACCGAGAAGAAAAACAACAACACTGACTCCAAATAATGTACTCATGCTCTTTATGTATGTGTTTACTTCCTATAACGTGTAATAATAAGAAGTGTATACTTATATGGATTAATTTATTTTTTATTTTTTACTGATTAGATTACAAAAACACGATCATAATATAGCCCTAAACGTGGGGAGTGTAGTAATTTCATTTACGCTTAAGCTCTAAATATATATCCAGAGGACAGTTTTTGAGTGTCGCCTGTTGTGCCATATGTATTGTCATAACAAGGCGATGAAGTCATCGCTCGCCCAAAGCAAACAAAGGTCATTAAGAAGATCATAGATTGCACATTAAGCCTGCAGATGTGAATTAATCCTAAATTGACTAATAATATTTACAAAATAAGTATATAGTAGTATGTTTGAATAGTGTTGTGTTGGATATTAAACATATCTCTGCTTATGTCGGACTGTAAAATAGGTGTATGCACAATTTTTAAATACAAAAGGAAACTTACCTTCTGTGTAGATTAAAGTGGACGCCGCCCTGTAATACATAGAACATTTTAAATGAAACGTTTTGTTCAAGTAATAAAATGAGTATTGGTCAGTTTTTTTTCTGTACTTACAGCAGCGTCCTTTTAATCCGGTTGCTCTCAGGTAACTGCCACAAACATGGCTGGCTACGCCTTTTACATGCTGCTACCCGGAGGGAGCAGCAGGGGCGACAGCAGCACCAAAGAATAGAAGACACAGCTTTGCTTCAGCAAATACCTTAACATTTCTGAATGTTTATTTTCTGTCTTTGCAAGGTAAATTTAAAGAACATAAATATATATATATATATATATATATATTCGTATATATGTATATACATCTTGATATACATATTTGTATATTTATATCTAAATATTTCTATACATACGAATATATATATGATATATATATATATATAAAAAAGATGTATATATGTATAAATAAATATATATTTACATATTTATATCTATATTTAAATATGTATATCTAAATATGTATATACACACGAATATATATTTAAATATATATAAATAAATATGTATACATAAATATCTGTGTATATATATATATATATATTCAAATAAATATGTATAAATAAATATGTATATATAAATATATATGTTATTTAAATTTAAATTTAAATTTATTTATATAAATCGTCATTAATGTGTGCATTGTGCTTTAATACTGGCCAACTCAACACCGCCCCCTGCTGGTACGCAGTCGCACCGACGTCGTGCGATGACATCACTGCGTCCTCCGTTGCCAGGTAATTCTTCCGGAAGGACCAAACCCAACCCGACGTCGCTGAACGCTTCGTGGACCTCTTCTTTCTTCAAGAAGAAAAAAAAAGTGCAAATGAAAGTCGTGCACGTCATCACGTCCCAACGTCTGCCCGACTTTTATTGTGAAGAGTAGTTCTCCTCGCGGTGAGCGTCTCGTCACTGCGTGCAGCTTTACGGCGCCGCGGATCAATACATAGCAATTATTATTATTTTTATTGACACGAACTCAAACGATGACGACGACATGTCGCCGTTGCGCGTCCCGGTTGTGGTGAGATCGCGTCCCCGGACCGGGTGATGTCCGCCCGGCCGCCTCTGCAGCAGCAGCCCGCTAATAGAGCCCCCCCCCCCCCCCCCACCCGGCTAGCCGGTGCCGATGACTGGCTGTTTCCCTGACATTCATCCTCAGGTAGGGCAACCGGCTCTGGTGCAAGGCTGCAGATGTGCATGCATGTGCACGTGCACCGTGCTCATCTTGAATCCCCCTTCACATCTGGTTCTGTTTTCTATGTGTCGTGTGCCCCGCCCCAGTGGGAGCTGGCATCATGGCCGGGAAGGTGAAGTGGGTGACGGACATTGAGAAATCAGTGCTCATCAACAACTTCGAGAAGAGGGAATGGCTTCAAGTCACGGAGAACGACGACTGGAATTTCTACTGGTGAGTTGCCCCTCCTCGTCCTGCGTGACTCTTTACTCCATGCACACTCTGCAAGCATCATGCACACTCTGCAGCACGATGCTTGCAGAGTGTGCATGGAGTAAAGAGTATACGTGTAGAAATGTCACGTGTGAAGGTTCCTTTATTTAAAATCCTGCTTCAAAACCAGGTCCTTTGGGGTTAGTGGGCTCATCATATGGTCACAAGTTAAATCCTCTATTAGGGAACCAAGAAGTAAGAACTACCTAAATATTATTTTCCATTCGTTTCGATAGTCTTTCTTCTTTGGATAACTTTAATTCTTTGGGTCTCGTCTTAATCGCAGCATCCTCCATCTCAAACGTCATAAAAAGATTGGAAACCACTGGTTTAATCTTTTAATATGCATTTTATTTTATAGTCTTTTCATGTGTTTTGTTGGCAAAATATGAATATAAAATGTAACCGGTGACTGAAGTGGTCAAATTAATAGAAGTATGAAGTCAAATGGAAATATTCTGCTACAATACGAGTACACACACGCACATGTTCGTCCTCAGATCAGCGTAACGCTGAGAGGTGTATTTGTTTCCCGCGTGCAGGATGAGCATCCAGACCATCAGGACCGTGTTCAGCGTGGACACCGGCTACCGCCTGTCGGACGACCAGATGGTCAACCACTTCCCCAACCACTACGAGCTGACCCGCAAGGACCTGCTGGTCAAGAACATCAAGCGCTATCGCAAGGACCTGGAGAAGGAAGGCAACCCGCTGGCGGAGAAGGACGACAACGGGAAATACAACTATCTAGGTTGGCAAGAAATACACACAAATCCATCCATTCATCCATCCATCTATTCATCCATCCATCCATTCAACCTTCCAGCTGTCCATCAATTAATTAATCCATCCATCAATCCATCCATCAACTCATTAATTCATCCATCCAACAATTTATTTATCCATCCAGCCATCCATTCATCCATCCATTCAGCCTTCCAGCCGTCCATCAATTCATTTATCCATCCATCATCAATCCATCCACCCATTCATTCATCCACCCATTCATCCATGCACCCATTCATCCATCCACCCATTCATCCATCCATCAATCCATGCATCCATCCATCCATCCATCCATCAATCCATCCATTCATCCATCAATCCATGCATCCATCCATTCATCCATCCATCCATTCATCCATCCATCCATCAATCCATGCATCCATCCATTCATCCATCCATCCATCCATTCATCCATCAATCCATCCATTCATCCATCAATCCATGCATCCAGTTGAAGATGAAATAGTGATCTTGGTATCATCCGTATGTTTTGGGATGGATGGAGAACATCCATCCATGAACGTTTAGTTTTTGAATGTGTTCCTGCGTCGGTGCAGACTTCGTGCCCGTGACCTTCATGCTGCCCGCCGACTACAACCTCTTTGTGGAGGAGTACCGCAAGAACCCGTCCAGTACCTGGATCATGAAGCCCTGCGGCAAAGCCCAGGGCAAAGGCATCTTCCTCATCAACAAGCTGTCCCAGATCAAGAAGTGGTCCAGGGACAGCCGCACCTCCACGTGAGGCTCCTCCCTCTCCACACGACGGTGCAGGTAAACGGCCAAACGGCGGCGATGACGATGACGGTGCGTGTGATTCTCGCCCTCAGGTTTGTGGCGGCGGCCAGCGGCAAGGAGGCCTACGTCATCTCGCTGTACATCGACAACCCGCTGCTGATCGGGGGGAAGAAGTTCGACCTGCGGCTCTACGTCCTGGTGACCACATACCGGCCTCTGAAGTGTTACATGTGAGGCCCGGGTTCACCACAGCGCACATTAGTCGTCATCGATTCACCGAGGAACTTATTTTAATAACTTTGAAATGCATCCTGGTATTGAACTTGCTTCAGTGTCTGGACTTTTTTTGATTTAGCCTGAAAAGAGAAATTAATTGTCATTTTGGTGACATTGTAAGATTTGAAAGTAAACCGGAATGTTTTTTTTTTTCTCTATGTTTCGCCTGTGGATTTTAATCCTCAGGTACAAGCTTGGCTTCTGCAGGTTCTGCACGGTCAAGTACACGCCGAGCACCAGCGAGCTAGACAACATGTTTGTCCACCTCACCAACGTGGCCATCCAGAGGCACGGGGTGAGTGCGGCTCCTATAACGTCATCTTTTAAGATGGTCTTCTGCACTGATGGGCAAATATATCCTTTATTATAATTTATTTCATTCAATCTTCCAAAAATTCTTGACCCTATACAGTATTTCCCATAATGCAATTTAATGGTCATTAGACTTTCCCAAAATGGTCATTACTCTCTATGCCCGCCATTTGTAAAAAAAATCCTGTCTTCTGCCGAGTAAAATGTAAGCTTTGTGTATTTAGAGAAACGACATATAAGTTTGAATTATTAAAATAATAATAATAAGCTGACCTCGCAATAAAACTCTCCCAAAAATTTTATTTTTATTTATACTTGATATTTTTAGGCATTTTTATAGAAATACAACCTTCAAAAGTAAGAATGCATACTGATAATAAAACATAAATAAAAATAAAGTAAAAATGAACCATGCATCTGGCCAAGAAGGGTCATATGCCAGGGAAACACCCAAATAAAAATGTATAGGCAGGAAAATAAATAATTATGTAAACCGTGTTATTTTTTATTTTATTTATGCTTAATACTTTTACAGAAATACAATCTTCAGAAGTAAAAATGCATAATAATAATAAAACATAAAAATTAAGTATAAATTAACCATGCATCTGGCCAGGAAGGGCCATAAGGAAACACCCAAATAAAAATGTTAAAGCAGGAAAATATAATGATATAGACCTTGTTCTTTTCCAACGCAGGACGACTATAACCACGTCCACGGAGGCAAGTGGACGGTGAGTAACCTCCGCTTGTACCTGGAGAGCACCCGAGGGATGGAGGTGACCAGCCGCCTGTTCGATCAGATCCACTGGATCGTGGTGCAGTCGCTGAAGGCCGCGGCCGTAAGCATACAGAATTATCTCTTTGCAAAAATATGGCGACAGTTACTCGACTGACATTGCAGAATTACAAGCGTTTTACTAGACGCCGTGTCCTAATTCTGAGCCTTATAATACACTTATAAACCTGTAGCGGGAGTCCTGAGATTGCAGGTGCATGTGCGTCTCCAAGGTGACAACTATGTTGTGTAACATGTCCGATAAAACCTGAAACAAGGAAGTAGGAGGAAAGGGAGGAACTTAGGGGGGTAGTGGATTCACCCCGATGTGTAAAGAGAGCGGCTGAACGATGGTTATTTGAACAACAAAGTAAATCTAACAAGAGTCTTTTATTAGTGTGTGAACCCACACGTGGCCGAGGGTTCAAACCCCACAGGGCGCCACACGTGTTGCAGACTCATCGTGTTGTTACTCGGTTCCTGTTGGAAGTCTTTATTTTGAGCAGACTCTCACTTTTAAAAGCACACCTTCACGTGGGCATTTATTTTAGTTTTAAACGCACTAGGCTGCACATTTTCCTTCTTTCTTTTCTTACTAAATGACTCACATCCTCCTCTCTGGCCTCCACACACAGGTTACTTTTGTGTATTTTTACTCGCTCACACCCATTTCTCCTGCTTAATCATTCTCTCCTGGTAGGGAATAAACAATAAAAATGCCCAACATGTCATAATGACCAACCCTGTGGATCAATCCTCCCCCTAATGCCATCCTGTCTGTGCTTCTCTCCCCCAGCCCGTGATGAACAATGACAAGCACTGTTTTGAGTGCTACGGCTATGACATCATCATCGATGACAAGCTCAAGCCGTGGCTTATTGAGGTGAGTCATGTGATGGGCGGAGCCTACAGCTCTGGATTTTAATACGTGGCTGAAGACGCTCGACGTGCTCCCGCGTTGACTCTTTTAAATGCCCTCCAGGTGGATCTTTACGCGTCTTGTGTTCCGACGTGTGCCTCTCCGTATTGGTATTCAAACATGTGCCCAGGGTGTGTCTTCTAACCCAGTTGGTGCGGTTATTGCAGCTCAAAACAAGCGTTTTTTATCTTTTATTTACATTTTAAATATTGTGCTCGTCATGTATCATATTTCACTGCACCGGCGCCGGGTTTCCAGGTTAGGCCCAAACTATTTCTGGTGACGGAAGCCATCTATTCTTGGGTCCTACGTGAGGGGCTGAGACTAAATGATGTGCCACATACAGAGAGAGGAATACTTTGACTCTGTTCATCGCTGCAGCAGACCGCCACGAACGGGCAAAACAAAAAGAGAGACGCTTATCTCTTTTCTCTACTCGAGGGATCAAGTGTGTGTGTGTTTGTATGTGTGTGTGTGTTTGTTCACTCATTCTTCCTCTTTGAATGTTTGTCTATGAGCTCACCTGACCTGCAGGATCTCTCCCCTCGTGCTCTCTCCTCGGCTGTAAAGGTGTGTTTGCTTGTCTCAGGTCAACGCCTCTCCCTCGCTGACCTCCAGCACGGCCAACGACCGCATCCTGAAGTACAACCTCATCAACGACACCCTGAACATCGTCACGCCCAACGGGGACATCCCCGACTGCCGCTGGAACCGCAGTCCGCCCCGAGAGGCCCTGGGCAACTATCAAGTTCTGTGAGTGACGCGAGAATATCACCCCCCCCCCCCTCTCTAAACTCAGTGTAAACATGAGATATCCTGAGGTCGCAGGTTCAAATCCGTCTGGAATGCGTGGTATAGTTTTATAGCATTTGAAACAAGTTCATATTCCACTGATGGGGTTTGTAATGCACTGGCCTCTTCCACGGTGGAAGGAGAGTGAGTGAAGTGTTTTTATTATAAGGTGTAGTTATACTGTCAAATGGCTATTGAAGGAAAAAAAAAAATGTAAAAGATCATGGAGTTGGGGAATAGGTATTATTCTGAGAAAAAAATATATATTTGTGTGAAAAAAATTCTTGATGTTCCCTGTGTGGGAAATTTACAAGGAAATCATGGAGAGGATTGTTGCTTTTATGCGAGAAAAGTGCACGTGACATTGTTTTAGTGTAGAGGGCAGGAGGTATTTGAGTCAACTGAGGATTGTGAGTTCACTCTGAAGGCCAAAAAGTCTAATAGAGTTTATTTATTTATATTTACTACCACTGTCGATATTAGAAAGAAAGGGGTTCGGCTTCTCTTATTCTGGACTCACCTTCCCTTCGATAGCTCAGTTGGTAGAGTGGAGGACTGTAGTGGTTATGACAGAGATCCTTAGGTCGCTGGTTCAAATCAGGCTCGAAGGATGTGGCTTTTTAACCGTGTGTTGTGGAATGATTCTGTCCTGAAACAACTGAAACGAGTTCATGAAGATTGTGATGGATTCTCTGTGGAAGCAAAGTGAGTCACTGAGATTTAGGCATCTTTATAAAGTGTGGTAAGACTTTGACGGCGTCAAAGGTCTTTTCTAGTTTTTACTTTTTTTGAGATCATGGAGTTGAAGAATGGGTAATATTCAATAAAAAATGTTTTTTTAATTTGTGAGGAAAAAAAAGAAGATTTACAAGGAAATAGAA
The DNA here is from genome assembly GCA_036178185.1 of Liparis tanakae. NCBI lineage: Eukaryota > Metazoa > Chordata > Actinopteri > Perciformes > Liparidae > Liparis > Liparis tanakae. Next base: position 5,738,404 of record CM070089.1, read on the forward strand.
AAACCTCCCAAATCCGTGAGGTTTCACATGTGGATCACACTCACCTGCCATCATGGAGAGGATTGTTACCTTATTAAGTTGCTTTGACGCAACAAACAAAGGCCCAAAAGTTTAATAGAGTTTATTTATTTATATTTACTACCTCATAACATTCACCAACTATATTAGAAATAAATCGCTTCGGTTTCTTTTGATCTTCACTCACCTTCCCTTCGATAGCTCAGTTGGTAGAGCGGAGGACTGTAGTGGTTACAGCAGAGATCCTTAGGTCGCTGGTTCAAATCCGGCTCGAAGGAAGTGGCTTTTTAAAAATCCCACACAAGTTAACAATCTGCTGTTATTTGTCGAGTCTCAACAGGAACGCGTTTAACTCCCAGGTTGCATTCGGCCTTGAGGCAGAGGAGGAGCAGATTTAGTTCTTAACACAAACTTTAGGTCTCGGGTTTGTATTTGAATCCGGTTTTAAGAAAATAACATTTAATCACACGCTCTCTCCGGTACAATTGTACTTTGTTATTGTGTTGTTTTGGGGCACAGATGTTCCTGATTGAATGAGGAACACTCTGTGTAAACAAGGTGCTCCTAAAGCACACACTGTCTCAACTGTGGTGAGAACATGAACGTGTTAGCAGTTGAAATCGTTTGTGACTTAGAATTCACGCCATATTGAGTAGGAAGAGTGACGAACTCTTAAAAGTCCTTCGAGCCGGATTTGAACCAGCGACCTAAGGATATCTCACGTGTCCTCTACAGTCCTCCGCTCTACCAACTGAGCTATCGAAGGGGTGAGACTGCTCCTGTTGGTTCAGTGACGGGCTTTTGTTTGAGTAAAGCTCCGCGTTTACATAATCCAGAGACCCCTGTGGAGGCACGTCAAGAGACCCCTCACACGCATATATTTCCTCACTGCATCGTCCTTCCTCCTCCTCCTCCTCCTCCTCCTCCTCCTCCTCCTCTCCACCAGGTACGACGAGGAGCAGGCCCAGAGCGAGAACGCCGAGCGTGACCTCCGGAGCCGCTCGGGTCAGTCCCTGGGGTCAAAGGGCACCAAGGGGAGCGCGGGCGTTCGACCCGCCGCCGCCACCTGGAAGTGAGGCGACGTAGCTGACTGTACGCGACGACGACAGGGTCCAACAGGGGGAGAATAAAAAATCACAACAAAATAGGCCCCAGACTTTTTATTTATTTGTCCCAGCTCTTGAGCGGAGGGGGAGGAAGATCAACAACGGAAAGTTAAAAGGCCGCAGTTTGTTCCGCCGTATGAATGAGTAACCGAACATGTCGGGGGTCAATAACTCGGCAGCTACAGCAGTTCCCAATGAAGAGAAGGAAACACGTCCTCCACGGCAGAGGGGGAAACACGGAGAGGAAGATCCTCGTCATTGGAGACCTAAATGACAACTACACAAATATAAAAGAAAGTTGTAAGTTGTGTACAAGAGGACGACAACAACCTGAACTATGCATGATTACTGAGTCGTGTGAGAGGAAGCGGTTCGTATAAAGAATATAGAGGAACGAGAGATGTGTCTAATGTAAAGGGTATAAAGATATAATGATAGCCAGAGTCAACACTAAACGTGTATAAGAACGCAAAATACAATTTAATAAGGGTTTTTATAGGTTTATTATCTATATGCATATGCAGTCCTGAACCTCATTACTTTATTTTTGCTTGAATATTTAAAAAAAAATGTTACTCATTGAAAAATCCGAAATATAGTAATAGTGTGTTGGGAATATTGATTCAGTGACGATAAGTTAACACACTGAGGCAGGCCGTCGGGATTTCACTTTTTTTTGCGATATAGTTTATTTTCTAGTATTTTTTTAAACAGAGTTACAAAGTTTCCCCGGGTATATGCAGCAGTATAGCTCCGAGAGCCTTTTGGAGATACGGAGTTCCCCTAAAACAAAGCCCACGGCTAGTTTTCGCTTCTTTATTGTGGTTATAAACTGTGCAGCTTTTGTTGTGGACATAACTTTGCAGTATTGAGATATCTCTCTTTATGAGAAGTGCATTGCTTCCTTCTAGTTTGTGTCTGCCTTTTATTAAAATGTCCATATTGGTGCTGCCTTGACAATAAACAATTTTCATTTTAAAGCGCTTGAATGTGCGTTTGTGATTTCGGTGAGCTCGTCCTTCCCAGGACATTTAGTTATTTTAAGCATTTTGATATATATATATATATATATATATATATATATATATATATATATATATATATATATATATATTAAGATTATATAATTAGTTAGATTATATAATTAGTTCACAGCTTCTGCATGACTAAAGAGAATATATTTTGCAATGCAGGGGGACCATTTTAAATCCATCTCTAAAATTCATAATTTGTGTCATTAAAGGTGGCTTATTACATGGGAAAACAACAAGATATCTTGTGGCATCACTTTAGTTTACAGCTTAACATGCTCCTCACTTACTTTATCATTTAACTTTTATATTAGCTGTGACATAAATAACCTGTGAATTTAAGAACTCTGTTGCCATAGATTTTTATATTTAAAATGTTTTAATTATTAGGCGGGAGTACCAAGCAGAACACGTGGGTGTCAATTTAATAATATGCATCAATATAGCACAATTTCCCTTGGCAGGAGACTTTTATTTAATAAGATACACATCCAACTCATCAGATGTTTTTGCTGACGGCCCCTAGAAGCCCCTGCAGGGCCCTCGGAGGGTCCCAGGCCTCAGAGCAGGAACCAGTGCCTCAGAATAAAGTAACCAGAAAAAAAGTTTTCAGGGGATGTGACGTCAGACAGCCGCGCCTCTCCCTAACTTGTATGATGAAGGGCGGAAGTCATCTGAATGACAAAATAAATGTAGGTTTTGGCACTCGCTGTGACACTGTGGTGCCTCTATTGCTTAGAAGAATGGAACCTAATTACGAGGTCTAGACTTGATTTTATGTTATATTTAGGCTACAAAAAATATATCTAGAATATATAATGGTCTCAGATATGTGTTGAAAGCATATATCCTTAAATAATGTAGCCATGGAACAATGGAAATAATTATTTTCAACAATTAAAAGTCATGCAGACAGAACCACATCATCGTTATATAAATATACTATTTTGTTTGATCATCATTACCGATGCATTACTTTGCAAGTAGCGTATTAATATGTCAGTCTAGGTGGCTCTAATTTTAAATGTTCTACTTCTACGCTTAGACAGGTTATTTGTACCTATGCATTAAGTCAGCATATGTGTTATATGTAAATCTGCACTGAAAAAATAGTACAGTAAAGCACAACATTTCCTAATGTATATAATAGAGTATAGGTAAAATGTTTACTTTTCCCCCCTTTCACCTGCGTGTCTTATTTTGAAAATACTGACCGGATGCAGCGGCCCTTACCGCGGCCAACTGACGCTCGTGTCAGTCAGTCGGTTGATGGTGCTGCTGCTGCTCAGCAGAAGAAAACGGGCGAAAAGATTTGGAAATTGACGCCGCAAAGAGAATTAACTCTTTAATTAAACGACACTAGGTAAGCTCAAACTCAAATGTTTACGTTGTGACGGTTAACCTTTTAATAAAAAGTAGTTTTTGGTTGTCGCTTATTCGCCGACGTTTTTGCTAACTGACGTTAAAGTTCATACTTCCCGATGGGAGGAGGTCGGTGCTGTGGTGGTCAAAGTTTATAATGAGATCATTTAATATCAACTATACTAATATGAGTAATGTAGTGGCTTTATGTGCTTATTAATATATACAAAACAACTTTAAACTAGCTCATAGTTAACTATCTTTACCACGGTTCTCGTGTATTTCGGGCTATCGGAAGTCCAACAGACTTCGCTGGTGAGTTCATGGAGCGCCGTCAGGTTGAAGCTCCTCCACCAGCTGCCCCCGCGGGGCTTGTCGTGTGTCTGTTCGGCGGAGAGGACTCGACGTGTCGCCCTGGCTTCCACTTTGTCGCAGCGAGACACTGCGGCTCATATGCCCGGTGAGAAAGGGCGGGGCGGGGTTTAGTAAAGATAACCTCTCGGTCGGTGTCACTCCGTCCTGCATGCTGAGCCTCCAACACACACATACATAACTATATATTAGGGTTTCTCATTAGCATCTGGTGTCCTAAAGTTATATGTAGATTCATATATATATATATATATATATATATATATATATATATATATATATATATATATATTTCTCATCAGAGTCAGGGTGTCCCAAAGTGACACGTGCATAACTATACATTAGGGTTTCTCATTAGGGTCAGGGTGTCCGTGTGTGTAGTGTTCTGATCACTGTCCACGTGAGGTTATTAATCACCCGGCGCAGGAAGCAGGAAGCTCTCCTCTTCATCACAAACAGCCAGCGCTCATGCCGTTGTCATGAATCAGTGGAAGTTGGTCATCATGGAGCTCAGTTTTGAGACGTGCCTAGTGACAGCAAGCTGGTCTAAATGTACATGTGCGTGTGGTTTGTCTTTTTGGGGGGAGTAGTGTTGTCAAAGTAAAGCAGTAGTGAAAGCTCTGTGGTTCCCCTTTTTGTTCTGCAGGAGGGAGGGGGGGGGAATGTGAAATGTGATTGCTCCATCTCAGAACAGAGCTAAACTTAGAGCGGGTATCTCAATTTAGGCTGAAGGCTCTGCTCTCCATTTCTTTATTGGCGTGTTCTCTCAGAGCTCACACACACTCACACACACTCACTCGCACACACACAAGGTAGTTATATGGACATGAGCCAGTGTCTAGCAGAGTTGAATCATGTAATTGAACTACTCCCACAAGCTAGAATCCAAGAAAGCAGAAACAAAGTTGTTGTTTTTAGACCAAGTTTAAATGACTGAATATGCCATCATAGCTAAAACAAATTTGCTAATATTTTGATAATTCTTCAAGCAACAATGACTGGTTCACACTCTTAATTGTGAGTATACTACATAGTATAATCGTGTAAACTGAATATATTCTGGCAGTGGTTCTTGGACAAAACAAGACATTTGAAGGCGTCACTGTGGGCTCTAGCAAATCATAGCCACCTATTTTCTGGCTTTTGACAGACTAATCCCAGATCAACCGAGAGAATAATCAGCAGGTGAATTGATGATGAAAACAGTCCCGAGTGTGGTCATTGTAAACACAGTGAAGCAGCTCCGGGACACTTCGGATGCAGTCAGACGTCAGGCAGACCTGGGATTTCTGTCTATGGAGAGAATCGGTAACGTTCACGCACAATCGGTATAAAAGAAAACACCACAACGGGTCACAGGGCGAGCAGAGGACTGTTGTTCATGGCACCTTCCTGAAAAGTCTGCAGCTTTAAATGCATCACATGAGACCTTCCGTGCAGGACGGAGGGGGTCGGGGGGGGCTTCCACAGGAAAATGTGCAGAATTCGGTGACATCAGGATCTCCCCTTCCCTGTCGTGTAATACACTGAATTTCCCTCTATTATGCTCCTCTCTTTGCTGCCGGTGGAAAACGCTTGAAAGTGTGGAACAAAAGCCATTGTTCTCCCCTGACCGTGGAGCGAGGTGTTTTGGACCGGTCGGTTCCGATGAGGCTATACGGCTGACCCCGGCGTTGATGGACCGGCCCTCTCGCTCTAAAAGCCGGAGTGAGTTATCGAGGTTTCCACATTTGGACGTAGGCCTCGCTCCTCGTGTCGGACCAGCTGTTGAGCTCGTATGGAGAAGGAGGGCAGAGGTGAATGACTGACGGGGAAAGTTAAAGTCAAGGTTATGTCCTGCGGTTGCCATGGAAACTTTTCACCTCCCCGGGCTTGTGTGCAACAAGAGGGAAATAAGCAAAGGAATGGTTGTTTTTTCATTTTCTCTCGCAGCCCAGTCGGGATTTAACTCGCCGTCCTGCTGGGAAATGCAATATTGAAGGGATAGAGCAGCTCAGATATCACAGTTACTTTATGCAACAAGGGAAGGAAGTGGAAAATATATATATTTATATATCAGCCCTGCTCAGATAAGCACATTTTCATGTGATTAAGACATTGAGGCACGGGCCAAGTATTTGTTAAGCATGCTTGTTATGTAATCGCACTCTTCCTTCAGCCCCCAGGATTAGCTCTTGTTCTGATGATTGTGAGTTGATTGTTACTAGTTTTCTTTAATTTTAAGTAATGGTTGGTAAATATGAGTACTGGGGGGAAGGAACATGTGTGTCATGTGTTCAAATATAATCTAGTAAAGAATCAGAATAAGCTTTTTCTGACCATGTATGTGCACACACGCTAGTAGGATAGTATAAAAAAAGACAGAATAGCAATATAAATGTACAATATATAAAAAATAACAACAGTGACAATGTTGTGGGGGATATTAGTGCAGAAATAAAGTGTTGATAGTGCAGGAAAGAAGCTGTAAAGTTTATTTCTTTGGCGAGAAAGTTGAATAATTACAGTTGTTTGTTTTTACAGCAATATAAATGGAAGTTAGAGACAGAATTATGACGTGTTTGACTACAAATACAATGATTTATTTCTTACTCATAAAGAATAATTACAATTCTTTGACGCTGACATCCAGGCGGTCAAAAGTTTTCAGGATGGAAGTATTTAAATTGAAGTCGTGCGTTCTCGCTCGACGTTGGTTCTAGTTTACGTGAGCGATCGCGAGTGCGACGCGGCGCCCCTCAGGATAACTGTGCACACACACCGAGTTACCCTCAGGGTAGCTGTGCACACACACACTCCCCCTCCAGACGGTACTGATTAGGAAGCCCGACTAAACGTTGCGATTGCGTGACATTATTCTGCCGATGTCCTTGCTCTATTCTGTTGATAAGGGCGACCTGCCGTCTACAACACAACCTCCCACATCTTTATTCTCTATGAGTCAAATGTGCTGAAAAAAATATATATAACACATTTATATTAAATCTGTGTGCAGCTTTTTGACAAAATAGCACTCAGGTCGTCTCCTGATGACATTTTCCACTCGGTGACCTGAACACACGGTGTGAGGGCAGCTACGTCTGTGGCTGTCAGCCGTGCACGACCTCATCACTGCTTTGGAAAAGTCATGGAAATATGTTATATGCGTATGTTAATTCACACAGTGTTTACTGAATGCGTTGCAATTCTCATTGCTAGTTTATATACGACATTTTATCACTTTTTCATTTATACACCCGAAAATTTCACAAAATGTGTTCATGGAAATTTGGTTTAAAGTCCTGGAAAAGTCCTGGAAGTCCAATGGTCAACACGCGTATGAACCCTGATATTTAGTTGCGTCTTCTTCATCTATCTCCAATGTTCCTCATGGCGCTCGTGAAGAGTCCTTTGGCCTCTCAAGTTGCTTTCTGTTCCAGTAATAACACGCCCATCACCCCCGCAGGCGGGCGCTCTCAATCGTCATTCTCGAATTAGCAAGCTACTGATATTTATGCAAATGTTGATACGAATTAGTAAAATGGGTTGTGAGCCGGTTGGGGCACGGTAGCTTTTGAGGAATGCGTTCCTTCTCTTTTTTTATCTTCAGGCTGTTGTCGACGAGCACATTCCTCCGGTGAATATCCCTGTTGGGTGTTTGATTGAGAAATCACTAAACCCGTCATCTAAGAACTCCTGAAATCAGGCATTTGAAAGCAGGACGGTTGTTTCATGTGCTCCTCACTTCACATTGTAGATGGAAACCTGTCCAAAATGTCCTCATTCCCGTGTGTGTTTTCATATAGTGGCGCACAGTATTTGATTTCCAGTGTTCTCCTTCAGAGTGACAGATTAATTGGACTTCAGACCTGAACGGTCCACACTCCAGTGTTGTTTACAGTCGTGGGTCAAGCTGCGTTCAGTGGTTTTCACACGTTCCCGATGCCCTGCGGAGCCGAGGGCGTCCGGACCGACGGTCCCGTTTGTGTCGATTACAGCAAACCCGGGAAATAGTTTCTGTGAAAGAGGAATCCCAAATTCATTGTTGTTGTTTCAGTGGCTGTGGGAAGTCATTTTCCTGATGTTTTACTTGTAGATTTAGCTAGTGGAGCCACTTTATTTAAAAATAAAATAAATAAAAAAGTCTCTTTCTCAGGGCTTGAAACGCATGGAGTGTTGTGCGCAGCATCGTTGGACATCAGAGGACTTGTTGCCATGTTTAGAGAAGATATTTATGGCTGGATCCAAGTGTCCCTGGTGTCTCGCTCTCTCTCTCTCTCTCAGTGAAGAATGTGGACAGCTGGAAAAGCCAAAAAGGGACACGATGACAAGGCTGGGATGTGGGATAGTGTGTGATTTTGTTTCATGCTGAGGAATAGGCCCCTCCCATATTGTTGTCTCTGCTCACCCTGCTTTCGTTTTGTAGAAATAATTTAGTGAAATTGCGCAAATGTTTTATTTTCTGCTCGTCGAGGAAGTACGACAACAATCGAGAGACGAGATGTCACTTGACAAGGCTCTCATTCACGAGGACATGTAATCAAATTATAATTTGTCTTGGAAAAAAGTCACATCTCCGTGTGTGTGTGTGTGTGTGTGTGTGTGTGTGTGTGTGTGTGTGTGTGTGTGTGTGTGTGTGTGTGTGTGTGTGTGTGTGTGTGTGTGTGTGTGTGTGTGTGTGTGTGTGTGTGTGTGTGTGTGTGTGTGTGTGTGTGTGTGTGTGTGTGTGTGTGTGTGTGTGTGTGTGTGTGTGTGTGTGTGTGTGTGTGCGCGCCTGATCTGATTGCGAACTACAAACAGTTAAAGGGAGGATTGTTCCCAAGCTAGCAGTGACCACAATACCAGCCTCTGTCCAAGTCATGCCCTGTAGGGCGCAGGCCACTGACCACTGGCCAACACACACACTCACACACACTCTTGCTGTCTCGCTCAACCGAAGAAGGCCTTGTGTGTTCACACTCGGCACTAAAATGCATCCCATGTGACCCGATCACGGGGGACAGCTCCAGATTAGAAAACAGGTATTGACTAGATATTATTGATGATTGAATGGATGTGATCAGACTAGTAGTCTAGAAAATAAGAATAGAAACTTCTTAGGCTGTACCACGACGATTGATTGATTTAATCATTTAATTCTGAGAAAAGGTTGCAATATTGATTTTCGTTTTTTATTATTTTGACCAAGATTTTGAATTTTTCCTTATTGATTACTTGTTTTGTTCATAACGGATCAGAATATTGAGAACATTCTTATGACTAAGAGAGAAACTTAAGAGAACCAACTCTAACTGAGGGATATTTGGCCTTTTTGTTTGCAAAATAGTTTCTATTTGAGTTTTGCGTCTTGAGTGGCATTATAGACACGTTCTCAATCTGAATATATGGTCACAAGAGAGAGGAGAGGAGAGGAGAGGAGAGGAGAGGAGAGGAGGCTGATGGAGAAAGAGAGGAAGAGGATGGAGGGGATGAATAAAAGAGAGCCTGTTGAGTTTGATGAGAGAAACAGAGGAGCGTCTGTGATGCCCTTCTGAAGGAAGCGGAAGCTCCCCTCTGTGTGCTTCTTGACTGTTTCTCACTCACACACACACACACACACACACACACACACACACACACACACACACACACACACACACACACACACACACACACACACACACACACACACACACACAGACCACGTGGTTCAGTTTGTCTTGTGTATAAATGGATGGGGAGAAAAAAGCCACCTGCAGTTTAGATTATCAAACCACATCACACACACACTTCCATCCTCCCATCTCCTCCTGAGTTGCTCCTCTTGAACTATTTATTTTTCTTGGGCCTCCTATCAATGTCTGAGGAATGTTGCCACGGCGGAGCGGCGTCGGCTCGACGGCGTCCTTCAGCCGGCCTTTCACCTGTTAGGAGGAACAAGTGCGCGACTGTTCAACAGAGCCATTAAACAAATAGGTTTCCCTGTTTCCGTCTATATTTAATAACTCAACGGTCTCTAATGTTGGCTCACTGCAGGCTATCTTTGAGAATAAAAGATAGCCCCCCCCCCCCCCCCCCCCCCCGCAGAACAAAACTTTAGGATATCAGCCGCACGCAACAGAGACCTTTTTTTTGGATTAACTATTGTGTAGCCCAGCTCTTTTTTTTGATTGGCTGATAAGTAGAGATGCACCGATCAGGTTTTTTGGTGCCGATCACCGATCACTGAAATCAGTATCTGCCGATCACCGATAACACCGATCACCGATCACGGTGTCGATTGAAGCATTCTATTTATTGTGTAGCATTATTGCCTCTTCACTATGAGCAAATACATACATAAAGCACCTCAAACATTAAATAAATTACAGATGTCTTTAAAAATGTAGGACTAATTGATACATTAAAATGGATTGATTGCTATTGTAGGGGATTTTAGATATGTATGGAACACATCTGCATCATTCACTTCCTGGAACTCTTGGGGAAATCCATTTACAGAACTTGTTTTAACATACAAACCCTTTTTTTATAAACTCTTCCTTTGTACAGTAAAAATGTTTTAATGTTAGCATAATTTAAGCTAAATCTCAGAAACGATATATAAAGATACAAAATCAGTTCATTCTTAACTTGTATATGTTAATGAATGATTTGTCGACATCTTATTTTGAAAAACGGATGTTGTTTCAAGTGGTTATTTCCGCTAACTTTGCAAAAACCTGATGTTTTGTCACTTAAATCCTTCCGCTAACTTTATCAAACCCCTCCGCGCTCCCGGTGCAATGCGTTCACCGTGAACATCAGCGTGGCTAACGTTGGCGCTGCGGCACATTAAAACATTAAATAGCCGAGTTTTTTTTCAGCGTGATAAATACGATGTGTGTGAGTTAAGACCGAAATGCGTGAGTCTCACCTCAATGCGTGAGACTTGAGAGCCCTGGAGGCTCGGAGCTGCATCTCATCGCACAGGTCGCGGCACACTTCATGTTTCAGCCCGGCGTTGCGTCTGATCAGCGTGCCGTGTTTTAATCGTGTCGTGCCAGTCTTATCAGCACATGTCGTTGTGGGATCGACAGCAGACTGACGGTTCATTGAACGGGTCTCCCTGAAACACCTGAGCCAGGTGAACTCAGCAGCCACAATTTCCTGCCTTTTTTCGCCACAACCGTTTCCTCACAACCTGAGTCGGACTCATTCTGGGGATTTGTCTTCTCCATATCGTGAGGTTTAGGAAGAAAGTACGAACTGACAGTCGCTTCGCCGTGGTCCATTGTTTACAGAGACACCGCTATTAGACTCTTTGGATTCGCGCGATAACCCCCAAGACCCGCCTCCTCTCACACATCAGCCTATAGCCGTGCTCCCCCCGCTCTCACACACAGGCCAGCCTTCTTCTTCTTCTGTTTTCGTCTCCTTTCTTCTTCTTCTGGAGTTAATGTCGGTTAGCAAACCAGTCATTCAGGCATTACCGCCAACTATAGTGGGCTGAAGTATAGAACAAGTGTGTCAGCAACAACAATATGTAATAAAAAAAAAAAATCTGCTAATTTACTGGTCGCGCATGCGAGTTGATGAAAAATTTACTCGCATTGCGTCTAATTTTAGGCGCAAAATGCGACCATTTGGTCGCAGTCTGGAGCATCTGTACCAATGAATATTTAAAAAAATATTTTTATTATAAAAATGTAACCAGCTAATAGTTGATAATTATACTAATAAATAATGTATGTAGAATTGCCATAAAATATTAATTATCAATTATTTACAGATATTCAACTAATATGCTTGTTTTACTTTGTTATTGTTTCACTCTAGTGTGAGATATAACCCATTAGATAAGACATACTTTAGTATTTAAAGACATTTATAACACCTCTAAATACATATTCCTTCCACACTTATTTATAGTGTGAATTATCTGACGTATCTGGCATTTGTAACAATCCAAGAGGGTGTATTGATAACACCTTGTGTTTCTCTGTGTTGTTCCAGGCCCTACACACTGAGTGTTTCCCCGGGCAGCAGCGATGTCGGGATCCTACGATGAATCCATGACGGACGTCTCCAGCGACAGCTTCTGGGAGGTGAGACGCGCGGATTCCTTCCCACCACCTGCCCCTAAATTTCAGCTCATGATTCTACCGTCGACATTTATTTAAAATGATGCCTTCGAGCAAACGTCGGGCGATCCCTGGCCTTAACCAACATCTTCTGGCTCTTTTTTAACTCATCTTTTTGTCTGTTTTTCCGGGTTTCAGGTCGGCAATTACAAGCGATCGGTGAAACGGGTCGACGACGGCAATCGGCTCTGCAACGATCTGATGAGCTGCCTGCATGAACGAGCGCGGATCGAAAAGTCGTACGCGCAGCAGCTCTCAGAATGGGGAAAGCGCTGGCGGCAACTCATAGAAAAAGGTAGGAAACAGTCCCGGGGATTGTGCTCTTTGCTCTCTGTTATTATATATTAGGATATTAATGCATTTGGAAAAAAACAGATGTATTTTCCCCAGAATTCCCATGAAGCGTGTTAAATATCTGCTCCCTCAGGGCCTCTGTATGGCACGTTGGAGCGGGCGTGCGCCGCTCTGTGCACGGAGGCGGAGAAAGTGAGCGAGCTCCACATGGAGGTGAAGTCGACGCTGATGGGCGAAGACTACGAGAAGCTGAAGAACTGGCAGAGGGACTCCTTCCACAAGCAGATGATCGGCGGCTACAAGGAGACCAAAGAGGCCGAAGACGGCTTCCGCAAGGCCCAGAAACCCTGGGCGAAGAAACTCAAAGAGGTGTGGCGACACTGCACTAGAACGACGTGTGTGTGTGTGTGTTGTGTAATGGTTGCACACGTCATGTGTTTTAAACTACAAACAGCCAAGCGGTTACCACAAACAAGTCACTTTTCAAGTCACTGATTACACCCGTGGCTCACTCACCTCCCCTCAGTTCACATGATTACACATCACTGACTCGCTAACTGTTGTTTTCCCTCCACGACGAGCCTGCTTACTGAACAACAACGGAGGCAGAAGCCGGTCGCAGCCTCTCGCTCTTCAATCGGAAGCTATTGGTCAACATTATCCGGCAACTGTGTCCCGCAGCTCTCGGTAGAAGGGAAGGAAACGCGGAGGGCCGACGGGGAGGCCGTCGCTGCTCGGTTCAAAACGGGGTCAATCTATTTCTACCGCTGCTTCTTTCATTCTCGAAGCCTGTTTACTCGGCGGTACGCGCATTCCTCTCCGCTTCTGTGCACGCGTATAAGAAACGTGCACGTCCAAGCATTTGTCCGTGCAACGTCTCGTAACCTCCCCCCCCCCCCCCCCCCCCCCCATTTCCTGTATGTGTGATGTCGGAGGGCGGCGACATCCTGGCGTTGTCATTGAGCAGCGGCAGAACAATACAGGGTTGTAGCCCGGCTGCTTTATTGATCGACCAGACAGACAGACAGACAGATAGGGAGAGGGGCCAGTGGGTAGAGGGCAGAGAGGAAATTAAGCTAATTAACTGGTTGAGAGAACGAGGAGCCGGCATGGGGGACCTGGTCAATAATAGACACTCTCAACGGGAGACGGGGTCCGACTCGTCGTCCTCCTGGGTTTTATTGGATTTGACACGCCTGCTCCATCACATCAGACCGGCTGCCCCCCCCCTACTCATGACCTTGTGGTTTGGTCACGTGACCGCTCCGACCCGAGTAACACCGAGACGCTCTTCAGATGTCCCTAATTCACAAGTTGTTCAACGCGTCACGTATCAAACTCATCAGTGTTTCCATGTTGTCTGCAGCCGCAAATAAGAAATATGTTTCTCTGAGCGGGATATGGGTACGTCATGATTCCTAAAACGACACACGTCTGGATGTGTTCATGGCCTTAGTCACGAAGAGAAAATAAAGTCATTTTGGGAAAAGATGGCTCCTCAACAATTTTCTTATTAAAATATGTTATTATTGGTGAAAATCAAATAACTTAATCTCAAAAAAAGAAAACATAGTTGCAGCTTGCACTTAAATCCCTGTGTTTTCACACCTCCACAGTCAATTTCCTTAAACGACCGGCCCTGTATCTTTTATTTTGTCCTCCACAGATGGAGATTACGAAGAAGTCGTACCACTCTGCCTGTAAAGAAGAGAAGCTGGCGGCCAGCAGGGAAAACAACGGCAAATTGGAGAGCAACAACACCCCCGAAGCCCAAAAGAAGCTCCAGGAAAAGGTGGAGAAGTGTCAGCAGGAAGTGCAGAAGGTAGGCGGCTACCTCTGGAAACGGATGTCAAGATTGTTTCTTTCTAGAAAGGTTCCTCAAGGTAATGATTGCTCAATAACGTTATAGTCCGGCCTCACCGTCTATTCAGACTGGCAGAGCTCACCCTCATTACTCCTTGATGGCTGCAGGGCATTGTTGCTTTTGTTACCCGGTATTTATCACGATGATCTTGAGTTGAAACTACGGTCCTGTGTGCTCTGGGTGTTTGTCATAACTCAAGTAAAACCATAATATGCTTTAAAATGTTCCTCATTCCTCCCAGACTAAAGAACGCTACCAGAAGTCCCTGGAGGAGCTGGACAAGTTGACCCCTCAGTACATGGAGAACATGGAGCAGGTGTTTGAGCAGTGGCAGCAGTTTGAAGACAAACGCATCTGCTTCTTCAGAGAGCTGCTGCTGGAGGTCAAGCAGCACCTGGATCTCTCCACCAATCACAGGTCGGACACAGGACGCTCACAGTGGACGCTCTTCTGCAATCGTTTGTCTGAATAATGTCTGAAATATGCAAAATGCAGCTGTTGCTTCTCACCTAGATGACAAAAACAAACATTGCCTCCGCAGGTTCCAGACGATCTACCACACACTGGAAGACACGGTCTCTGCCACTGACGTCGAAGACGACTTGAAATGGTTCCGGTCCAATCACGGCCCCGGCATGCCCATGAACTGGCCCCAGTTTGAGGTAAGGCACCCTTGATTTATGCTAATACCAAGAGAAGGGCCCCGGTGCCCTCCCAGGCCCGTTGTAGGAACCACCGGTAAAGAGAGCGGTGGAAATGGATACTCGTACTTCGCGGTGACGATACGCCACGGGCGGCATCGCAATAGCTTTTTCACAATGTCACACGTAGCCCGAGCCGGAGGTAAAGCCCGGTGTCATTTATCATTGACGTGATGCCGTTTTGGCAGCAGGGGGTGGAAGTCAATCTCTCCCCCCGCAGCCAGAGTGTGCAAGGAGGAATTTGCTTTCATGGCATCTTCCCAACAGGAGGTGAAATAAGAAAAAAGAGGATGTGGAAGACAGGAGCGATCGATGCGCTGGCGACGCTACAATTTGTAGTTCTTGTGAGCGCTATTGCAGCCACGGCTGTGACGAGGCGCCGCCTTCCACTTCCCTTGTTGCCAGGAGGCTTTTCTATCGTGGTTTTAGAACACTTCTTTTCTGTGACATGATACACACACACAGTGTGACATAAACCTGTTAGACGGCTTCAACTTGGTGGATATCCAAACGCTCTGCAAGCCACCGGCCCGTTAGTGAGAAGCGATCCCTCGCCCGCGACCTGAGGATCCGACTGTCCACACTGACCCACTTCCCTCTTCCTCATGTCTGACAGAATTTGGTGTGGCCCCATCCTCCTCGCTCCTTTAGAAGAAGGTCCATTTTAGTGAGTTGTGCATGGTGGGAGGGCTGCTCTTTTTTTTCACAACAGACATGGGAGGGAGATCCTTCTTTTTTCTCTTCTTCTTCTTCCAATAACACTCCTTACTCCCTCTATTTCTGTGTGTGTTTGAGGTGGTTGTGTGGGTATCAAGTTTCAAAGGGTATTAAGACACTGAGGTCCAACAGCATTGTGCTCACCTGCTATCAGGATGTTTACATACCTCTTCCTGGGTGTGAGGAAGTTACTAGAATGAGTCTTTGCCTCTATCACCACAGCTCAGACTCTCTCTTCTTTCTCCCCTCGTTGAGCTCTGACCCGTCATGTGAACCCTGCAGGACGGCTCGGCATCGTCTCAGGGAACACGAGCCAGGCAGGAAAGCCCTCTGATCTTTAAAGGTTCGAGGGGCCGATGAATCAGAGGTGTCAAACGAGGTTGAACTCGCTCAGCCATGGCGTGATTTATCCGGGAATACAAATCAAAGTCATTTGTGGGCAGAATTTGAATAAAAACATGGTCAACCATCATCATTTCCTGCAACTGTGTTGCCGTTGTGGTGTTGCGCCTCTCCCTGGTGAGCCTCTGGTGGAGGGGAGACTCCTTGGTGCCGCGTTTCTTCCAACAGGTGATGGATTCTGTACCTGGGTGTGTGTCTCGGCTCATCCTCCGCCGTGCGGCAGAAACACTCACCGTGCATGTCGGGTTTCACAATCCCAGAGCGGCCTGTCAAATGTTTTACAGATTCTTGGTGTGTGTGTGTGTGTGTGTGTGTGTGTGTGTGTGTGTGTGTGTGTGTGTGTGTGTGTGTGTGTGTGTGTGTGTGTGTGTGTGTGTGTGTGTGTGTGTGTGTGTGTGTGTGTGTGTGTGTGTGTGTGTGTGTGTGTTTGTCTGTGTGTGTCTGTGTCCGCGTCCGTCCGTCCAGGACTGGTCCATAGACCTGAACCGAACCCTCAGCAGACGAGAGAAGAAGAAGCCCTCGGAGGGCGTCACACTGACGGGCATCAGCCAAACTGGGTCAGACCAGCCGGTCCAGCCCGCCAAGACCAGCAGCAGGTAGATCAGATCAGCTATTTCTGTCTCTCTCACACACAGTAAAGGGAGCAAGTGTTCATAACACACAACACACTCACCCTCATCCAGACTCCCCACATCAGAGATACTTTGGCGCACCACACCACACATGGCGTTTTCTTTTTCCTTTCGAGGAATGTCTTGTAAAAAATGACGCATCTGGGGGGAGAGGAGGAGGAGGAGGGGGGGGAGGTCCGGGAGTGACGGACAAAGGTGTACAGCCGTTCCCGTGGCAACGGTAAACATTTGGTCACAGTTTGTTGGGAAAGAATTCATCCCTGCGAGACCGGACTTGGAACATAGTTGAAAGCGAGCCAAACACATGATGTGGAAATAAATACCTCACTTACGCACACACGGAAACTTTTAGAGCATTTCTATTACTGGGAGGTTCAAAGGAGACAAACACTCATCCTGCTCCGGCGCTGAGAAGGTTTGCGACAAAGAGGGAAGGAAAGTTTATGCTAAATAACTTGTTTTCATGGGAGGGAACATCTCACAGGCGTGTTTGAGACTGGAGTGGGTTTGATTGGCGGTTGTTAAGCGCACGATGTAATCTTTTTAAAGACGAGATAAGAACTCGGTATCCCCGCGGGGGGAGATGTGTGGTGTTGTGGCAACAGCACCGAGGACACAACAGTGGTCCGTCGAAACGACGACAAACATGCGACGAGGTAAACGCTCCTCATGCGTCCGTCCACAGGGCAGGAAAGCGTGTGCGTGTGCATATATATGCGCGTGTGTGTGTGTGTGTGAGATCGTTTTAAATTTTAAGTGGCGTTAGTCGCGATCGTGCTCTTCGGTGTTCTGGCAACTCTCCCCTCGTTCGGACGTCGGTAGGAAGCTTTGAGGAGTCGACAAAGGGAATGTAAAGCACGGGAAGCATTTGACCCCTGACCTCTGGACCGTTGACTCCCCCGCGCAGCATTTACTGCACACTGTTTTCATTTGCCCTCCTGCATCTTTGGCCGTGACGGGCGCGGTTAGTTTATGAAGGAGGTCTGGGCAGGTTGAAGCAAAAACAGACGTATCTTGATTGAAGGGAGTTTACTTTTTTTTTTTTAACCATTAAATAGCCATTTGTGTCACATATTTGCCCTTTTTTATTTTTTAAGCTTCAATGATTTTAACACCCACCGGATAAGATATCCAACTCTTTGAAGACGTTGAGGCGTATGTGATGAGGCGGGGTGTGTTTGTTGACTGAAACCAGAGAGAGAGAGAGAGAGAGAGAGAGAGAGAGAGAGAGAGAGAGAGAGAGAGAGAGAGAGAGAGAGAGAGAGAGAGAGAGAGAGAGAGAGAGAGAGAGAGAGAGAGAGAGAGAGAGAGAGAGAGAGAGAGAGAGAGAGAGAGAGAGAGAGAGAGAGAGAGAGAGACTATGCAAACAGAGGCGTTAGCGTTCCTCCTCACACTCGAGACCCAGCTGATCTCCACAGCTGTTCACGGTCCAGTTGTTCAGTCGACGGGGAGCAGAGAGTTTCCTCTGATGCCGTTTGAGAGGTTTGTTCCTCCATGCGGAAAAATTAAACGTCCGTCTTCAGAGAGCGTGAACACCCGCACAAACCACAGCTGACAACTGAGTGTTTCATGTGTCTTCATGATGTTTTTATAGCTTTGTGTTAATTCTGACTGACGCCGCGAACACCAGACGGTCTTCAAGTAGAATTGTGTTTATCTGTTTAGTCTAAAACACAGTTACTGATACTGGGTTCATTATGGCATGGAAAAACAATAATTACTGGGTCATCCATCGAGTGAAACAAAGCCACAATGCCTCGGCCCCTTGGCCACTACTGTAATACGTAAACTCGTTAGCCGGGTATGCTATCAGGTATGCTAACATGTAAGCATGTCGACGGCCCCGTGGGCGTGTCTTCCTGTCTGTGTGCAATGCAACAAGCAATCTCTCACTGTGTCCCATGCTGCCAGGCTGGCTGTGCCCACTAACACAGCACCAGTGGGCATGAACCCTTTTGATGAAGAGGTGCAGGAGGATGATGATGAGGAGGAGGAGGAGGAGGAGGAGGAGGAGGAGGAGGAGGAGACGGCCGTGGAGCAGCACACCACAGTCAACCACATCAGTGTGAATAAAGAGGAGATAAAAATGTTGGTGAACAGAAGAGAAACCCTCCGCCCCCCACGACGTCCCCTCCGCCCTTCTTGTGTCTATCTCTGTGTCACGGAGCGCCGATCGCGTCATTTCTTTTGTCTCGGTTACTTTGATCCCTTCTTCTTCTTCTTCTTCTTCTTCTTCTTCTTCTTCTTCTTCTTCTTCACGCCCCTCTCTCTCCTCCTTCAAGGTGGCAGTGTGTCGTGTTGCTCTGCATGGTCTCGCTGGAACGCCGGCGCACGAAAGCCTTCACGTCTCGCGGCGTCTTGCACAACGTCTCGTGTCGGGCGCATGCCTCTGCCTTGGGAAACGTCTTACAGTCAGATCTGAATGTTGACGCTCATATTGGTCTTTTATATCACTTTTCTCACAATTGCCCAACGATTCACATGCTGCCTAACTTCAAAAGAAGTGTACACACAAATAAAAAGTTAAAAACGCATAAAAAAAAGAAAATCTGTTAAAATACATGTGGGAATTGGGGCCATTAATCAACAACAACAAAAACAGCGAAACTGATGTTTCAATGAAGGGCATTGGCGACAGGTCTGACTGTAATCACTTAACATATGTGCGGGTGTGTGTTCGTTGTTCTTCAAGTTCACTCTGGTGTTTAGGTGGCGCCCCCTGCTGGCCATTCAGGTTAAACTCAAATCATGCATTCACAACAATGATTTGCCTTTCTCGATCTCCTGTTGCCGTGTGTGTGTGTGTGTGTGTGTGTGTGTGTGTGTGTGTGTGTGTGTGTGTGTGTGTGTGTGTGTGTGTGTGTGTGTGTGTGTGTGTGTGTGTGTGTGTGTGTGTGTGTGTGTGTGTGTGTGTGTGTGTGTGTGTGTGTGTGTGTGTGTGTGTGTGTGTGTGTGTGTGTGTGTGTGTGTGTGTGTGTGTGTGTGTGTGTGTGTGTGTGTGTGTGTGCGCTCTCACTGTTGATCCCAAAGAGGCACCGGAGGAACCTTTTGAATCATTCGTCATGCTGCCTGAACCAAAACGCTTTCTTCGTAGCGCCTGATGGCGAAAGCCAGCATGCTTTGCACTCGTTGAGGATGTTTTCAGGATGAATCCCAAAGCCGTCACTGGATTGACTTTAACTTTCCCCCCCACCCCGTTGTTGTATTTATCTTTCTGGCTTTTCTAACTCGTGGTGGTCCCTGCTTTATTCCCGGCATGCTGGACCGCACCGTCGCTGCGTAAAGGCCCTCGAAGCAAAAAAACATGAAAATATATCTTTCTTTCTAAGTGTCTCTTTTTGTCCGCCCGTCCAGTGCGAGCAGCACGGAGAAGACTCCCGATTGGTCAGACGAGGACACGGGCGCGAACCCTTTCTCCACCAACGGCGACGGGAACCCATTCGAAGACGAGCCGGCGGCTCCGGCCCTCTCCGTAGCCGTCAAGGCCCTCTACGACTACGACGGGCAGGAGCAGGATGAGCTGACCTTCAAAGCAGGTCCGTGGGGTGAAAGACGACAACAAAATTCAGAGACTACAAAAAAAAACTAATATTCATCCCTCTCTCCTCCCCTCCTCCCTCCAGGGGAAGAGTTAACCAAAATCGGAGAAGAAGATGATCAGGGTTGGTGCAGAGGTCGGCTCAAGGATGGGAAAACGGGCCTCTATCCCGCCAACTACGTGGAGGACATCCAGTAAAACAAGAATGAATACATGTGAAGAGGGAAGTCGACGTGCGCGGCTGGGAAGGAGAACCACGCCGGCTTATTTCAAACTCCTTTTCTCACCGGCCCGGTGTTGGAGAAGAGAGGTGGCCGATTTTATTTAAGAAAAGGACCACTTGAGACGTTACTCGCCACAGACTGACTGATGGGAATAAAACAACGAGGCGAAGAAGAATCACAGAGGGGAGAAAAGAAAATTGCTGTCAGTGTAAGATACGTTGTTACTTAGAATCCCATTTACGCTGTTACAAAAATAATAGCCCTTCAAGTATATATATATTAGATGAAAAAGAAACGTATGTGTGAATTTATATATTGTTTAAAACGAAACACTGGGATGACACACTGACGAATCGTCTTGCGATGTTACGTGTGGCCTCGATAAGCGAGCCTCTGGATTGTTTAAGGGAGATGACCCTTTTATAAACACCATTATCTATTTTTTTTTCTTTTTAGGTTTGAGCCCATTTCTACCTGATCCAGTCCATAACTGTTGATTGATCCATATTCCTTTGACAAAGTGGGCCCTTGTGTTGAGATTATAGTGTGACGGGTTTGACCTGGTTTTAAAAATCCGTGCGTACTTACGTCGTTCATTCCTTTTCAGGGTTTCTGCGATCTCCGTTCAGTTCGACTGTTGTGGTTATTTTATAAGGAACGATCAAATCAATTCGAGCCTCGTGCCGACGTGGTCTTCATTTAGTTCTCACCGGGTCGGTTCCTCTAGTCGTTGCGATTTGAATGTACATTCACTGATTGTGTTTTATCACTTTTGATTGTTTTTGCTGACTTAAGCTTGCTTTTTTCCTTTCTTGTACTGACTCATTAACCCTGGAACAAAGTGCCCTGAAGCTCTTCACGAGAGAGAAAAAAGTCAATACCTTCTGTTGATTGTAGATTGTAATACTTATTTGGGTTATTTCTTCATCACAACACTGAAAGTTTCTCACAAAAGTGTATCACACTTGAATCTCCACGTTGTTATTGCTCTCACAGTCAAGTTATGGGAGAGTTTTTTTTTTTTTGGGGGGGGGGGGGGGGGGGGAAATATATTACAATTTACAGCAATAAAACCACAGCCAAGTATGGTATTGCATACATGCATGTAAATAGCCTGGATGAGAACTATTAGAATTTAGAACAAATTAAGCATCGATATCAGATGATATGTAGTTTGAAATTGATTGTTAATTTATGATGCCACAAGTGCTTTTTGTTTTACTCTTGTTGGAATGCTGTGACGGAGTCAGTTTGTGCGGTAATCAAATGTTTTATGTCAGATATCCCCTGAATCTGTTATTTTGATATATTTGTAAATATGACAATTTTTTTTTTCCAACACAGAGGGCCATAATCAGAGTTAATCATCAAATATGTGAATAATTGTTAATTTTCCCTTAGGAAGCTATATGATATGAACGGATCTACCTGTTTTAATTACCTGAATACATATGTTTGGATCAAGTATTTTGTAGGATTCTTTATTTTCTGCAGTCTTATTTCCCTTGCGCAAGCTCAAAAATATTTTTCCCACTTTCTCGATGAAATCGTTGGAGAGAAGAAAAAAAGAAGCTATTTGATGCGTTTAACTGCAACACAAGCGGAGGATGAGTTGCTCTCTATCTTACTGGCGAGAGAGGAGACGTGTCCACGTTGTCGGGGATGACGTCATAACGCAGCAACGGCTGTACTTGCACAGTGAGGTTTGTAAAACTACATAATAAAAGAATTTATTGGAAGAAATACACTTTGGCTTTGTCTTGAGTAGAGATATATTTATTTTCTTTAACCTTCAACTTATGATGTTAAAATATTTACGAGATTTAAAAAATAAAACAAAAAGTGTAATGTTTCTCTGTGTATATGTGTTAAAAAAAAGTGCACTTTGAATATAATTAATGTAATACTTAACATCAGTAGTTTGGTTGTACAGTTATTTTATTTGTAGAGTTTCCTATTGCCGATTTAAAAGTCAATGGAGGCAGATCTGCAGTTAAAAAAAGTGAATTCCATGCTAACTTGCTTGATTATAGAATTTATGAAATTAACTTCACTTCAATCGTAAACACAATCCAAAAAGTGGGGAGGCTTGTGCCACTTTATACTTCAAATTCACACTTTTATTTGGGGGATGTATGTCCCATTCCAACATCTGAAAGATCTTAATTGGCAATTATTAGTTAACAAACATATTATTTATTTTGCTGCAAGACTGGGTTCAACAAAACCCCTTCTAAGGGAGAATAATTATAGTGTAAGCATATTAACTGAGTAAAAGTATTTAACTATAATTAAAAGCATATATATATTAAATAGTAATTCAATTTATATATAAAAATGTATAAAAACATAAAAAAGGAACAAAAAAAGTACTTACATGATCTAGATACGTCCTCAGCCACTGCGACTGGCGCAACGACGAGAAAAACGACATTACCCAGAAGACCTTGCTACAATAACACAACCACGGGTTCATTTGAACCAATCACCGCTCGACTATGACGTTGCCCCAGTGACGTGTCGTATTCAGTCGATTGAGGAAAATACAGCGGCTATTTTTTTCATCCTACAAGCTGCGTGGCTGTCTAATCGTCAGTTTTATTCCATACACAGAACAATGTCCGAGCCCGGCAAGCAGGACATCGCCGCGATTTTTAAGCGACTGCGCTCAGTTCCTCCGAACAAGGTGAGAGTTATTTTATTTAAACGGCGGCGGCGGACTCTATTTTAACAAGGAAGTTGAGCTGAATGTACCTGACACGTCGCACTGTGAGAAAACGCCAAAAGCTAGCTGTAATGCGTGTCAGCTGAAGTGAACAGTTAACGGCCAACTGCTAAATCACGCGACAGTTCTTGATGAATCGTGGGACATTTATTAAAGCGGATTAAAACGTGTGAGAGAACGTGTCAGCAGAAACCAGATGTTACGTTAGCCGAGTGGCACAGCCGAGCTAGCTAACGCGCTACGTGTTTGACAGTTGACCTGAAGCTCTGGCTGTGTGTGTTAAGTCTTTCACACTTCCGTCCTCTTGGAAATGTAAATACGTGATCGCCATACATCCGGGTTTACATCCTGTTTTTTTAATTTATGTTTAGAGAAAGAGTTAATTTATGTGCAATCACCAACAGCTGTTTGATTCAGTAGCCAGATAGCGTGAATTACAACATGCACTTCGGACCGTTATGGTTACAAACACATTGTTTACTCCCACTTTCTTTCTATTTTAATTGATTTTGATCTTATGATCCGGAATGACCGTTTTTGCTTTTTTCATTCAACTATAAATTGCCCTGTTTTATATATTCAGATCTTCCTGTGCTCACTTCCTAGGTTTGCTTTGACTGCTCGGCTAAAAACCCCAGTTGGGCCAGCATCACCTACGGTGTGTTCCTGTGTATAGATTGCTCTGGGACACACAGATCTCTTGGAGTGCACCTGACCTTCATCAGGCAAGTCAAGACCTATTCATTAAGTGTACTTTCAGGAATATTAGTGTCTCACAAAGCAGTTTTTAGAAGGAACAGAGCTGCCAACTCTCACGGTTTCGCCTTGTGACACACGCTCTCTCACGCCACACAACCAATTTCTCACGGCAAAAGAAATTCTGATTTGGGCCGACTTTGTTGTGTTGCACAG
Source organism: Liparis tanakae (assembly GCA_036178185.1). Taxonomy (NCBI): domain Eukaryota; kingdom Metazoa; phylum Chordata; class Actinopteri; order Perciformes; family Liparidae; genus Liparis; species Liparis tanakae. The sequence continues at coordinate 5,762,383 of CM070089.1, forward strand.
GTCCACCGAGCTGGATTCCAATTGGTCGTGGTTTCAGCTCAGATGTATGCAAGTGGGAGGCAACGCCAATGCGGTCAGTCCCTGAATGCAGCACATCAGCGCACTGCTTGCGCGACACGTGTTATTTAACCTAAAGGGTCGACTTTCCTGTTTATATATCTGTAGATTTCCTTCTTCAGTCAACATGGATGCACAACCAGCGCTGCCAATACCAAGTACAACAGCCGGGCTGCCACCCTGTACAAAGACAAGATCAAGACTTTAGCCACACAAGCGACCAGACTCCATGGCACTGAGGTAATGCAGACGAGTTGGTTTACTAAGAACATCCCATGCTTGCAGGTTGAGTGGAAGAATGTAAACAAATGAAACTAACTTCTTGTTCAGTTCCTCTTTGCTTATCACATTTTGCATCAACAATTCTGCATCTTTAAGTGCTCATGTTTCTCTTCTCTGTCCAGCTGTGGCTTGGCAGTCAGGCTCCTCTCTCCCCAACGTTACCAGATGACAAGCAGTTGGATTTCTTCAGTCTGCATTCACAGGTATAGGAGTGTGCTAGCATTGCTTCGGTGTGATTTTTCATCCAAAAACCTGCTTGTTAGATACCCACTTAGAGCGATGTGGGATGAGTAATTGTGCCACGTGTCTCTGTTCAGACTCTTCCTGACAATTTGAACATGCCCAAACCGAGTCTCAGCTTCGCCACATCAGAGAAGCCTTCAATCGAGCAAACGGAGGAAGAGAGAAACGGTATCCACAAAATACAAACATATCCTTATTGTATCTATTTCCATCCTGTTTATTTGGCTCGTCCCACTTTTATTCACATTTACAATCTCTTCAGGTAATCTAGATGATGGTCCCAGTGTGGATATGCTGAGTGGTTCTCCAAAAGCCAATGCAGGTTGGTTTATATCCTTCACTTTCAGTATTTCCCTTTTTATTTTTTTTGCCTTGTATCTGAATTATTGCTAAACTGAAATGCAACGTTGCCGTTCTTCACTCTCTCCAGAGCCCTCATCTCTTCTGAAGAAGAAGCCGAGCGCTGCCAAGAAAACGGTGCGTACTCGAGTATCTTTCACTGTTTATGTCGTCGTAAGTCTGTTTTGTTCAGACTTTGCATGTTTTGTAACAATGCGTCTGCTTCCAGTTGGCTTCCAAGAAGGGTGGCCTGGGCGCCCAGAAGGTCAGCAGCAAGAGTTTCTCCGATCTGGAGAAGAAGGCTCAAGCTGCCGACAAGCTCCAGGAGAAAGACGACCGCCCCAGTGCCGCCAAGAACAACCAGCCGGAGCAGTCCTTGTGAGCTCCTTTACTGTCTTTGATGGGTTTCTACCTTCTTCTTCTTCTCCTCCCCCTCTCGTTTTGTCATTTCCTAAACTCGCCTCCCTTCCGCCCTCCCAGCTCTCCGTCCCTGCGGCTGGCCTGTCAGGATTTCGAGCAGCAGAGGAAAATGGAGGATAAGAAGATGAAGGGCTTGGAGGGGAATAAGAAGCTGCAAGCGGAGCGACTGGGCATGGGCCTCGGCATGAGGAGGTACGATGGTGGAGAGGCTGGTGGTCCTGTTGCTGAGCAACCTGAATGTTGCTCTCACCAGGGTTCAATAATTAAGGAAGATAATTAACATTTCCAGTGATTTGTTCCATACAGTTCTGTTCTTCTGTTGTAATTGTCTAGCAATAAAAGTTATGGAAAAGCGTTATCGTCCATTAAAACGTGTCTCCTTGTCCCTCCTCCCTTAGTGGAGTGTCTCACTCTGTGACATCAGACATGCACATCATCCAGCAGGAGAGTCCGATGGGGAAGAAGGAGCAAAGGACCAAAGCACGACGGTTCACTGAGGATGATGAGGACGAAGGGTCCTTCAGCTCTAGGTCAGATACATATTGCTAACGCTGGTATTATTAATGTGTATTAGCTTCAATTTGTGTGGCAATTGCTGTTTAGTTTTAAAAGTGTTATTTTTTTGAATATTCTGATCTTGTAAATATTACATTCGTGGAGTGTTTTCTTTGCTTTCTTTTTTCTTTGTTTTGAATGAACTGTGAGTTGCATTAACAATTCCATTATTATATTTTAATCTGTCATTATTCTGTCCTTCTCTTTTAGGGTCTTGTCCCGCTTTGAGGATCAAACGGAAACCGCCGATATCTTCGCGGCGAGGTGGGACGATCGAGGTGAGGAGGGTGGCTGGATGAAGGAGAGCAAGAAACCAGAGCCGGACTTCTTCCTGGCCTCCACCATCACATCTCTGAACGACAGGTAGGGTGTGTGAGTGTGAGTGTGAGTGTGAGTGTGAGTGTGTGAGTCCTTGTGATGTTTCACTACTTGTTATTTCAGACGGTAGGAACTTAACATTGGTGTTTATATCTTGACCGTTTGGCATCAGACCCACGGGCAGAAGAAAACACGAAGCCGCCCCGGCGTCGGACACAGGAGAAGCTCAGAAAAAGTTTGGCGGCGACGTGAAAGCCATCTCCTCCGACATGTTCTTTGGGAAAAAAGATAACTTCGAGGTAAAAAAGAAAACATACTCCGCCCTTTTTAGATGTTGTGTATGCTGTATGGATTGGGTTATTCTTTATTTATTGTAGATGCTCAATGTGGTGGTCAATGTTTTGTACAAGGACTGTAATTCCTGGTGTCGGTATGTCGGCTTGTTTATATATTTATTGTGTTTTATTTTGATCTTGTATAAAGGCTCTAATGTGCACCCGCTGCTGTGATCCTGAACTTCCCCCACTGTGGGACAAATAAAGGAATATCTAATCTAATCTATAACTATGTATGACTCAACCTTAAACAGAACTCGAGTGTCTCTCCAAAATAAATGTGTTCATGTTTCTGTTCTTCTAGTACGAGGCCAAATCTCGACTGGAAAGATATTCTGGGAGTTCCTCGATAAGTTCAGCGGACCTGTTCGAGGATCCAAAGAAACAAACCGGTGAGAAACTACTGCTGCACCACCCAGAAACGATTTAATATCTGAAACATGGCAATAGAATGAAGTGTAATTACCCAGAGACGCACCGGGCCTTGTGATGTAGCGTTGTTACTCTAGGTGAAGCCATTATGTTGTGGAGAGGCAGGATGTCCCGTACGAGACTCTCACGACAGATCTGGACCAATTTTGTGCTAATTAAAATTGGGCGGCGACATAAACACTTGTGTTAGTCCGAGTTAGTCTGTGCGTGTGTTCAGCGTGTTCCCTCTGCGTCCTTGCAGCGAGCTCCTACCGCCTGACCAACGTGCTGCCCAGCGCTCCCGACATGTCGCAGCTCAAGCTGGGCGTGCGCTCCGTCGCGGGGAAGCTCTCCGTCATGGCGAGCGGCGTCGTCAACACCATTCAGGTGGGTCCCAAATACGACTCCCCCAAAAAACACCAAACATCTTCTCTGACGAACGTAAATATTTAGCTTTTCTTTTCCCCTTCTCCTCCAGGATCACTACAGCTCCTGAGCCGCGGTGCGCCTCCTCTTGGGGTCAGCGCCCTTAGTAGTCGTCTTCTCCTAAACAGAGTCAGATAAGTTTCCCAGTGAGTCGCTGGGAGCCAATATCTGTTCTCTGAAGGCATCCGAAAAAACACCCTGAATGCATCTAGATCTAGTTTTTTATTAGATTGTATATGTGTGTGTGTATATAGATATATATATATCTATATATACAAGAGTTGTTTGAATCAGGAGGATCAAGCACAATATTTTCAGTGGAAGTAATGCCCCCCCCCTCCCCCTGTGTACAGTACAGTTATGAAGAATATTTAGTTTGCAGTTTATTGCTTAGTTTGCGTTGAGATCTTCGGGAGGGGTTTAATTATTTAGAAGTATTATTATATGTAGCACAGGGTTTATGATGTTTTCAAGGATGGATATTTGCATTTTGATTCCTTTTTTGAGTTGACCGAGGTTAAAAAGATAATAAACGGTGGAGACGATTCAGTTTTGTTTTTAATTGGTCGACATACTCTCAACTCATCACAAGCTTCTTGTGTTTTTAACGGTGCTTGTTTTGCACATTCCCAGGGGTGTGAAAGTGTCCTTTCTGTCTCCAAAGTGCACTTATATTTGCTCCTTTATAACCTATAAATATTATGGAAACTGGAAATTGGCCTCATTGGCACAGACGCTGTATTATCTGTGTTGCAGCTATCTGTTTATTATCTGTTTTTGCAGCTTTTGAAAACTTGAGTTTTAAAGGAAGATTTTGACATTTTGGGGAATATGCTCATTCAACTTTCTCGCCAAGTTGAGAAGATTAATATCGCTCATATCTGTCATATAACACAGGCTGTAGCTGCGTAGCTTAGCTTAGCATAAAGACTGGGAACAGGGGGAAACAGCTAGCCTGGCTCTGACGAGTGAAAAGGTGCGAGAGTTCTAAATCCCGTCATCTAATTATATTCTCGAAGCGTTCTGCTTAACGGCGTCAGAACGTGGCTGCTCAACGCATTTTATTTATGTATCTCGATGCTGTTGCTTTGAATCGGAAAAACTTTGCGATGACCTAATAATCGATAATGTGCTTTAACTTTTAGTAAGACTTTTTGAAGAGGTGACCATTTAAAGATGATTTGGGTTCTTTAATTTGTAGATGTATTTTTTTGTTAGTATTTGTGTTTACGACTTTCCAGTCACCTCTTCTGTATCTTTCAGGCCCAATACAAATACGAATGTGAACACCCCTTTACAGCCCTCTTTAATCGTTGCTGTAACACACACTGCCATGCCTCCGGTCATATCTAGAGCGCACAGAGATGGTATGATTTTTGGGATTTCATATTTAAAAGCAATAGAAAATATGGTTGCTATCCGTACATGGCTCTGATGTGGAATAACTTGGGCTTCAGGTAAAGTTAAAGATATCTAACTGCAGAGCTGAGGGACTAGAGTGTATATCCCCGATCAGCTGCAGGATTATATTATGGTTATTCCGCTTAAAGAAAACACTAAAATTGAAAGTCGTAGACGTAGATCCTTCAACAACCAAATATTAAGTTTACTCCATCACTCGATGCCTTAGTCCAAGTATCTGGTTGACGGTCCCTCGTGTTTTGCTGTGGAGTCGTCCGATTACCTTCTTGCACATTATTTGTTCTAAAAAATTGCACGTGGCAGCTTTTTTTGCTTGAATGTATGAACTGTATTACAATTTAACCCTTTGCCTCTCAGTTGACGTTGCGTCCGTGTCGTACTTTAATTATTATTTTCTCGGTTGATTTTTGTACGATATTTTTTTGGTTGTCTTCTGCCGTTTTTAATATTGTTAAATGTAACAAAAACTAATTGTAGCTTGTATTAGTTGCTTGACCCTTTTAGGGCCCAACAGCCGATGACGCATCCGGCTGTTGGGCCCTATTACGTATTGGTAGAACTGTTCAATACAAGCTGTATAGTGCTGCTGCATACAATGATGTATAGGGCTTTTAATTACCATTTATAGAAAGCTACAGATAATCAAGTTTTGACATATTTTGACACTCAAAATGTAAGTAAGATCTTTTTGAAACATGCCAAATAAATGGTTTGTGCTGAAGCTCTTTTACTTGTTCATTTTGTGTGTATGCAAAAAAAGTGTCTTTCATAAGTTTACATCTTCGTTTTGTGTGTTCCTATCAACAGTTTTAACCCCAAAAATAGTCAATTTAAAGTGGCATAAAACGGAATAGCAGCAGATTCACACATTTTAGTAGCTGTACATTTTCCATAATAAATTACTTAATTATAAGAAAAAAGGTCTTACGTGATCTATCCGTTGTCTGATCAATGAATCATTAATTATTTTAGCTTCTACTTGGAGGATATCATTATTTATCCAGCGACGCTGGCAGCCGCCTACGTGGCTGGCTGATGCGTTTACGGTGCTTTGTCCGCGGTCGGAACTATGAGATATACAAATTATAACTAAGTATATGGTAGAATGTTCACGTTTAATTAACAAATAATCATATTTGTTATGTTTGATACATTTAAAAGACAAAAACATCCAAACGAGGGTTACGTTTGCCATTTGTACGTCTGTTTTAACCTCGCAATTCTGTCAAACCTTGTAGTTACGACTTTTAAGTAGAGGACTTGAAGGCGGCATTTTCCCAGCGAGCAAGGGATAAGCAAGCGGTCGTTTTTTATCGGAAACTCTCGCGAAACACAGCTGCGAAATAGTTTTTTTACGGCATTATGAACCCATCTGTGCGAGACGTGTGTTTTAAATAGCTGGACTTCTTCGTATTGGTTGAATTAATTCAGAGTTTTTAAAAGAAGAAGCTTCCAAAGCGTTAAAAATGCCGACTGAGTTAAAACAGAGGAAGAAGTCTCAAAGCGCGAGCGTCAAAGATGAGACGCCGAAGCCCACGACGGAAGCCGCGGAGAACGCACATAAAACGTCTTCCAGTTGGGACGTTAGAGGGATAATGTGCGTGTTGTCGCTGGCGGCATGCGGAGCTCTGAGTTGGTATGTCAACAATCAACATTGTTTGTTTGTTTGTTTGTGTGATACTGAAGTCGTCCTCTCCGTCATCAGGGTCGTGCTACAACAGAACGAGAGGTTTTCCCAAATTGATGAAAAGTACAAATCTTTACACGGAAAGACTTCGAGTCTCTTCGACATGGAGGAAGAAGTCCTGAAGGTTTCTGCAAAGGTAAAAAAAACTGAACGCAGCGAAGAAAATGTGTGCTTTATTATTAGTATTTACATTGCACAATATATGTGAATGTAATTTAATTAGATTTATAAAAAAGTCAATTTATAACTATTATTATACACGGCATTTTGATTATTCGCAATAATAATGAAAGTCACACATTTAAATTCCATGCATCTCAATGAAAGTATTGAGATGGAGGCAGAAAGACACCCTTTATAATATATGTTGTTATTCTGTCATTTGCGTGATATTATGTTTGTCCTTTTGTTTGTTTTAATGTTTAGTTTTAAATGTTTTATTACACAGCGGGTAGATTGGTAGATGGGTTCCAGGTGGTTTTAGTGAGAAGGGGGTAAATGAATGGGTCCATAGAAAAGAAGAAAAATCACAGAGACGTCGGTTTTACAATTGCAGCCCCTTTAAAACAATAAATGAATGAATGGAGCGACTCGGGGACACAACGCCCTCCACAGAGTCCTGTGGCGACGAGAGTCGCCGGGCAGAATCTGATTTATGGTCGAGGGTCACAGGTCAAGAGGGGCGGGACCTACTTCCTCACAGTGTATAAAACCTTCTGCAAGCGTAACTTTGTGTATGTTTGTTCTTTTAAAATGTAAGAAGAGCACACGTTGTCTTCGTCTCCTTCCATTCCTCCTCCTCATCCTCCACTTGTGTCGCACACACACCTCCGTGCATGTCTGTAATGTGTGATTGCCGAGGACCGTAGAGCCCCCGCAGAAACAGCCCTCCTGTTTTGTGTTGCCGCCGCAGCTTGCCGCCTCCGAAGACGACCTCCGTGAGGCGCTCTCCACCGTCTCCCTGGCGACGCGGCTCCAGCAAGACGTCGCCGCCCTCCACGCCGCCGTCATGGCCATGCAGGCCGACGAGAACTCCGCCTCTCGCGACCTGCAGGCGGTGAACGCCCGCTTCCTGAACGTGACGGAGACGTGGCAGGGCCGCCTGGCCGCCGTCGCCTCCGAGCTCGCCGTCCTGAAGGCCGAGTCTCGGGAAGCCCACGCCGGCGCCGCGGGGCGGGTCAACGAGGCCGAGCAGAGGGGCCGCTCGCTGGCGGAGAGGCTGGAGGAGCTGGAGGTCAGCACCACGAGGAACGCCCGCGCCCTGGAGCGCACGGAGGGCGACGACACCCAAAAGTCGCGGGATCACCTGGACTGGAACACCAAGCAGATCCACAAGCTGGAGGGGCAGATCGGCGGCCTCGCCAAGAGGGAGGCGGAGCTTAGCTCCCAGCTGCGGGAGCACGTTCCCCGGGCGCTGCAGTGCGAAGAGCACCTGCCCCAGGTGGAGGAGGCAGTTCGCTCCATCCTGAGGCTGGCGGGCGACCTGAGCGGGGCGGAGAAGCGCCTGGAGGAGGTGACGCTGCAGGTGTTCGGCACCGAGGACAGCATGCTGAAGGCGCTCGGCGAAATCCTGGAGATCAGGCGGGAGCTGGACACCCTGCAAGCTCAGAACAGCATCCTGAAGATGAAGAACGAGTTGTCCGTGGTGAAAGAGGCGGTCCGTGAACTCACCATGGTGCTGCGGGGGACTTCAGAAGACAGCCTGATGGACTCTGAGACTCTGGAGGACGCAGGATGGAAAGAGGAGGAGGAGGAGGAGTGGGCGGGGGAATATGACGCGGATGAGACGACTAAACTTCTCCTCGATGACCTCACTGAATGATGTCATTGTTTTGATCCAATAAGCAGGAGTGGTTGGCTGGAGTTCAGTATTAATGTGTATCTGAGTGTGATGGCAGGAAAGCAGCGCTGCATGAATGTGCTCCGGTGTTCACGCTCTGTGTTGCGCAATCGAGAATATTTATTTTCATATTTGTTCAATGTGGTGACATTTCAGTTTTTATTTTTATCAAAAAAGCCCAATTTCTATGACGATATTTATCTTTGCAGGCCAAACAGTCGAGCTGCAGCGAGAAATTAAATATTCGGATAGACCAATAATAATAACTAATAAAAAAAAAAAAAAAAAAAAAACTATTTAATTTGCTATTTTTCCATGTTTGGGGTGGTTTAGCTCAGTGTGGAGAGTGATCGTCCCGTAACCGCAAGGTAGCACGTTCGATCCCCGCTCTCCCCATTAGTTGCAGCCCGAAGTGTCATTGAGCAAGACACTGAACCCCCCCAGCTGTTCCCCGGGCGTGGTGCTTCACTGCAGCCCACTGCTCCTTCATAACGAAGGATGGGTCAAATGCAGACACAAATTTCCCCATTGTGGGATCAATAAAGTATACATTATTATTATTATGATTATTTATACAGTAAACTTCATCTTTTTAGGTTTTTAGGACTTAAAGCGACACTGTAACTTTTCCAGTAGCGCCCCCTTCAGGTATTTAACGTCTGGCTCTCGAGCCATATATGGCTCTTCCACTCACAGCTGATCGAACAGCTGATCGATGCGCGACCGGCAGCCGTCTCGGCAGCCAAAGCGAGCCGTTCAGCCGTGGCATGTCATTCTGTCTGTACGTGGAATGGCACTATATGACGTTGCGTAATCACTGCCAGACAGCAACTCGACGTACTTCCGCCGGAAGTACCAGCCGGTCCCAACATCTTACGTTCAGGAATTTTCTGGCCACAGACCCGAGATGGCAGTGGCGGAGGAGCAAATCAACATATTAAAAGTCATTGTAGCGGCACCATTTTTTCAAGCTGTTATTTTGAGGTGGAAAAGTTACATAGTGGGGCTTTAAAAAACAAGGATGCTTTTTAATTTGTTTTAATATGTTTTGTAGATGTGTAATACATCTCACTGTTTTTGATGACTTATTACATGTCCATCAGATTTTTAAAAGCACGGCACTCGTTTCATCCCTTTGAACTTAATCAATAAAAGCACCTTTTTTTACTGAGAAGGTTGTGTTTGTATTTAATCCTCTCACCTGCTGAGACCCTCGATTCCCTCCCTGTGTTTTTCATAAATGTCAATAACCTTGTGACCTTTGGATGAATGTCACCTCCTGAACACAAACTGTATGTCCCCGTTTTAGTGCGAGAGCGTCCAGCTGATGCTGCAGGCTCTCGGGGACCAGCGGGGGGCTCTGCGGCCTCAGCTGGAGGCTCTGGAGCAGGACGTGGGCCGGCTGGAGGAGTGGGCCTCCGGGCTGAATGACAAACGAGCTCAGCTCCAGACCAGCCAGACCTCGTTGAGAGACGCCGTCGGGCAGATCGAAGAGCGCACCTCCGCCATCGCAACAGACTTCGCCAACAAGGTGTGTAGGATTGTTTTAGTTGAATTTAAATGTCAAATTAACATGTAAAAATCCAAACATTATCACATAAAAAGCTGTAAATCCTCCCATTCGAGAAGCTGTAACCAGAAACGGTGTGGCACTTTGGTTTAAAATATCACAAACATTTTTTTGTCCTTGCAAAATATAAAATGTAAATAAGGTAATACATTTAAATTTATTTTATTTATTTTATCAAAGAGATCCCATTTTAAACTTTAATCAGCACACATATATTAAATACAATCTCTAATGTAGCTACGATGAAGCCCTTATTTTAGTAGTAAACAAATACTTTGTTCCAATGGTGCCCTTCTGTCCTTCTGTTTCCCGCCACTAGGTGGCGTCAGTGAGGACCGATGTGCGCAGGATGCAAGGCCTGCGGTCCGAGCTGGAGTCTCTGCTGACCCAGGTGGCGGAGCTCGAGGACAAGGCCTCTCAGGTGGAGGACAGCATGATCAAGCGCATCGGGGATGTGCTGACCGGCAGCATCGACCGAGTGGCCGATCTCCGAGCCGCGTGCGAACGCAACACTCTGGCCATAGAGCAACTGCGCAGGCGCGTCCCCGAACTCGCCGCGGCGGACGAACAGACTTCTGAGCGCCTGCGGGAGCTGGAGAGCGGCAGAGCGCGCCTCATACGAACCGTGACGTTCGCCAGCGACCTGAAGCCCAAAGTGGCCGCCATCAAGAGGGACTTCGGGGCCTTCGAGCCGCAGCTGGCGGACCTCACGCTGCGGATAGGGAGGCTCGCGGAGGAGCTCACGAAGAGAGAGCGCGAGGTCGCCGAGCTCAGACAGACACTGGCGAACCTCACCGCGGTGGAGGCGGAGTTAAACGTGACGTCGCAACAGGTGAGCGATATGGCGGATGTGTCATGAGCCTCGAGGTCAGAGGTCAACGCTGTCGAGGGATTACTGAAATAAATGTGTTTATGACACCAAACGTTGATCTGGTTTCCATAAGTTATTGAGAAGTGTGAATGACTCAGTCTTGCCCCTCCCCCCTCTCTCTCTCTTTTTATTATTGTTTTGTTTGTGGACAGATTGTGTCTATGCTATATCGTCACACAACCGTGCATTATTATTATAAATGCATTAATAATAAGCAACCTTGATGAATATCAAGGTTGATTATTATTATTAATAAATAATAATAAACCTTGATTATTATTTATAAGTATTATTAATAATAATTATTATCAATCTTGATTAATAGTAATACTATTATTATAATCAAGGTTGATTAATAATAATAATAGTATACATATTAATAATAATCAACCAGGTATTTAAGTAAATGTATTTATTACATTTAAAGTAGCTTTTTGCTCATTATGGATCGAATGTTCCACCTTTAGACAAAAGCTCCTCATTTTAAATGACGTATTTCAAGACTTGAGAGTCTAGTTTCTTTAAAGGGACGATGCAAATCTTTTTAAAGAGCGTTCCTTGCATCCCCCTCGGGCGCTCTACATTTCTTAAACGGTCCACTGGAGTCCAAAAGCCTGGCAGCCAATCACAGCTGCAGCCTGAGGCACATTTCTGCACCTGGAAGGTAAACCTTAAACCAGTAATATAATGCCGCTTAATAAATCTAAATTTGTGTGAGACGTTTACTTAATAAATTCAGAATTATGCAATTGAGATGGAATTCCGTTCAGTTTTTTTTAGCACCCTCGGGGTAAATCACGCCTCTCACCAAGCGCTCGCTCTCATTCCCGCCATGACGTCACGGTGAAGGCAGCTGAGGATTTAACCGGTTATGTCACCGCAAGAAATGGTTCCTTCACAGCTGGAGGTCAACAAGAGATTTTCTTTATTCTTGTAAAAAGGAGTGCTCAAAAAAAGCTCATTATTGCATTTCGTTTGGTTTAAAAACAACAACAACAAAACATCAGAGGAAAAAGAACTACAGTGCAGAAAGAGTGTGTTTGAATTCACAGATTAGCAGCAGGCTACAGCTCTGCCCCCCCCCTCCCCCCCGCCCTCCCTCCTCTTGGCCTAACGCCCCCTCATTGGCTACTTCTCTACCTGATGATGCAACACCGTGACCATCGAGTGTGTGACGAACACTTCTTCATGAAAACCCGGGGGGGGGGGGGTCGACAGACTTTAGGGGATCGTTATTGTCACGTTTTCATGTTTGTTGGTGCATCCTGATGTCACACCGCCGACTCCGCCCCCCTACTTCTTCTTCTTGGAGCCTTCGGATAGGCCGGTCAGCGTCTCCGTGGTCTTCTTCAGGGTTTTCTGGAGGGCCGAAATGGCCAGATCGTGGGCTTCCATCTTGGCCGCCCCGGCTTCCAGCCCGGCCACGGCGCTCCTCAGACCCTGCAGCTGCTCCGGCTTCACGCTGCCGCCGCTGCTGACCTCCAGGGCGGCGAGCCTCTCCTCCAGCGCCGCCGCCTGCTGACCCATGCTGGAGTCCTTCGACGACAGCTTGGTCTGGGCGCTGCCCAGAGCCGCCATGTTGGACTGCAGCTCCCCCAGGCTGCTTTTCAGGGCCTCCACATCCCCCTCCACGCTGGATTTGACCTTCTCGGCGTTCTGCCCCTGGGCAGCCAGAGTGCTCTCGTGGGCGTCGCTCTTGGCGAACAGCGACTCCACTTTGGCGGCAATGTCCGCCACGGACGCCGACAGCGAGTCTCCGACCTCCTCCGACGTTTTGAGTCGGCCCTCCAGGTTTTCCGACCTCCTCTGGACCCGCGTGGCCTCGTCCCGCGCCTCCTTCTCCGCGTCGCGGGCGGCGTTGGCGGCCCGCTCCACGCCGCTCTCCAGTGCCTCGCTCTTGTCCTTCAGGGCCTGGACGTCGGCCTCGGCGGCGGTCAGCGACTGCCTGAGATGCCCGACGGACTCCTGCACCACCGACCTCACCGATTCCACCTCCTGGGACAGCGAGGCCACTTCCTGGTTGCGGGTCTGGAGCTCGGACCTCACGGCGACCACCTGCTCCCTGATGGAGTCGGCCGAGGTGTCGGAGGCCCGTTTGGACGCCGTGATCTCCGCCACGGCGGCGACGATGGCCGACAGCTCCTCCTTGATGAGGTCGGGGTCTTCCATGTCGCCCAGGCGGGCGGCGAGCTCGGCTATCTGGCTTCGCGCTTCGTCCTGGGCTTCGGCGAACTCCGCCACGTTGGCCGCGATGGACTGACTCACCTCGGCCAGACGCTCCTCCACGGTCCTCTCCAGGGAGGAGAAGTCCCTCTCTCGCGCCTCCTTCACCTCGGTCATGCCCTCCGACAGCTCCCTCAGGAGGTTGTTCTGGAGCTTCTGGAGGGCGTCCTCCACCTTCCTCGTCTCCACCTCTCCCCTCTTCATGCGGCCGACCGCCGCCTCCAGCTCCACCCGCGTGATGCCCAGTGACGACTCCAGCCCGTCGACCACGCTGCTCAGAGACTCCACCTGTAGGGCGACAGCATCGGTCACTCCGTGTCCAACAAACCACAGATGTGATTGGAGTTTTTTTATGTTTATGTTTATTTTACTCATGTAGGAGCAAAAAACTGTTTCACAAAATTCTTGTTATGGCAGTTTAACAGTTTTTTACCAAAAAGCCTCAATTTTGCATTAGAAAAATGAAACACATGAAGAAAAGTGATCTGAAGTTATAATCCCCTTTTTTTACATATATATTTATTTATTTTTAATTAGAAGTGGCCTTAAAATAAAATGTCCAGGCTGCTTTTCCCCAACTTTAGAGGAAATTAGATGTTTCTTTTAAAAAGAAAAAGATTTGGGATAGTTTAGAAGTTGTAATTTGTTTTTAAGATATCAATCCACTCATATGCATAATTTACTGTTCATTTATTTTGTGGAAAGCTCACTATAAATGCAATAAGTGGATCTTGAGTTGACTATAAAGGTCAAGAATGAACTTCAAAACATTTAATTTGCCTTTAAACTTTCAATTATCACACTTTCTAAACATGCTTAATAACATATGAAATGTACATTGTGTTCCATGTTGAGTGTGAGTGTAATATTTTCAAACGTTTGGGGAATTTTTTAAAGTTTAAATTAACATGGAATATTCATTCTTGACCTTTGGAGAAAAAGTGTCTATAAACAAAAAGTTCCACTTAATATTTCCATTTTTTTATAATGATGATTCAAGAAGTCGTACTATAGTGTTGTCATTTGTGTCTAGTAAACACCTTTGTTGTTACTTGGTGGTATTGACCCAGCCAAAGTAAACTTACATAACAAACAGTCCCACCTACAGTTGCACAAGAAGAGTCGTTAAGCAGCGGATGTACAGAACTTATTACAACTTATAGGACTTTATGTTCAGACACACATTGTGTTATGACCTCCAAACAGACTGATGGTCAGACAACAAATAAAACAGAAAACAATGAAACAACAAATCATTTATTTGCACAGGGGTCTGAAACTTGCATTTATTTTTGACTTTTTGTTTTCTGAATGAAATAAGGTTTATTATGAGGAAGAGAAGTTCCCCAAATCCATCACTCTAGTTTACCGACCCAACCCCCCTCCCAAAAAAGTACATCCAGTACAACCCGGACACTTATGTAATGTCTGTGACATAAACAATGACATGCATTGAGCCTCCTCCACATACCTGTTGAACGACGCTCTCCATTTGGCCGCTCAACTCCGCGCTGCGCCGCGCGCTCTCCGCGTGCCCGGCGCCCTCCTCCCTGAGCTCCTCCACGACCCGCTGGACGTGAAGAGCAGCGAACCCAGCGGCGCCTAACAGCGCCATGTAAAACAGTGCGGTGGCCACCAGGCCCAGGCGGCTCCCGGATCCGGAACCGGAGCCGGAGCCCGACCCCTGCAGGGGCCCGGGGCCGCCGCCGCCGCCGCCGTTCGCCGCGTTGGCTGCCGCGCTCTTGGGGCTTTTCTTCGGCGCGTCGTCCGGAGGAGCGGCGGCGGATGCGCTTTTCTCGCTGGAGATGTTCTTGTTTCGGTTTTTGGCTGTCATCTTCGATGGGAGCTCGGCAAGAGGAGTGTGTGTGTGTGTGTGAGAGAGATAGAGAGAGAGAGAGAGAGAGAGAGAGGGGGGAGAGAGGAGAGAGAGCTGCTGGTGTGGTGAAGTCGTGGATGGGGAACGTCTCCAGTGCTGGACCAGCAGCGTATCAGTGAGCGCGTCGTGTCTTTCCACGGTGCTTTTTTAGCGTTGAGGTATGCGGATGGGGGCTGTCCCATGTCAGACTGTCGGCTGTGGGTCCACTGAGCTGACTTAACACACCAGAACATACGAATGCACTTTAGTGACCCTCTATTTCTAGACCAGGAGTTCCAGAACTATAATCACCTCTATTCTTAATAATGACGTTTCTGTAGAAACACGGTGCAACGGCAGTTATATGTACTACAATATAGTTTAGGCAACTTAAGTGATGTTTCATAATGTTTCACTTGAGCAAAACGCTTGGTTTAACTTTTTAAGCAACTTTCGGTTTATGAAGGATGGAGGATGCTCTAACTCGGGACAGCACGCTGCAGCCTCACAACAGCGCATTGTTGTCTGAAGTGTCTATAATTCAATTGTATTTACATATAAGTGTGTATTGTGACTTGTGTTTCTACTCATAAATGCTGTGATGGAATCCAAAGCACCGGAGACTGTCGCTCACGTCCTCCGACCGGTTATGCCGACCCAGCGGCGCAGGGAGGGGCTCCGCTGTCCTGCAGCTCCTCGCTCCTCCTCTCATACGTGGCAGCTGCAGCTGCTGTTACGACTCAATGGGTTCAGATCCCAGCTCAGGCGGACTCACCAGAGCCGAGTCACAGCTTGTATTGGACCACCGACACACAACAAAAGCTTCACCGCATGCATTTTAATCATTATAATGTGATGTGTGTGTGCGTGTGTGTGTGCGTGTGTGTGTGCGCGTGTGTTTAAATGTCCATTAGATTGTGTTTGCACAACGTTCTTTTCATAGGACCTTTTCAATAGAGTAGAGTATTACATTACATTATGTCATTGATATGACGCTTTTATCTAAAGCTTACGATAAGTGAATTCAACCACGAAAACAAACTCAGAACAACAAGAATCAGGAAAGCAGCACTTCTTCTAGAAAGCCAAACTAAAAAAATACCATAATTAAAATCATAACTTATACCATGAGTAATACCATGAACCATATGCAATACCATGAGTAATACCATGAACCATATGCAATACCATGAGTAATACCATAAGTAATACCATATACCATGAGTAATATCATAAGTAATACCATGAATAAAGCTTTATTCATCCCCAGGGAGAAATGTATTTGAAGCAGCAGAAAACGTGTTTACAATAGATACAATACAATACAAAATATTAAAGCAGATTATAAAGAAAATGAAAATGTAAAAAATAAAATTATATACAGTGGATCTAATATAAAGTAAAGTAAAAGCAGTGCAAGGTTCATTGATGTTCACTTCTATTTGCAGTTGGCATGCGTTCTCCTGTATCTGTCCTGGAGCAACAAATAGAATAAACAGTGGTATTACAATAATATGTATTGTCTTATTAGTGAATTCATAATTATTACTTCCACCATTTGAATTGTTGGACACATATACTATACATTTCTTGAACGTTTATTTGTTATGTTTGTATATTCTTAAAGCGACACTATGTAACTTTTCCCCTGTAGCGCCGACTTCAGGTATTTAACGTCTGGCTCTCGAGCCATATATGGCTCTTCAGTCACGTGCCCTCCCAGCTGATCTCCCAGCTGGTCGATGCGCGCTACCGGCAACGCTCTCTCGGCAGCTGCAGCGAACCGTTCAGCCGCGGCATGTCACTCTGTCTCTACACGTCGCGTAGTAGAGCAAATAAAAAGTCACCTGCAAGCGTGTACTGGCACTATAAGACGTTGCGTTAATCTGCCAGACAGCAAGTTGAACTACTTCCGCCGGAAGTACCGGGTCGTTACCAACCATCTTACGTTCAGCAGTTTTCAGCCCCCAGACCCCCGATGGCAGTGGCGGAAGCGCAAATCAACATATTAAAAGTCATTGTAGCGGCACAATTTTTTTCAAGCTGTTATTTTAAGGTGGAAAAGTTACATAGTGGGGCTTTAATGTATATGAAGGATATTAACTTCCTCGACTTGAACACTAGATGTCCCTAAAAGAGCATTTTACACCATGGAGCCATGTTCACGATGGAGTAAGGTATTCATGTCAAACTATAAGTTATATAACAATGATTCAATGTAAAAACAATTATAATGTATTCACTTTTTATTTTTTTTGTAAAAGTGTATTGCTGAGCAAACGTTGCTATTAAATCTTTTAATGTCAACAAAGGACCGATAACAATTTATAAAGTTAAATTGTTATCAGTCCTTTGTTGACATTCCAGGTACACAAAAAAAGGTACACATATGCATTAGTTTGGAAATACATTAAAACTGATTTTTTGGGATATACAAACATATTATATGTCCAGCTATATCGTAAGAGGGAATTAACATTTAATCTATACAAAACCATAACTGAATTAATAGGACAACATATGCAGTAAATTAAACTATTACTCCCCCCTCCCGTATAAGTATTACAATAATTCCAGCATCTCCATAAATGCAGGAAGCCCCCATCCTCGGGATGAAGATAACAGGGTTTCTCCAGCGGACCCTGAACGCGTCATGACGCATTACCCCGCCTCGACGCCGTGACAACAGACGCCGTCCGTCCGACGCGCGGTCCAGGTGTTCGCTGTGTGATATTGCGGAGATCCAGGGACCGTTTTTTCGGAGCTTAATCGGTGTATCAGCACGACATGGCCTAACGTGTCGCTCGGACCTCTTGAAATGCTGTTTTCTTCCGCCTCCACTTCCCTCATCTCCCGGAGAATGAAGCGGGAACACAGTTTAAAGATGAAGACCGACACGGGGAGGAGAATTTGATCCGTGTTTTGTGTGTTTCTACCCTCGATAGCGGTCGGGTTAGCTAGTTAAACTCAGAAACCCAGACCCGGATAATCGGATTTGTGCGACCATGGCCGGGCTCATCAAGAAGCAGATCCTGAAGCATCTCTCCAGGTCAGTTCCGAGCTGTTCACAGACATTTGGGGAAGTTGAGGAGCGAAAACGGACGACGGGAGGAGGGGGTGGCTCAAACTGTCAGACAGACGGTAGCTAGCTATCGCCTAAATATCATTTAAACGTTTATAATACGAGACGGACGCCAATAAATGTCGTCTTTTCTGACATGTTTCCCCCCATTTTGTCTCTTAAGTTAGCGCGCATCCCTGTCAGACTGTCCGCTGCGCTGCGAGTTGACGTAACCGTTAACTGACCCGAGACGTGGCTAGTGGCACGAGCTAACGAGCTAACACGGTGCTAACACGGGGGGTTAACGTAGTAATACTGTGATTACCTAGTGACACTGAGGGTTACCTCGTAACACTGCGGTTAGCTAACTAGTGACACCGAGGGTTACCTAGTGACACTAAGGGTTATCTAGTAACACTGTGATTAGCTAACTAGTGACACTGAGGGTCGCCTAGTAACACTGAGGGTCGCCTAGTAACACTGAGGGTCGCCTAGTAACACTGAGGGTCACCTAGTAACACTGCGGTTAGCTAACTAGTGACACTGGGAGTTAACTTATCTAGTGACTCTGGGGGTTAACTAGTGACACTAGTCACTAGTTAACCACAAGTGTCACTAGCTAACCCCCTTGTGACACTGGGGGTTAGCTAGTGAGTGAAGGGCTGATCCCTCCATACTTGCAGTAGCAGGCTGAACCGATTAGTAAACATCATCATCAGCGCTATAGCGTGTCCTCGAAGTGAGTGAGCTAACCACACAGCAACATAAAACACACATGTATGAGATAACTAAACCTCCATTTGACCTCAACACGTTGGTAGATGGTGAAGGTGAAGTCCGGGGTTTGCACCGACTTGCTCAAGGGCACTTTGGCGTAGTTTATTTAGTTTGTTCTCTCCCCAGAACTCTGCCTGTCTGTCGAATGTCGCAGAGACACTCAACACGCAACACAGGAAACACAATGTCCTATAGATGTCAGTCTGCCCCCGTAATCAAACATGATTTTGATTGATGTTGTCAGCAGAGATATTGAAGCCTAATATTGGTTCAGGGTCTGTTTGATGTTACCAACTGCTGTGTGAAGCCCACTTTTTTATATTATTATATTTTGCTTTCGGCTTGACCATCTTTACATGCATTATTTATTATTTCTCTCTGTCCCTCCAGGGACTTTCAATGGACTACTTCCTTGTTTTCCTGCGATGCTCTAACCTGCCGCTGACCTACAACACAATTATAAAAACGCCAAGATGTGCAGCGCTCGCATGATCACATGAAAAGAAGTGACAGCCGTGACAGTCACATTTTATATTTTTCAGCTCGCGGAAGACTTTAAAAAAAAAGTATATCAGTATGCAGGAGGACAGGCTTTTGTTCATGACGAGGAAAGACCGCATGATTATAGTGATCGGTGAGAAAAGTGTTTTGTGACGACTCGGTTGTGATTTGGCAATACTAGTGTTTAATAGTGTGCATTTAATAGTTTAGGCTTTCTCCTTTTAAACCTTTCATATTGTACATTTGCCTACACTGCCTTTGTGTGGCATGCCCTTCGTTGTCCCAATAGCCTAAGTTGTGCGTGTCTCTCTCTCTGTCTCTGTCTCTTTGTCTCTCTCTCTCTTTCTCTCGGCAATGCATAAGTGTTCCCGCACATGACTGTGCACGCCCTCTGCAGCATTGGCGTCAACATCGACAGGAAAAGAACAGAAGAGTGGTGATGAGTTCTTTTCTTCTGGGATCTGGCGTGATTGGTGCGTCCCTGAGCTGAAGCCGACCCGCCAGCCGATCCCTGGAGTGACGTCACGGCAAAAAGTGCTGATGTCAGAAAACCAAATAGACTCCCGTTTACGTACCCCTCCTATATGCACGCGTCGGGTGATTAAGTTACAAGAGGGGTTAAAGATGTGACTCCGCTCAGGTGTTGCCTCACAACAATAGTTGTCTCGCTGCTCTCCAGGTAACTCGTACGACACGCCGTAGGTGTCTTTGACGCCGCCACGCTTCATGTTCGCAGAGGTCAGCCGTCTGTCCGGCACTTGCATAGAACAGTGTGAGGCCATCTTTCCAGCTCATTAACTCGATACTCCTCTGGTCAAGACATGTGCACTGAGGCATAGAGGGTGTTTCTTTATAATAATAAAAGACGGTACAGGTTAGACGTGCGTGCGTGTGTGTGTGCGTGTGTGTGTGCGTGTGTGTGTGTGCGCGCGCGTGTGTGTGCGTGTGCGTGCGTGTGCGCGTGTGCGTGTGTGTGTGTGTGTGCGTGCGCGTGCGCGCGCGTGTGTGTGTGTGTGTGTGTGGCTTTTTATCTGCAAGGTTGAGCGTTTTTAATATGAAGTTGACCAGTTGTTGGCGTGCATTTGTTCTGCAGTTTGTGTCTGGTCAAAGAAAGCTCGCCCTCAGGTAGCCCCCGGGTGTGATTAGATGACCTGCCGTGTTTGTCTGCATTACAGATGCGTCCAGATTATCGACAGGCCTCCGGCCCGCAGCCAGGCAAGACAGATCCTGTTGCACACACACACACACGCAGATATAGATGGCCAAACAGACTCTTTACTGTCTCCGCTGTGTTCGCTGCATCAGGGTTTGTCTTGCTTCCCCAGGAAGGTTGACGGGTCACCGGCTCAGCTGGTAAATAATTTGACACGGGAGCGTAATTTAAGTGTCGAAGAATAAGACTTAAACTTGCTCTTAATGGCTGGTCTGCTTGCTTCGTCTAACCTTCTTCCCTCTGATTTACTATTCCGTCTTTCCATTCCTCTCCTTGTCCTTTCCTGCCAAACATTTCTCGCATGAGTTTATATTTCTCTCAAAATGTCTTCGTCCTCAGAAGTAATCATACGTCCTGATTCACAGACCATTTATTACTGTCACAAAACCACAGACGGCATACTCCACAGCCTCACTTCCAGAGATATGTGGACATCTTTGAGTGGTGGCGGGACGTCTGCCTCGCGCGCATTCGGCAAAGCTGTTAAGAGAAAAAACGTGTGTGTGTGTGTGTGTATATATATATATATATATATATATATATATATATATATATATATATATATATATATATATATATATGGGCCTCTCCTCTTCTTTCATGGCGAGCGAGGCGTTCAGGTCCAATCCGTCGTCATCTCGTCGGTCTGCTTTTGCCGCTTTTGAATGACGGAACAATGATGCGTTTGGTTATTGTAAAACGTAGGCCAAATGATCCCTAAAATCAGTAAAAAGGAGACGGGCAGCGATGAACTCCATTATTTCCAATGTTACGGCTCACTGGTGGTGGGAAGGCTGTTACGGCATGAGTCACGACTGAGTGTCCGGCTGTGGGTGTACCGTCACTTCGTATCTGTGTGTGTGTATGTGCTTGTGTAATTCTGTGTGTGGTATTGGACCAGCGTTCCTCCCGGACTCTGGGGCCTTATCTGCCAATATAGACGTGCGTTGCTTTGACAGGTTGCCTGCGTGGTGTTGTTGTTGTTGGATTGTTGGCGTGTGTGTGTGTGTGTGTGTGTGTGTGTGTGTGTGTGTGTGTGTGTGTGTGTGTGTGTGTGTGTGTGTGTGTGTGTGTGTGTGTGTGTGTGTGTGTGTGTGTGTGTGTGTAGGTGTGTGTAGGTGTTTTGAAGGAGTTTGTGCACAGCTGTAGATGTAGATGCTGTGTGTCTTTGCACTTGTGCTGGCATGTGGGCGAGAAAGTAATTAATATAATCATTTTGATGATTACCTCTGAGGTGATTCACTGTTTTTAATCGTCCTCGCTGCCGTAATCTGTTTTTGTCCGTCAACACATTTCAGGCAACGGACACTTTGGCAAGATCTGTAATATCAGAGCAGCGGCGTCCAGAAGCAAAGGGGTTGAGATGGCGTCAACATGTTGGAGGTGTGATGTTTACTCATTCCATTGCCAGCAATATATTATGTAAGAAAATTAAGTTTTAACTTAAAATAATGCAGTTTTATAAATATTTTGCCATCTCTTTGTCGAGGGTTGTGTAATATCAGAGCCACCAAATACAGAATAATTATCATCTTGTGCACACATGATATGCATTTTGTCAGGTGTAAATGTCCTATTCACGCCCCCCCTCTAATTTTGCAGTGTCAGTGTTATTTACTGACTTCATGGTGTTACCGTTATAACAAAGACGATTTGAATTCCAGAGGAAATGAGTTGTTTACAATGTTCCGTGCACCTTCAGTGGTCGTGTTGTGTTCAGGAACCGCAAGGAATGCTCTGCAGACTTCTGTCTGCTAGTTAGGATAAGTCCCCCTCCCGTGTTGCTGGGGTTACCCAGGGTTACTGAAACCAAACCAACGGCGTTGGCATTTAGCAACCCGTGCCCACTTATTTAATTATAGATGCATCAATAAAACGACAGTAAAGACACCTGGAATTTGCTCTTTTGAAAAACAAAATAAGCGAGACAGTCAGATGATAACGTTGTTTACCACCGTCAACAGATCATTCTCAAAGATGAATTATTAAAAATGAATACTGGGTAAAGATGGCAGACGGAGGCAACAGTTAATCAAAATAAAAGGTTCATGCGCATGGCGAGGGGGGATGAGTTATTTTTAGATCCACACTTTATGCAGTCCGCCTGCCAACACTGCAGCGCTGCCGGCCTCCAACGTGAATACACATTTGTTTCCCCACAAGCCAATAAAAATAAATTAACAAATATAAACACGATTGGGTAACATTTGACAAACTCGCTTCATAGAAAGTGTGACAGTGAAGTCGGTCGGCCACCATCTCGTTAAACTAACGCGCAGGATTGTAGAAACGCTCTCAAGGCATTCGGTGTCTGAGCGTGCCACGTTCACCACGTTCATCACCACGGCGTCTCTTCTGCTTATTTGAGTGTTTGTTGGTTTTGTCAACTGCTCTCCGACGACGGCCGGTCCCTCGATACTCGTTTGTCACTGAATGAGCGAGTGACGGATTCAGAGGCCTCTTTAAATGTCACATTCGTCATTCTTGTCGCCGGGCCAAAGCCCGCTGCTCGGTCTCATGAGCACTGGCAGGGATGACTGAAGTATTAGAGCCCTCTTTTTCCTTTATTAATTTATGGAAAAACATTCCTAAATCCCAGAGGATCTCTCTATCCCCCCCCCCCCCCCCCCACACACACTTTTCTGTCCGGTTGTCCGTGTCTCCTTAGCGCCGCTACAACAAGCTGGACGTCTGTTTCGAGTCGTTCCCTCCGGCTCGTCTCCTGCTGGCGCTGATGTCATCGGGCTGCGCCGCGAACGGCTCCGTCATGGG
The DNA here is from genome assembly GCA_036178185.1 of Liparis tanakae. Lineage (NCBI taxonomy): Eukaryota > Metazoa > Chordata > Actinopteri > Perciformes > Liparidae > Liparis > Liparis tanakae. Next base: position 5,785,561 of record CM070089.1, read on the forward strand.
CGCGAGGAGTCGTCTCCGTTTCCATTCACGGGATCCACAGACGTCAGCGGAAAAGAGTGGCGGAATAAAGTGTGTGTGTGTGGGTGTGTGTGTGTGTGTGTGTGTGGTGAAGGGACAACGTGGCAACAAGACGTCTTCAAGTTGATTCACACACACTTTACAAAGAAGACGGTACATGAGTAATGAGTTAAGACCAGGAGGGATTTGGGCTTTTTAAATAATTGTTTTCCCCGTCCCTGGTTCGTTGTCCATCCCTCGGAGCAGACGCAGCCCTGTCCAGCCGGCAGCTCGTCCTAATCTCTTTATGGGCCTGGTTTTGGTCCGGCGAGCTCGGCCCTGCTGACTAACGGCAGACAGCAAGAGAGCCGAGGCCGAAAGGGGAAATGACGACGGCGCGTGAACTCGATACCCTAGGCCTCTCGCTGCGGTTCTCTCTAACCAGTCTGCCTGTGTCATTCATCTCATTCAGCCTTGAAGCGAGACGCACACCAACACGTTGTGTCGGTTTAGTTGGGACTTTTTAGAAGGGGAGAGGGGAAGCGAGGGGCAGCAGGGGTAGGCCGAGCTGCCCGATGAGGAGCGAGTGAAACTGAAAACACATCTTTGCCGTCTATATCTGGATTAAAACACAGATTAGCACTTCAGTGGCTCTTAAATATCTTATTGTACTTTTGTAGTTCGACTATGTTGAGGAAATGTTACTTTCTGTATTCTTATTGTTCTGAGTTTGTACTCTAGGTTGAAATGCACTTATTGTAAGTCGCTTTGGATAAAAGCGTCTGCTAAAGGACATGTCATGTCATGTAACGAGTGGCGCTAGCCGGTTGATGCTCGATCGGCAGCGTGGAGGAATATTTCAATATTTCACCTCTTACGAGACGCCGACGACCGACCGGATGAGCGCACGTCCACCGAATATTATTAGTCTTTTTAGTCTGTGAGCGAGGGGTTTGGTGGTTCTTGTTCCACCGAGTCTGTTTACCTCTGCTGCCCCCGCTGAATAATTTACGGGTCACACGGAGAAAGAAAATAATCGTAACGCTGCGAACGAGAAGGTGTTCAGAGGAATCGGAGAAACTGAATCGCTGTGAAACACGGGCAAAAGGATCGCAAAACGTCTCGGTTTATCTCGCATAAGCCCGAAACCATCGAGTTGCAGAGTGACCTCATCAGACATCGCCGCTTTTTAATGGTCCTCTTCCAGCTTTGTATTGATAACCAATCACTCATCTAAATAACACTTTATTTAGCGGATCAGATCATTAAATCCAGCTACATTTCCAGGTTATTTCTAGTCTGTCACGGCGGCTCACAAAGTAAAGGTGTGTCGCTTATAGATTTATGGAAATGAGATCACCGGTTTCGGGTTGCTACTCGGTGTGAGGCTCGCTATTATATTTGATATGGGAAGCGAAACGCTCGGCACAGTTGACATGTGATCGGTCTCACATTGATCGTTATATTTACTTCTTCAGGTGAAGGAGCTGTTTTTAGTTTTGGGGCTCTGTGTTAACCCTCCATCACTTTTTGTCCAGGTGTCTCAGGGTGGCTCGGATGCTGACCGTGCGATTGCAAAATAAGCTTTTAAATAGATGAAACTCCTTTACCCACAACAAAATAATCAGTGCCGGAAATCAGGTGTTTCAAACAATGCCAATCCACCGCTGATTGGACCCCGTTTGCACACATTCCTCGCGGCATAGCCAAGTTACTCGGCCAGTAAAATACTAAAACGTCGGTCAGGCCAAGACAAACAGGTCGCTCTGTAATGTGCGTTGGCACTGAAATCTTGAGCTTTGATCTGCACCCATTTACGCATACTTTAAATGTGTGTGTGAGATAAGCTCATAACAGGATTTGGCCTACTTGTACTGTAAGTGTGCGTTTCTTTAAACCTGCTGGCAGCCGACAGGTGTATTTATATTCCTCCATCTCTTGAATCTGGATATTTTCTGCATTGTTGCATGACTGCAAAACCAAATGGCAGTTTTCATGGACTTCAACTTCAAACCAGGCTGTGTGGCTCTTGGCGGCTAGAGGATGTGAAATCAATACTATCCCCGTTTTCAAAAGATATGGTCAGGTCCGCTGAGATTTCATGGGTCCAGAATCTATTCGGTATCTGCCCACTGCGCTAACTTATTAACCAATAATCAGACTGTGATCGGGGGGGGGGGCAGAAAACTCTTCGGTCATGATCACCAGAGTTTGTGTGTTCGCATATTTACTGAAACCAGAGAGCAAATGGACTAAGCACACAGAATCACCTCAGTGCACACAGACCCTATATTTGCATCGGAGGCCGAGTTCCCGTCGTCTGTGAACACGTACTCGGTCCAGCGTGGATCACACAAAGGGCGTTTATCCTGAACTGTCGTACGACACCGTGTCAGACGGAGGCCGTTCCAACTGTACGATCCTATCTTCTCTCTCTATTTTAAATCATCTACAGGCTTTGTGCGGTCATGGAAAACCTGGAAAGGTCATGGAATTTCTAAACTGTCATTTCCAGGCCTGGAAAAGTCATGGAAAAAACTTTAATCATAAAAGTTTTGGAAAAGTCATGGAAATTTGTTATATTCACATGTTCATTCATGCCGATTTTGAAATGATAAACATGTTTTGAAAGAAAGACGCTCAAAATACAACCCGGCATACGCTCTCTTACTGACGGCGAGTGAACGCACCTTAACTGGAAAGTTCTCTGGCCGTAAGTCGGGAAGCGGTCAGGATAATCGTATATTTATACAAATGTTTATTCTTTTAATCAAAATATTGTCTCTTATTCATTTGTTTCATTTAAGGTTTATGTATGCTATATAATTCACATTGGAATTGAAATGTATAAACCGAGGTTTCAGTTTGGTCATAGAAATTTGGTTTAAAGTCCTGGAAATCCAGTGGTCAGAATGTGTAAGAGCCCTGCCTCTATATTGTTCCTTAATGAAACCTTCCGTCCCTCCTGTTATTATCTTATTGAGAGGAAACTATAGAAACGAAGCAAACGAGTACAGTTAAAAAAAGCCGAAACGGAGAGGAAAGCACTCGTTTCAAAAGGTTTGAGTGTATGAAGTATTTATTTCCATCCTCGCAGAGTTAATTGTGTCGCATCATGAGCTCACCAGCAAAGTATAACCTTAAATTATATGATTTTAGTTGTGAGTGTGTTATTAAAATGATGTGGGTTTTCTTCTTGGATATAATTCTCTCTGAAATGAACTCGCTTGCTTGAGAAAATGCTGAATAAGTATATTGCCTGATATTCAAATTGATTGGGCCTTGCATTGGACAGGAACCTCTCTGTTCTCATGCAGCAGACCGACCCCGACAGCTGAGCTTCGTTTGGCCCGTCGCTTCGCCAAGGGCTTTGTTTCCATGCCCACCGCGGGCTCAATGCTTGTATTTGTCCCGTAGGTTTGCGAAGAACTTGTCACCGGATAAAATCAACCTGAGCACGCTGAAGGGGGAGGGTCAGCTGACCAACCTGGAGCTGGATGAAGAGGTCCTTCAGAGTCTGCTGGACCTGCCCACCTGGCTGGCCATCAACCGAGTGGAATGCAACAAGGCCGCTATCAGGGTGAGGGAACCCGTCACGTGTTGACTAATACAATCATTATTATTATCAAATGCGCTTAATTGATCTCTGGCGGATGGTTGGATGAGAAGATTGTGACCGCTCCCCTCTGTACGTTAACTATGAAGCTGATGAAACCGGATAGTTTAGATGAGCAAAGAAGATGAGTCTCGCTCTGTCCAATCTAAAATGTTTTATCTCTTTTTCTTTCTTGGCCTGACGCAGTAACGTCTTTGCTGGTTGCCTGGCAACTTCTCAGAGCCGAGAAATAGTCCGGCACGTGACCCTCTGTAAAATGAAAATAGTTGTTTTTACTCATCGGCCCTTGTAATTAAACACATTAGAAAGAAGTGTTGTTTAGGGTTTCCACTGTGTCCAGTCTTTATGTTAAGCCAAGCTAACCGCCTCATATTTAACACTCAACAAGTGGTATCAATCTTCTCATCTACGGCTTGTTTGATTTTTTTTTTTTTTTTTTAAATCTTAGATTTCTTGAAGGTAATTGTTAAAACCAATATTGACCGAATCACCTTCAAAGTAATCAACAAAACCGATTGACGTAATTCATCCTCTGTTCGTAGACAGATGCAGTGAAGATAACTATTAACACCTGTTGTCTGTTCATCCATTAATCTGTAATTGTGCACACTTCCACTGAGCCTTCGCACTCCGCGCAGTAAGAGTAGACCGACGCGCCCTGGAAACAGTGAATCGAGCGTAAAGTAATTTCCTTCATTCAGACCAAAGTCCACCTTTTTTTTATTCCCCTCCACCTAATTTGTGTCTTCTCTTTTCCGCTCTTAATGTCTGCACCCTTTTTCTTCACACACCCATCGTCTTGTTTACATCTTCTTTTTGTTGGTCACTTTTTCTCCCCATCGGCTGGCTCCTACATCTATATTTGCTGCGTCACTGTCCGTAACACCCACATCGCCGTCGGCGAGTGAGTGCGGCGCATCGGGTTTCTCGGTGAACATCGGAGCTGTTGAATTACATCGTGGCGCTTTTACTGTTGAAGGGGTGAAAAAAAGCAAACAAGAACAGATGTATATCTCACTTCCTCACTCGTTAGATCCCCTTCTCATCTTCCTGTTGCACACTCTCACCTCCTTTCTTTTAAACTGATGGACGAATGAAATGAAATGAAACCACATCCTCTGGTATAAAGTGCAGTAAATGTTTCTGCTCTGAAAACCTAAAGTGACAGCTCTGAGCGAACGCCCCCTAGTGGCAGCTCGTAGCATTTCCTATGATGCAATAAACTACGTCTAAAATTCAATTTGAGCCCTAAATCCTCAATTCTCGATTCACGACCTGTCGGAGGGCGTCGCTCTGCGGTGAGAACTGCGAGTGAACACGAGCGTTTAATCTCTCTCGCTATATAATTTGACATGTGGAGGATTAACGGAGCTCTGGAGCCGGATGGAACAAACGGCCTGTCGGTCTGGACTCATTGATTTCTCTTTTCTTCCTTCATGTCCGAGCTAACCTGCCTGCTGGTTTGACTCGATCTAACTTACTCCACAGCATTTAATTTGATTTAGTACGTCTCATTGATTGAATGGTAACTTAGTACTAAAAGGCCAAATGCTCGCTGAGCGGTTCAGAGTGCCATGAGCCTGAGAAGCTAAGTTGTTCTGTCTTCATTCGCAGATACCATGGACCAAGCTGAAGACTCACCCCATCACGTTGGTAAGTTTCACCCACGACGCATAATCAAAAGGTCACTAGAAGTTCGTCGGCCATTTTCTGCATCGTGGCCGTTGAGTTTTTTCTTTTTTTGTTGCCGGAGCCTGCTTTGTGTCCGTGTCACGGCTTCCGGCGTCTCCCCCATGGCGGCCGCCTCGCCGAGCAGGGCGCAGGTGTCAGGTTGGCAGCCGGGCTGGGCCCGCTCCCCCAGGTGGCTGTAATTCCCAAAGCATAAGCTGCTGAAAAAACAACAACTGTATTGTGATGTCATCAACTTTATTTGTTGAATATAACTTCCTCTCTGTATGATATATAATATTCCTTTATTTGTCCCACAGTGGGGACATTTCAAAAGTCCCAGCAGCGGTGCACATCAGAGCATTAATGAAAATAAATATAAAACATAAAACACAATAACGATACAAAAAAATTAAATACCAATCCTAAATACTAAATATACAGAGGGGAAATAAAGTGCTGAGTTTGCCAGGATTATGTGAGGTGAGAAAACGTTTTAACTTCAGTGAAAATGCTTTATTTATTTATTTATTTGTAAACGGACATATATGGAACGAGTGGGAATATTAAATTAAATTAAGAACATGTAAATTCAGAAAATTGTAACATAATTTCTTTTTCATTTATACATTTTTTTTTTTCCAACACTATACATTTATAAAAAATGTTTGGATCACAAGAACCAACCAATCCTGCGTGGCCACTCGGATCTGATTCCACTTATAGTTCAATACCAACTCTGACTTTGGTTGCAGACCCTGGATAAGGTGGTGATGGAGATGAGTACCTGTGACGAGCCCCGCCCCCCCAACGGCCCGTCTCCCATAGCGACGGCATCAGGACAAAGGTGAGCGCTGCTGCGGTTGTTTCTTGTTGTAATTTAATTAGATTAATCGGGGGAAAATCTCCTTTCCTTGCCTTCATTTGGATAATATGGCTCACACTTTGTCTTTTTGAGTTTTTCATTCACACAACAGTAACTCAGTTAGAGTGCACACTTTGTCTTTTTATTATTGCAGTTTCTTTTCTTTATTACGCATCACTTCTTTCACAAGTCAGGTCAGGCGCTCGGTACGCTTCACGTTCACATTTAAAGAGGGTGTTTTATAGTTTATGATACTTTTATTTGAGTTTGCTGCTGTGGTACTCATGTTTTAAAATTCTCTTTTGAAAAGTACTGCGCCCTAAAAAAGGATACCGCAATAGAAAATGTGCTAACCTCCGACTTAATCCATAATCCTTACTGGGAATATCTTCTCCTATCAACCATTTGGGCTGCTGTAATGCATGTTGCATACATTTTGCCACACGGGTCAAACATTCACAGTATCATCCTTAAAGTATTTGAACTTGTAAGTATGTTTTAAATTTCATCAGCTTTCAGTCCAGACTCATGGAAACGTCACGCACCCTGATTCTACTCCTCACCTTGTTTCCCTCCCTTTCTCCCCAGTGAATATGGCTTTGCTGAGAAGGTGGTGGAGGGGATGTCCCTGTCCATCAACTCCATCGTCATCCGGATCAGCGCCAAGGCCTTCAACGCCTCCTTTGAGCTCTCCCAGCTGCAGGTGTACAGCGTCAACACCAGCTGGAGCATCGGAGACCTGCGATTCACCCGCATCCAGGACCCCCAGAGAGGAGAGGTCCGTGTTGCTTTTACACTTTTTTTATTATTATTTAAAAGACTACTAGGATGTTGTTGACGTTTTATGACGCCGCCTTCCCCGCGCGCTTCAGATTCTCACGTTCAAGGAGATCAGCTGGCAGATGATCCGTATCGAGGCCGACGCCATCCAGAGCGCCGAGCACGAGATGCTGAGCGCCCCCATTCGCCTCATCACCAACCAGTCCAAGATCCGAGTCACTCTGAAAAGACGGGTCAGTCTCACACACACACACACACACACACACACACACACACACACACACACACACACACACAGAGATGCAGATTCACTCATCTTTTTCATTGGATGGACCGGACGGTCCTTCAAACGGTTATTCCCAGTGTGTTGTCTCACAGGCTGCAGGGCCAACCGCAGTGATTCACCAACATGACTAGTGTGCCCTTAAACAAAACTACAGCTACACTAATGTCTGTTTTAGAGATGTGGAGATGAGAAACAATGCGGCGTAAAACCTTTTTATGTGCGGTCTGTGAAAGCAATTACCTCCATTTGTTTCCTCGGGCTTTTACAGAAAGCCTGAAGGAAACTGCCAATTACGGCACAAAATAGTTCTCTCTCCCAAATATGCTGTCTGTGGGGTTTTAGTTCTTATTGTACAAAATAATTACCTAATAAACCTGCGAATGCCTACGAGTGTCATGTTTAATTTATGGGAGCTCTCCGGCTACCTCCACCTGAGTGATGCATGTCTATGCCCATGGCACTGCCTGACACAGATTAAGGACTGCAACGTGGTGGCTTCCAAGCTGATCCTGATCCTGGACGACCTGCTGTGGGTGCTGACCGACTCCCAGCTCAAAGCCATGGTGCAGTACGCCAAGTCTCTCAGCGAGGCCATGGAGAAGTCCGCGCAGCAGAGGAAGAGCATGGCCGCAGAAGAACAGGTGCACATGCCGATGCCCACATCTCCTAGTCTCATAGTTTGTCCTCGTCTCTATGGAAATCATGTCCGCCCCCCTCTCTCTCTCTGTGTGACTCCTCCGATGCCACGTGGCGTCTGTCTGCTGACACCGCCTTTTGTCTTTTTGTTGACGTGTGTCTTTCAGCATTTCCTAGGCAAAAAGCCACTGAAACACAAACACTCACTAAATGTACTCGCATACATTGATCGCCCACACAAATTCACACCTATCTAGCTCGCATTGGCCAATATTTATGTTTTGGTGTCATATGCCATCTGCTGGGAGAACTGAGTAGTGCATGATTATTGTCAAGTCCCCGTATGCCTACATTTGACATGAAAACACACCTAAAAGCCTCCGAGCACCTAAAACATCCCACTCTAATCATGTAATCTGTGTTTTCTCGGCGTTCGCAAGGTGTCGGCGGCGCCGCCCTCGGCCCAGCAGGTGCGCACGCAGCAGGCGTCCTCGGCGGCGGAGCAGAGCGCGTCCATGGCCAAGCTGTTCAGCGCCTACGACGTGTGCGAGACCTCCCACCACCTCCAGATCATGCACCTCGACCTGCACATCTGCGACGACATCCACGTGAAGGAAAAAGGTAGCGTGCGCACAGATCTGCAGGACTTGACATAAGAACTCTGGCAGGTGTATTTGTTCTCGTTTTTTAAAGCATAAGCGCGTCACTAAGAAGCTTCGGCGTGGTTATGTTTCCGTCTTTCCCTCTGTGCAGTGAGCAATAAGAGGATATCGGGTGGAGCCATGCAGCTCTCGTTCAGCTCCATCACTCTGGATTACTACCCTTTCCACAGAGCAGGTATGAAGCCAACACCACCGGGACCATTACTGCAACCTATGCGACGCTTCCTGGATCTTCACCATGAACGCACCGCATTCAATCTGCACGTTTTAATGCTCACAAAGTGTTTTTAGAACCGCAGATAGTTAGGCTTCTCATAACTTGACATGACATTCAGACAAATCTCACCTATAGTCCTTTTTCTTCTTTTCCATGTTGTTAAAGAGTTCCTACGCTCATGGGAAGTCTGGAAAAGTCATGTATTTTCAAGTCTGTAAAAAGTCCTTGAAAAATAAGTTTGAATTTCAAAAGTTTTGGAAAAGTCATGGAAATGTGTTATATATGCATATGCATGCTTAGATATAAGCAGGCATACACTCTCAGAACTAGAACGGGCACTCGGTAGAGCACATACCTTCACATTCTCTAGATTGGCCATTGAATTATGAATATTTTGGCATTAGTTGCCAATTGGATATAAATTGGTAAAAAGAAAATGTTGACCTTTTCATGACTTTGACCTTTCACCCGATTGATCTCAAAATCTAAACAAATGGTCCCCGGATAATAACCAATCATCCCACCAAATTTCATGTGATTTGGTTTAATACTTTTTGACTTGTGCGAATAACACGCACACATACAAATACACGCCGATCAAAAGGTATTACCTTCGCATTGAAAATGCGAAGGTAATACCTTTTTTATTCTAATTTTCGTGCTGCACCTGAACTGAAAAGTTAGCAAATTCATAAAAAGCAAGTCAATTAAACGGCGAACATAAATAAGTATAAAAATTCAAAGTGAACGATAAAAAAAAAAAAATGCATATGGTGGCATACAACTTCATGATGTTCAGTCCAATAGATTCCCATCAACCGAACAACAGACGTATAACTTCCTGTACCGTGTGTCCTCCTCGTCGCCCTCTACAGGTGACAGCTGTGAACACTGGATGCACTACAGCGAGGCCACCAAGACCAGAGAGGGCTGGGTGCGCAACCTGCTCGACGAGTTCCACTCCAACGTGGAGATGTTGAAGAGCGCCGTTCGAGACCACCAAGGCCCGCCCCCTGCGCACAGTTCCCCGCAACACGGTGAGCGCGGCGCGCGCGTGTGCCTCCGGAGGGCGCTACAACATGTTTGTCGTATCCTCCTGGCACATCATCCCTGTGGATCTTCTGTCCTCCAGCGTCCCTTAGGGACGATGTGTATTGGCCTCTAGGAAGTCAGGCCAGAGAAGCAGTAGGGCTTAGGGAGGCGGAGGGAGGACTCCTTGAGTGGAGCGCACACACTCAGCCTCCGGCCCAGTGCTGCTGGTGCCTTGAGCCAGGTACCCCGGTGTGTGTGCGCACGGCGGGGTGCGGTGATACTCGCCTTTTGCGAGGCACGAGGGAACTGAGTAGTTTCTCTGTTTGTCTCCCGCCTTTTGTTGTCCTTCAATCTCTCTCTCTCTCCCTCTCTTTTCTCTCTCTCTCTCCAGGTAAGATAAACACCTCCTCCAGCGCCTCCTTCAATCCTCCTCTCCCGGAAAGCCCCAAGACCCAGCTTATGTCCAGCTCTGTCGTGCTCAGGATAGCTGACTTCAGCATCTACCAGGTCACTGCCGACGCACTCGCACACACGCCTCCATGTTCGGGGTCGCCGAGGCGACGTCATCGTCACTGCTGACTTTTTAGTTGACGATTTCCTCTTTTTTCTCCTCCTACATGTTCAGGTGTCGACAGCGGACCAGCGCCGCTCCAGCCCCAAGACCATGATCTCCTGCAATAAGAAGTCCTTGTATCTTCCCCCGGAGATGCCAGCCATCCATGTGGAGTTCACAGAGTACTACTTCCCCGATGGGAGAGACTACCCGAGTAAGACTCGCGTGTTTAGCATCCCATTTCTTAGAAACATTCATCTTCATAAGTAGGCGAGGGAACCCATTTATCCGGCCACGGGGAAGTCACAGACAGCCTGTGGCCGAGGAGACATTGATTATCATGAATTACGCCCAGTGTTCCGAGTGAAGGATTGCCCAATTAATTATTGTTATGGATTTCACACAAATTAACTGCCGACATTATTCATCCATTTAACACTTTTAAGCCTTTTCAACTCGGCCGAACTGCGACTACAGAGTGTGTAACGTCATATCTCTTCCCCCCCCCCCCTCTTTTTTAGTCCCGTGTCCCAACCTGTACCTGCAGCTGAACGCCCTGCAGCTGGTGCTGGACCCTCGCAGCCTGGTGTGGATCAACCTGTTCGCCCTGGACCTCCGGCAGAGCCTGGAGCAGTTCATGGAGATCTACAAGCTCAGCGACTCGCAGACGCCCGAAGAGCACGTCGACATCAAGGTCGACGGCCTCATGCTCAAGGTGAGGCGGCGGGCGGAGGATGGCGGACGCGTGTGTCGAGGGCGCGTTCTCCGGTTCTCACTCGCCGTGTCCTCCCGCTCCGTCAGGTGGTGGTTCCCATCGATCGGGACGCCTCCTGCCCCCCCGATCTGCCGCGCTCCATCTCGGTGCAGACGTCCGAAATGGTGGCCACGAACACCCGGCAGCCGGCCAACTGCACGCGCTCCCACCTGGAGGCCCTGCTGCAGGCTTTCGAGGAGCAGCCCTTCTTCTCTCCCTGCTTCTCCTCGTTCCCTCGCTCCTCCTCCTCGGTGCCCCTCCTCCACCCCGTCTTCCAGCGCCACGCCCACGAACAAGACACCAAGCTCCACGACATCTACCGGGGCCTGGTGGTGCCGACGTTGGGCGCCGACGCCCTCAAGATGCCCGCCGCCGCCGACTTCTGGGCGCTGCACTTCGCCCAGTTCTGGGTGGACTACGAAGGCACCCGCGGGGGCAAAGGGCGGCCGCAGCCCTTCGTGGACTCCTTCCCTCTCACCGTGTGGGCGGGTCAGCCCGCCAAGATTGTCCAGCACCAGGAGAAGCTGCGGTGCGGCTCGAGTTTGTCCAGGAGCACATCTGGAGAGGGGGTCTCGCGTCTGCAGAAGAAACGGCTATTGAAGGACTATTACAGCACCGAGGCCCCCGGTGCAGCGCCGCCGCCCAGTAACGGACTCCACAAACCCGTCTCATTGGACAGCCTGCCCTCCTCCTCCTCCTCCTCTTTATCATCATCAAGTAAAGATGCAAATGTGCACATCCTGGTGCACGTGCAGAAGCATTTAAGTGCTCAGGTATGTGTTTCATCCTTTTCTCCTGTCACAGCTGCACAACGTGTGCACCGGGTATTCTGACTTCACTCTGAATGGATAAAGTTTTATTATCAAACATATATCAAAATATGGAAAATACTTGTTTCACAAAGCTTAGATTTTCAGCAGCAGTTGCATATTCATGTGGAATATTAATTTATCATAAACAATTCATTGCACCTGTAATTCATCAACATGCTTTTTGATAACACGTGTGCGTGTGTGTGTGTGTGTGTGTGTGCGTGTGCGTGTGCGTGTGCGTGTGCGTGTGCGTGTGCGTGTGCGTGTGCGTGTGTGTGTGTGTGTGTGTGTGTGTGTGTGTGTGTGTGTGTGTGTGTGTGTGTGTGTGTGTGTGTGTGTGTGTGTGTGTGTGTGTGTGTGTGTGTGTGTGTGTGTGTGTGTGTGTGTGTGTGTGTGTGTGTGTGTGTGTGTGTGTGTGTGTGTGTGTGTGTGTGTGTGTGTGCAGGTGAGCCACCGGCAGTATGTGTTTCTGATGCACCTCCAGCGCAGCATCAAAGCCCTGCAGCAGACCCTGCAGCAGGACCTGGAGAAGATGAGCTCCAAGAAGGACCGCATGGACCCCTCTCAGGAGGACCAGCAGCCCTTCACCGTCTGCCTGGGCCTCCTGCTGAAGAGCGCGGAGGTGTCGGTGCTCCTGAACCCCGTCCCCCACCCAGAGGGCTCGCGGTCTCCTCTGGGGTCCGAGCTGTCCCCCTCGGAGAGCCGAGGAACCCTGGACGCAGGAGAGGGAGCGGAGAAGGCGGGCAAAGGCGCCGGGTCCGAGGGAGGGGCGGCCAAAGGGGGGTGCGCGGTGGACCAGCTGCTGTGGGGCGAGGGATCCGAGCACGGCCCCGCCCCGCTCGTCCCCAACTCCACCTCGCACCCGACCCGCAAAGCGTCCGTGGATGAGAGGACTTTCGCTAAGAATCCCGAGGAAGGTGGCGAGATGGGAGCGGACGGAGGCGACGACGCGGGAGGCGGAGCCCAGACGAGTGACCCGCTGTCGGACGGAGGCGACAGAGACAAGTCCGCAGCCGGCAAGATGCCTCAGTCCACATCCAGGTATTCATCATCTCACCAACTGTTGGTTCTTATGATTTATCATGAATTTATCATGATCTCAGAGAAACAACAGGACTGAACTCCATTCATTGGTGATGTACAGAAGGTCCACAGACGTATGCGCTGAAGTTGTTAGGATTTGTATATTTAAAACTTTAACAAAATGGTTTTATCTGAGGAGGGGATTTCAGTACCTTTTTTATTAATAATTTACCTGACATAAAATGAATCTACTTATCAATTTTAAGAGATTTATCTTCACTAACTTACCAAGTTTTCAAACGATTGTCAGTATATTCAAGTTAAATATGCAAATAAATTAGATTTTTATTATTTACAAGTTCTAAGAGCTTAAAGAGACATTTTTAAATCCGAAACCCAAAGATATTCACTTTATAGTGATGAAAAACTAATATTTAGTCAATAAAAAGAATGAAATAATTACAAATTTCTGTTTAATTTTGAATCGATTGACATTTTCTAAACTAAACAGTCACTTTATTTCACCAGCAGATGGATTGGTAAGTTGCGGCCCCTTTTTTAAAAGATCACACGGCCTCCAAGTAATCATACGCTTCAGTTTATAAACCTCATAACTGAATCCAAATAGTCCGATCTGCTCTCCGCTGTGGAGGAGGAGTGTAAGGAATGAAGTGTCTCTCTCTAACCGACTCACCCTCTTCCTGAACACAGAGCTGTGTGTGTCCGTATGACTGTGGCTCCGCACTCACAGTTACTGCCACTTCCTTTTCTGCCTCTTGACCTTTGCTTTGACCTTTGCGAGGTGTGTGTGTGTTTTCTCTCTACCAAGGAAAGGAAGTTTGTCTTTGGTTTCTGATCTCCTCAGCTCCTCAAACTCCAGCCGATCCACCTCCCTTTATTCCATGTCCAACATGTAAGGCACTGGATCTGTGACTAGCTGTGTGTGTGTGTGTGTGTGTGTGTGTGTGTGTGTGTGTGTGTGTGTGTGTGTGTGTGTGTGTGTGTGTGTGTGTGTGTGTGTGTGTGTGTGTGTGTGTGTGTGTGTGTGTGTGTGTGTGTGTGTGTGTGTGTGTGTGTGTGTGTGTGTGTGTGTGTGTGTGTGTGTGTGTGTGTGTGTGTGTGTGTGTGTGTGTGTGTGTGTGTGTGTGTGTGTGTGTGTGTGTGTGTGTGTGTGTGTGTGTGTGTGTGTGTGTGTGTGTGATCAAAATTGTGTGCAAGCGTCCGTGATGTGAATCCCCGGTGGGCGTCTATGTTTGCATGCGTGCATGAAACTCCGGCGCTCATCTGTGTGTCGTGTCAATACGTGTGTGTGTGTGTGTTAAACAAGTCTTGTGTTCAGTGTCTACCTGTTGACTTCCGATGCTCCTTTCCCTTTTTTCCTTTTCCCCTTTTCCAGCCTTGTGTTCTCAGTCTTTTGGGAGTCACTGTGATTTTAACCCCCCCTTGAGATTCCTGTGCGTCGCTCCTTGGCGCTCGAAGGGAAAGCACACTTACCGTGACCTTAAACACCACCACACCAAGGACCGCACACATATTTTATTCATGGAACGTGGATTAAGCCGCTCGATGTCGGCGAGCCAACAAATCCCATGAGATATGACGAAATAAAAGCACCGGGACGTTTTTTTACTCCTCTTTTCCGGCCTTCTAGTCGATCGTGAATCGGCGGCGCGAGCTGATTTCAAACTCTACAGAAAGATGTGACTCACCGTCGCCATGTCCTGTGTGTGTGTGTGTGTGTGTGTGTGTGTGTGTGTGTGTGTGTGTGTGTGTGTGTGTGTGTGTGTGTGTCGTAGCGGTCGTTTGATGCGGGACCGCTCCCAGTCCAGTTTCTCCGTGTCCTACAAGAACATGAAGAAGAGCCCGTCCCTGCAGTCGCTGGACAACATCTCCATAGACAGCTACCTGATGGAGGACGGGGACGCGTACGGCCTGCTGGAGAGAGGTGGAGCAACACACATGCATTCTGCACACAGTGTTATACAGATGCTTATAATGACCTCTGGCCGCCTTTATTTATTTATTTATTTATTTATATATATATATATATTTATATTTGTATATATATATATATATATATTTGTGTATATATATTATATCTTTTAAATGTATATATATTTATATATATATATATATATATATATATATATATATATATATATATCTTTTAACTTTTTTAAATGTATATATTTTTTTTATATATATATTTATATATATGTATGTATATTTATGTGTGTGTGTATGTGTGTATATATATGTGTATGATTTCTGCACATCTACTGTTACGCAACTGTTGACCAGTAGGTGGCAGTGTTGTGCTGATATGTCTGTAATGCAGTGTTACAGGAGAAGCTTTAGTCATAAAAAAAGAAAAACATAAGCTTTCTTTTTACAGTTAACACTTGAAATGACGACGGCACATGAAATGACCCGCGAGTACGTCATGTGACCCGTACTCTGGTGTTCAGTCTCAAGATGCGTGTTTTTATTTCGATGTGCGGTACAGACGACGTGTCCATCTCGGGCTTCAAGGACGCCGTCAGCGAACAGAGCGCCACCGAGAGCACCGCGGAGGCCGCGATTGGCCATGAGCCGGGCGGCGAGGGGGGCGTGTCCCCCGACACCGTCAGTGCGACCTCCCAGAGCACCGACGACCCCACCAAGGATACCGTGAGCGACCCGGAGCTCGTTTGACGACGATCCGTATCTCGTCTCTTATGAAGGAGGAGCGCCGCTGACGGCGCTCCTCGGTTCCCCTCCTCCAGGTGTCGGTGCTGGTGCTGAAGGTGCAGTCGCTGTGCGTGGCCGTGGAGGCGTTCGGCGAGAGCGCGGCCGTGGCGCTGGAGGTGGGCCGGCTCACGCCCAGCCAGATGGGCAACGTCAGCCTGAGGCAGTACCTCAGCACCCGCAGCCTGGGTAAGAGAGCAGTACAGGAGCACCTCGTGTTGGGCAACTGTCACAGCGGGAAGCAGTCTAGGAAGCAGTCTAGGAAGCAGTCTAGGAAGGAGTCTAGCGAGTGAGGACGGGGTGTAGCGGTTAGCACGATGTTTACTGGCTTCTTAAGAAAGCTTTGCCTCGCTGGTCAGAGGGAAGCCAGTTCTATTGCTATAGAATGTGTTAACTATTATTTCACGCACGCACGCACGCACGCACGCACGCACGCACGCCGCCGCGCCGCGCGCCTGCGCCGCGCACGCGCCGCGCCGCGCCGCACGCACGCCGCCGCGCACGCACGCCGCGCGCGCACGCCCGCGCCGCCGACGCACGCACGCACGCCGCACGCTGCGCACGCGCGCACGCCACGCACGCACCGCACGCACGCACGCCGCGACGCGCCGCACGCCACGCACGCACGCACGCACGCACGCACGCACGCACGCACGCACGCACGCACGCACGCACGCACGCACGCACGCACGCACGCACGCACGCACGCACACAGGCACCCTCTTTATTCACCTTGCCGTAACTCCCCACAGGTATGCTGTGTTCAGTACCAATACCTGCTCACAGCAGCCAAGGTAACGGCTGTGTGTTCACCACCTGTAGCTTAACATGCATGCTGGCCTCCGCGTGTCTGTTTACACCTGTGTGTGTGTGTGTGGGGGGGGGTGTACTTAAGAGAGGTTAAATTTGTGAGTAATCGAGTGAGTAGACCCATTATTTGCCGTGTGTGTGTGTGTGTGTGTGTGTGTGTGTGTGTGTGTGTGTGTGTGTGTGTGTGTGTGTGTGTAAGATTCAAATTAACTGCAAACGTTTTTGCAGACTGGCGTTAACCCCTCTACCCATTCACTGCTCTGTCCAATTCGTCCTCTCTCCTCCTCCCTCTTCCCTCCTCCCCTCCTCTCTCCTCCCTCCCCTCTGTCCTCATCTCTCCTCTCTCCTCCATCCCCTCCCTCCTCATCTCTCCACTGCAGCAGACTTTGCAGTTTCAGTCCAGTGATTCAGGCAATGAGAGAAACGCTGGCTTTCCTCCCTCGCTGCCTCTCCTCCTCTTCCTCCTACTATCTTACAACAGCAATCCCTCCTTCACTTTTCTTTCTCTTTTCCTCCTCGCTCACTCTTCAGCTCCTACTCCATCTTCCTACTAATCCTCTGTCATTTAACCCCCCCCTCCCCCTCCCGCTTCACCTTTTCTTCCCTTCATCTCCCTTCCTCTTTAGGCCATCTTTTCTCTTCCTCACGTCTTATCACAGTCACTCAGTCCCCGGCTGCTGGCTTCTCTCTCTCTCTCTCTCTTCCTCCATTTCCCCCGAACCTAGTGCTGGCCAGGATTGATAGAAAATATGAAAGATAAAAGCTGACAGCCGTGTGTGTGTGTCCTGGCCTTCCTTCAGAGTGCACATTAAAGGGAGGTGACGCTCCCCACAGTCATAATGAGAAGTCTTCTCTCTTTAAGTGGCCATTTTCATGGCCAGCTGAGTGTTTCGCCTCTTTGAAAAAAAAAAATACACGTGTGTCTGTAATTGTGCGCTTGCCGGCTCAATTTGTGTGTACGGAGGGTTTTAATGACCCCCCCCATGGGGTTTAACACCTCTAAACCTCGACTTGTATCAATTTGTGTCTCTTTTTTCTCTCCGTCCCTACCTTGTTTCCTCTAATATATATAATATAAGTGTGTGTATATAATAAATAAAATATTTATATATATATATATATATATATATATATATATATTAAAAAAATAAAAAAGACATACAAATTTTAATATAGATGTATTAGTAAAACAGTTGTTTTCATGAAAAGGCAGAACACGCCTCTTCTCTTTGAATCCTCAACACTCAGATGGGAGTTTCCACCGACTCCTCTCATCCCTCGTTCTTCTGAAATAATGAACTGTCTGCAGCGAGGAGGAGCCGGTGGGAGCGAACACACACTCAACTCGCCTCCTTTTCCTTGAGTCCTTCCTGAGTCTCTTTTCCGCCACCCTCGTTTAAACCTGACCTTAACATGCACCCCTTTTTAAATATAGCTCTCTAAATTACATAAGACATTAAACTATTAAGTTATATAAAATCAAACTGTCTGCGTGTCCTGAGTAACGTTGCTGATTTTGTTCCTACACATTTTCTCCTGATGACTCACCTGGTTACATAAAAGTGAAATATATATATATATATATATAATTTTTTTTTTTTTTTTTTTAAATGGACGATGTTACAAATTGCTCAAAATCAAATGTTGAGATATAAAAATGTGCAGATGAGTCATCAAACATATTTAAATGTTGAAAGATTTTATAAAGTGTGTATATTTAATATATATATATATATATATATATATATATATATTCATTATATATATATACATATATTTAATATATGTATATATTTGATATATTATACCCTATTTTTTCTATTAATACTGCAATTTAAATCAGATTTAGAACCTGGAAAAATATATTTTTTAATTGACCTAATTTCGGTTAAATGAGCTAGAAGCGCGTAAACAAAGCATCTAAAGGGCCGGAGGTGTCGGGTGTATTTTAACGTCAGGTTTCAGTGTGTTTCAGTTAAAGCTCGACGCTAACCTCCTCTTCCTCTTCCTCTCCACAGCCGGCGACGTCGGCTCGGCGTCCGCCGGCGGCCTCCACAGCCCGGAGGTGCGAGCCCGCCTGGAGAGCGGCCCCTGCGCCGCCGCCCACTCCCCATTGGCCGAGCGCAACGGCTTCCTGCAGCTGCGTCTCCACGGCTACCAGGCGAGCTTCCTGATGTCCACGCTGCGAAACCTGGCCCACTTCCTGGAGGAAGACTCGGCGCCGCAGGTGCTGCCCATGGAGATCAGCGTCTGGGACACGCACGTCGACCTCAAGGTGAGGGCAGCCGCGAGGAGCCTTATGTTTCACCCCCTGAACGACGGCACACACCTGCGTGATTCCAGCAGGAAGTCGTTTTTTAATGGAGCTCATAACTCACCGCCGCTGACGTGGAAACTTGGAAGTGGATCATTTTTCTCCCCTCCATCATGCCACCACCCAATGTGCTCCACGCACACGCACACGCACACGCACACGTTCAAACTTCAGCGTGTACCGTCTGTGCTGCAGGACGACGGTCCCCGTGACAACCCCTCCGACTCGGAGCCCTCGCCCTTCTCGTTGCACGTGGACAGCCTCGTCATCCACCGAGCGGACGACGGCTCCTTCTCCATCGGAGGTGAGTCCTCCTCCTCCTCCACCTCCACCTCCACCTGCTGACTCACTGACGTTACATAACGCTTCCTGTTAAAGTCCTCACGCTGAACATCCACCTCTCCTCCTCCTCCGCCTTTTTCTTCTTTCATTCCTTCTTTCCTTCCCCTCTTCTTTCTTTCTTCTACTTCCTTCCTCATTCTTCCTTCCTTCCCTTCTTCCTATTCTGCTTCCTACCCTTTTCTTCTTCTTCCTTCCCTTCTTCATCATCTTTATCTTCTTCCTTCCTTCTTCTTCTCCTTCTCCCCCTTCTTATTCTTTTTTCCTTCCCCTCTTATTCTTCTCTTTCCTTCTTCTTTCCTCTCTTCTTCTTCTCTTTCCTTCCTTCTTCTCTTTCTCCTCCTCCTTTTTTTCTTTCTCCTTTCCCCCCTTTTCTTATTCTTCCTTCCTCTCTTCTTCTTCTCTTTCCTTCCTCCTCCTCCTCCTCACAGTGGACACAGCAGCCGAAACCAAACCCAGGGACGAGGGCGCTCCGACTGCGGTCACTGACGTTGGGGGCGGCGCCATACTAAAGCCCACACAGACTCAAGCCCCGCCCACATCTACCCAAGCCCCGCCCACCAGCCCTCCTCCAACCACCAGAGAAAAGGTGAGTAGAAGTATACGGGCACAGGCATGACGCCTATAACACCTGCAGACTATCTTAAGAGGTGAAGAGGTCTGCGATATAGTTTAATTCATTATTTATTTTAATTAAAACTACTTAACAATGCTTGGCTTGTTTTCTGTCTACAGTGAGAGGACTAAATATTAATGTATGCAGGATACGAGTCTTATATTTAAAAACTGATTATTCAAAGTATTTTTTTTACATAATTGATACAGATGCTGGTGGAGGAAAACGAATGTTTAAAGGTGGAGCTGTCCCGAACCAAGATGGCGCTGGCCGAGGCTCAGATGGAGAAGGACTCGCTGCTGCACCGCATGAAGACCCTCAGAGTCAACACCAGCTAATCCCCCCCCCCCCAAACCCCCCCCCAAGAAAGTAAACGAGCAAAGAGGGGAGAAAAAAAGAAGTCTCACTCGACTCCCTTTACACGTTTCAGAATAATTCCCTCGTCCGACGTGAGACTCGAGAAAACTTGTTTTCACACACTTGTCGTCTGTTTTTGAGGCTTGGAGAGTTGAAAAGGGACATTTAACAGGACTGTGTGTTTAAGTGTGTGTGTGTGTGTGTGTTTGTTTATTTGTGTGAGAGAGAAAAAGAAAGGATGAGGATCTACATCCGTGGCCGTGCCTACAGAACAGCCTCCCCACGCCGACTCCCAGCCGGCCTGAGGTGAGCTCCACTCGAACCTGAACGTCCGGAGGAAAACTGAATGTGTCGTATCTTTCGGAGCAATGTCTTAAAAAAAAGAAGAAGAAAGAAAAAAGAAACTAAAAACATTTATTTTGCACCGAGCAGCAATGGAACTTGTAATTTAGTGCTTTTCATATCCAGACGGGACGAGACCCAATCACCCTCCCCCCTCGTCCTCGGAGTGTGTACAGTGTATATTGTATAGGAATGTGAACACATGACTATTTTCTTCAGAACTATGAATGGTTATGCAGTGGTGTGTGTGTGTGGGTGTGTGTGTGGGTGTGTGTGTGTGTGTGTGTGTGTGTCTCAGCCAGAACAAGCATTTCATTCCCCCGTTTAGAGGATACATTTATATCGGTCAGTCCCACAGCTTTGTCAGCAAAATGCCCCCTCAATAATGTCTGTACCCCCCCCCCCTCCACACACACCCCTCTTATTTTTCTATGTGTAAATATCTACTCGACATGTGCAGCACTTTTAAAAAAACGGAGGCACTGTAAATACAACAAACCACAACTGTGAGAGGGAAGTAGAATGTGTGTGCTCCCTTCTTTAAAAAAAAAAGAAAGACACCAAAAAAAAATAAGGATTATTTAAAGCACGTTGAAGCTGCCTAACTTTACACATTTAAGTCTTTATGAACATTTCTTTATGGATAGGTGTCGGACATTTCTGCTGCTGTGCCCTGCTTATCGTCAGGGGGGAAACCCCGGAGTAAATATAAAAAATGACTAACGACGGACTTGCTAATGGCTCGGCATAAAAGATGAACACAGGACCTCCTCTCCGGGGTCGGTAGATTCATCGCAGCCTGATTATGCAACTCATAGCGTGTGCTTTGGCTCGGTCCACTTCATTTCAATATCTTTCTTTTTCCCCGTTAAAAGACGTGAAACTGTTTCTTTGCACAAATGTGGTTTCAAGACTTGAAATGTCCGAAGCGAGATTTCATCACGATTGTACTGTGGAGAGTTTGGGGTTTTTGGTGGAGAGGGAAACGTGTTGGGTTTCATCTGGTGTTTCTCCTCCTGAGGCTCCTCCCCCTCTGGGAGACTCCTCCCCCTTACAACCCTGTGGAGGAAAAAAGAAAACACAATAAGTTGTATTTTGTCTGTCAAAGCTGCTGAAATACTGATGACAATAAAAGGGTATCCAATTGAAAATGTTTTCTTTCTTGCATTCATCTGATTTGTTTCAATATGTTGTTTACTACTTCTGCAACACTTAAGCTATACAAAATAATCTATTTTTATAATAAATACTCAATATTCAATACTCCTAATTACTTTAATTAGTTTTAATTTGCTTTAATACATAATGCAATGCAATTTTGGGGCCTGGCATCGTGAGAGGAGGAAGATAGCTTTATTTATTTTTAGCTTTAAAAATGTTATGAATACATTTAAATTGTCAGTATTTGTGCATAAAAAAAAATGTAAAATTAGATTTTGAGTAAAAAGGACCGACAGGATGATGTAATGAAATCAAGTCTAAATGTTGTGAATAAAGTTGAAATAATGAAAATGAAGTTGAAGTATAATTTTGACACTATCGATGAAGAAATTAATGAATAAATAAAACTTCTAGCTCCAGCGCAAATAATTAAAATGTCAATGTTATTTTGGACATTTTTACTTAATTTGCAGAATAAAATAGAAAAACTTTCCCCTCTACGGTTTCCCTTGAGCTTTGAGTCTCGTTTAAATCTTTTATAATTAAAAACTATGTTTGTTCTATGAGGAGCAAACCCTTTTAAAAACGTACGTGCACGAGCCTCAAATGAGCCGCAGCGCGCCGCGGACGGAGAGCGGCTGGACTCTGTGCTCATACATGGTCATGACATCTTACAGCTGGAGCACGCAGTCATAGAAGGGCATTGAGTGAGTGTGTGTGTGTGTGTGTGTGAGAGGGAAAAGTTCTGCTCTGCTGCTATTTACATAAACTCCAGCGTACGTTCTGTAGCGTAATGTTTCTGTGATGATGGTTATGTCACAGGCCGTTTATTTAAGCAACGCACACACCTCCATGTATATACATAGGTGTGTGTGTGTCCCATCACCATGTACAGGTTGTGTGTTGGCTCACTGTTTTATTCTCTGGTTCTCTTTCTTGCTCCTCTAGAGGCCCTGTTGAGGTCCTCAAGAGGTCATGCTGAGTTTTCTTAATCAAATAAACCTAAATAAGTAACATGTAAATATTACCGAGGCAAATATTGCTAAACCAAATCAACATGTTGATTGATAAGGAAAACAATCCTGATGCAGTTTGATTTCCTCAATATATCATCATCATAATCATCATCCTCCTCATCCTCCTCTTCTGAAACAATTTGTTCATTAATGTTTAAATTATCTACATAAAGTTAATGAATCAGATGTTTGATTTATTCTCGAGCATTAATGCTTCATAAAGTTGATTTATTTACATTTGCATGTCACACTTATGTGCCTCTTCGACATTTAAACATGTTATAGACAAACCGATTACTCGACAAATATTATCAAATTAATCAAAACTAAAACAGCTGTTTCCCGCCGTGTCTTCGAGCTCAGACATGGGGCAGATCAGCCCGAGGTGGAGCACCTGAAGGCACCACGGCTCTTTGAATTTCAATTAGGCAGCAGAGGGAAGCCATCAGGCGTGTCCCAGCATGCACCTGGCGGCCGAATGGGGGCGCAGTGGAGAGGAGGAGGAGGAGGAGGAGGAGGAGGGGGTGTGTCTGTTTCCCAGGCTGTCAGTGGACAGATCGGAGCACGTACATAAAAACCCACACAAATACATCTTCTGCCTTTTTAATGTTTCCGTTCACACACACGCTGCTCTGATTGGCTGTTGGAGGATGTCACCTGTCTCCACATTCTGCAGCCGTGATACGCACCGTCGGCGTGGAGGGCCACTGCGCATGTGCGAGGTAGAATACACGGAACGGCCACAATAAACACAGCTGGTGGATTTGAGACTTGGAGGGATTAACAAAAGGCTTTGATTCCTGTTGGTGCTGTGGCTTCACCATCATCCACGCCCAGACTGTACGCTGTGTGTGTAAATCAGCGGAAGTCGTCTGCTTGGCTTTTCAAAATAAAAGTTTAGCTTTACACAGGAACCACCTGGGATGAAGCTTAGAATGTGTGATGGTGAATATATTTACTTATGCCTCATACACATAAAAGCATCATAGTTGAATGTATTTATCTACAGAACGTTATTTAATTAGTGTATATAATGTATAACCCACGGGGCCCCAGAATCCCAGGGTCCTCACAATAAATCCAGTTGTTTGTTTTAATTTAATAGATTCATGATGAAACATAGTTACCTGACTACAGATAGCTGGCTTTATATTACAGAGGCTAAAGGCTTGAAACTGTATCCTAAAATATAAAGAAATATGTTGCTCAAATAGCTTTGGATGTCACATTTTCATTTTTACCTTTCAAACCAGGAGCAAAATGTAAAATTACAAGTTTAACGTTAACTAACGTTGATTGCTGAAGTCAGCGAGCTAACTCGCCTAAGTGTTTATTTGAATGGTACAAGATAAAAATGTAATTATTAAAGAGACAAACAGACAAAATATGAAAGAAACAAGAAGGCAATGAAAAAATAAACAAATACAGAAAATTGCTAAAAATATTAGTTTACAATGTCATAGTGGAGTAGATTCAGGCCTTTTAGGTTTCAAGTTTTGTAGTAACATCGGCTAGGGTTTTATTTTTAGATCAAATAACCGGAAGTGTACAGTCTTAACGCGGCTAACTTGACTCCTCCTCTCTCACGCGATCCAGAGAGGCGCCCGGGCCAGTGCGGCGGGTTTCGGGGTAGAGAGCAGAGGAGACGCCACGGGACCGCAGAGCTTTTTCCTGCGCGTGAAGCTTCCACCTCGCGCCGGTTCTTCAGCCGGCAGCCGGTAGGACAGCAGGAGGAGTTATTACTCTTTTTACTTCACTCTCCGGGGCTTGTTTGCTGTGCACGGACCGACACCAAAAAGGAGTTGGATCCCCGGAGCCGTGCGGCGTGAACGGGCTGTCGGTCCGGGAGGCACCGGGAGGGGAGGCGGTGCGCGTCGAGCCCTCTCTGCGCCATCAGTAGCGAGAGGAATCCTTCCAGATGCGTTCCCACCGGAGGCAGTGAAGGGAGGGGAGGGGGCACCTGGAAGGGGGGATATAAATATAAATATATATGGGATATCTGTTGGATATTTTCACCGCCCCGTCGTAGTGAACTTGTGGCCGGGATGGGGAAGGAGCAGGAGCTGCTGGAAGCCTCCCGCACCGGGAACGTCGCCCTGGTGGAGAAATTGCTGAGTGGGAAGAAGGGGCTGCTGGGGTCCGGCTCCGGCTCCATCCCTCTGCCCAACCTCCTGAGGTAAGACTCTTATCTCCTTCTCGTGACCGCTAAAGTATGCATGGAGCCCCCCTCCGGGAGGGTGGAGGCTGTAGAATGGAGGGGATGGAGGGAATTCCTGGGGAGGGTTTTCCAAAAATGCTGCAAAATTAGACATCATGTTGCATCATCATATCGGTCAATGCACTGGAAATAAACCCGTGAACCACTCCTCACTGTGGACAATATATTCAGTAGTAAATCAGTAGCGCCCCCCCCCCACACACACACACACCCTAGTCCACCACCACATGGTGTACCTGAGATACAACCTCACGAAACGAGGTGTTTGTGCACTTAGAGGCAGATAAGAGCTGCAAGACAAATACACACAAGGCACATTAGCGTACCTCTGTCTGTTCCCCCGCCCGCTCTCACACACATCTGTCGTTGTCATCCCCCCCCCCTCCTCTTGACAGCTGTCAAAATGTTGATTTCTTGAACGACTCCTGAGTGTCTCTCTGCTTCCTTTAGCGTGCAAAAGGCTTCACTAAGAGAAATCCCACCACACCTCCCTAGCTTTGTCTTAGTCGCTGTGCATTCAGCGTGTCCCTGTCAGTACCAGCACCAGTACCAGTACCAGCATCAGTACCATGGTGGGTGGCTTTTCATGTGATGCTGTTGAGGCCCGCAGGACCTCCAAGCTGCAGAACCGCTCTGCATTCATGTGCGTCTGTCTGTACCGAACAGGGGATTCCTGAAAAGGGAAGACGTGTTCTTGGCTCAGATTGTCTGCTTTTAGGATATTAAAAAGAAATATATTGCATCATCGCCTCCAGGATCAGGGCTGTGAGGGGATGTGGTGTGCTTGTGAAACAGGCAGTCAAGGACAAGTGTTTGATTGCTTTCAGATATCGCCTTGAACCCCTGACCGGTGAGGTCCGGTTCCTATGATGACACCAGGTCAGCTGTCCCGTTATCGCTCGTCCAGGGAAGCGACTGCGTGGTTCATAACATGGGATACCTTTACGGGAATCTGCCTGCTTGCTTTTTTCCCCCTCTTCCCAAACTCAAACCACAAAGGCTTAAATTTGGCCACGAGGTTATTATTATCATCATCCTCCTCCTCCTCCTCCTCCTCCTCCACCTCCTCCCCTCCTCTCGGCCCTGCAGCCTCTCCCCTCTGAGGCCCGGGCTGAGCCAGGTGATTATAAGATCAAACGCGGAGGCGTCCGGGTGGAGTAACACCTCGGGGGACCTCTCCCCCTCCCCGGGCCGAGCGTCTCATGACCCGGGCTGTGGTGGCACCCTAGGGACACTTAGCCAATGGTTAATGAACTGGAGGTCTGAGGAGGTCTGATGTGGTCTCGGGTGGTCTGAGGAGGTCTCGGGTGGTCTGAGGTGGTCTGAGGAGGTCTGAGGAGGTCTCATGTGGCACTTTTGAAGGGATAGAACTGAACTTAAAAGTTTAATTTAAACATTAATTCATTGAGAGTTGGCTCAGGATGCAGGTTCTGACCAGGAGCCTGTAACACGCCTATAACACGCCTCTGTGTGTTTGTGTTCTTCTTTCTCCGGCACAGTTTCCTCTCTTGGATATTTAACTGTTGAGGAGAGGAGGGATCATTGAAGCCACTTCCACCTTGTTGGTTCCCCACGTAATCTTTACTGAAACAGAGGAAGTAGGCTGGCATGAGAAAGCTGCACCAGTTAAATATGGTACTAGCTAAACATGGTACTAGCTAAACATGGGACTAGCTAAACATGGTACCAGCTAAACATGGTACCAGCTAAACATGGTACTAGCTAAACATGGGACTAGCTAAACATGGTACTAGCTAAACATGGAACTAGCTAAACATGGTACTAGCTAAACATGGTACTAGCTAAACATGGGACTAGCTAAACATGGGACTAACTAAACATGGTACTAGTTAAACATGGTACTAGCTAAACATGGTACTAGCTAAACATGGGACTAGCTAAACATGGTACTAGCTAAACATGGTACTAGCTAAACATGGTTCTAGCTAAACATGGTGTTAGTCAAACATAGTGTTAGTCAAACATGGTACCAGCTAAACATGGTACTAGTTAAACATGATACTAGTTAAACATGGTACTAGTTGAACTAAACCGCTCGTCTCGGTGATGTTTGTTTAAATCTGCGTTAATTTAAAAAGGACTTTTTCTAGCCGTCTTGTTTTCGCGTCTCGTCTCCAGAGCTGTAAACACTGTTGTTGTTGTGTGTTTGTTTTGCAAATTAGGATTTAATGGAATCTATCAAAGGACGGCGATTATGAAACACTGAATTAATTTGAAGCTCATGGCGGAGATTAAAGACACACACACACAGAGACACACACACACACTCACACATTGTACATCTGAGTGTCCGACACACAGCTTCCCATCCTTTGGCCTCCGAGCCATTCGCAGCATTCCTAAGTCATGAGGGCCGTCTTTTCTGTTGAAAGAATCGCACTAAACCACCAAGTGGGACACGACCACACACACTCTCTCACACACACACACACACACACACACACACACACACATGCATGGATAAGCATAGGATGGAGCGGCTGCAGTGTTGTGGTGCGTTGCGCAGCAGAAAATCAATCGTGGCTGATCTCAGTGCTGTTTACTGGGTCACATTCTCCTCCTGTGTGTGCGTGTGTGTGTATGTGTGTTTGCTGGAAAGACACAAACAAGACGTTCCACAGTTCTACAAAACGGTCACATTAATAAACCAGAAGGCACGGCTGTTTTCTGGAGATTTAATTGGACGTTACAGATTATTAGATTATGTTGCTGAATGAATGAAACTGACAGTTTGGGACAGACATTGAGGAAGAAACTGTTTGAAATGGAGCGGCCGCATCTGGCCGATACTTTCGTACCTGTAGCTTTTAATAAAGGATGTCTAGGGGGACCGACACTGAAAAAGTTCACCGCTTAAGATCTTGTGTTTACCAGCGATGTGCTTTTAGGTTTCTCGGAAGTTATTTTCAGTGTGAAAAAAACGTTAAAAAAGAAGACGAGTGGATCTTCAGAAAAAGGGGGCATGTAATAGTCCTGTAATTAAGAAGCTTCTTGCAACACGTCTCAGCGTGTTCCCTCAAGTCCACCGCGCCTGCAACGAGGGGTCAATATATATATATATATATATATATATATATATATATATAAACATTTTGGAGATCTTTGAAGCCACTTGCGTGCTAATTTTTCATTTTTTGTTGGTTCCCTCTCAGGCTTTTATAAAAACAGAGAAGCAGACGTGTAATATTATCGTGTGGCATGCCAATATATACAGGGAAGATTAATTCATCATGACTGTGTGTGTGTGTGTGTTTTCCTCCCTCCTTCACCGCAAACAAACAAACGTTAAGTGGAGTGAATTGACTCCCAGAGGAGACACACGCTCACACACTTACACACACACTTGAGTGAACACTGTTTTTTTTAAATTGGCATCCTCACAGGTGATCTTCCCGGCATTTATATTTTCGTGTTTGTGTGTGTGTGTGTTCGTGTGTGTGTAGTGCAGTGACTGGTTTCAATCTCGTCCAACAAAAGGACAAACAGCCGAAGAAGAAACTCTGTTTTTGATTTCTCGACTTATTTTTCACGGCCGAGTCTGGCGGGCTGCGTCTGAGTCCAACTGTGTGTTACATAACCGTGTGTGTCTGTGTGTGTGTGTGCGTGTGTGTGTGTGTGTGTGTGTGTGTGTTAGGGTGAGAGCCGACGGGGGGAATGAGAGCTACATGTGGTGCGGGACACCTCGGCGGGGTCAAAGGTTAATGGTGGAGAATGCAAGTCGTGCATATTGGATCAGCTGTGACAGATTGTTGTGATCATTAGTTTCTCTCTGGCCTCAAAGGGGCGGATGGATAAACATATTGATTAGTTCATTTGTCGATGGGCAGAAGCTTTTTTTGGCATTAAAAAAACTAATAATAAAGTGTGTGTGCAGGTCGAATCGACGGATTAGGGTTCCTCCCCAGGTTTACTCGCCAGGTCGAGGATTGATGAACGAAATCTGAATAAACTCTCATTAAAACCACGCGTTACGTCACCCGGGCTGGACAATACGCATTATTTTAACAATTGTCTGACATTCTAGAACACAATGATTAATGTGATGCGTTGTTTCTTTAGTTGCGTCGGCCTGCGATTCCTTTACAGTCTCGTTGTGTCTTGATTTCACAACCTGCTCTGGGACGTTCTTTTTTTAAAGAGAAAACGTGTTCTGAAGGTTTTATTTCCCTGGGCTTTCAGAGGTTTTCGTGTTTTCTGCACGTCAGAATAATTTACAGTCACTCTGGAGGAAACCCTCAGATTCCGCCCCCCCAAAAAACTCCCAGCGGCGCATCTGAAAACAGAGGATTATATCATTCTTTTCTCCGGCCTGGAGTTCTGGGTCCAGATGCGTCTCGCTGTGAAGCCGGAGCCGCCCGCCTCTTCTTCTTCACTTTGGGTTCAGGCGTCAGTGCATCGAGTTTGTCTGTAGCCCCGGTGATCGAAAGGGGAGGAAGGTGTGAACGTGCACGTGTGTGTGTGTGCGTGAGTGTGCACGAGTGTGTGTGTGTGTGTGTGTGCATGTGTGTGATCAAATTCAGAGGCTTCTTACATCTCCATTAGGGTACGGGCCAAACTGCTGCAGAATCCTGCCAAGAAGCTGAGACCTTCATACTCGCCAAGACACACACACACACACACACATGCACACGCACACATATGCACACGCACACACACTATCTCTCTTTCTCTCTCTCTCCTTTGCACGTTAAGCCTCTGTCTCTCTTTGTTCCTTCCTCGATCTATTTTATTTTTTTGTCTCAAATCTCTCTCTCTCTCTCTTTCTCTCTCTTTCTCCCCATCTGGTGCCCCGGATTTTCTTTTCAGTGTATCTCTCTCTTCCTCTCTCTCCATCACTCACTCCACTCCACAATCTCTCTCCTCCCTCTCCTCCTCCTCTCCAGAGACAGATGATCCAGCCTCCCTATCCGCTCTTTATCATTTTCACCTCTCCCTCGGCTCCCCACCTTCCTCTACCTTATCAAAACGATTCTCTCTCTCTGCTCCCCCCCATCTCTCTCTCTCTCTCCATCTGTTATCACCACGTGGGAGCATCTTTTTTACCCATCATGCCTCTCGGGCCCGCGTCGGTTGACTGTGGTAAATGTGGAATATTGGGGAATAAAAGGGAGCGATGGAGGGGGTAATTAAAATGTGACTAAGCTCCGCCTCCAGGGGGATCGCCCAATGTAAACAAACACGAACATGGAAAATGGAAAGCCTTTTATGATATTGTCTTTTTTACCCACGTCTCTCCCTGTGTGCAGTTTGAAATGTGCAGGATATTGAATACATATCACGTTAGCGTAGCTTAGCATCACTTGTTTAAAGGAGCAGACTCTGGTGATATGCTTCTTTACAAATGTTCCACAAGTGCATATTATTGTAACTATTACATCTCAGTCTAATAATATTAGAGTTGTCAGCTTTCTGAATAAGTAAATTACCAGCAAGTCAAAACATTTTCAAACTTAATGGGCAATTTACAATCTGGACAAAGTGGATTTCTGTACGTTTTATTGTTTAACTTTATTTAATGTGCCAACTATTCTCCATTTTCATATCTATAATCATAAAGGACACAACATGTTTCACTGTAGACATGAATGTGAATGAGAAGACTTCATAAACACTTCATCTCAGTATGCTTGATATATTATATTGATAAATAAACTGCTACAAAGAGTTTATTTAAAAAACATTTTTATGAATAACAAATACTTTCCAAATACTTGAATGTGTACACACACAAGTTGACGTTGCACACTTCCTGTTCGGGTCCCGAAGAGGCGAACGTGTTCATACCGAGACTAGGAGACTAGGAGACGAGGAGACGAGGAGACGAGGAGACTAAGGGGCAATATGCGGCCGGGGGGCCGGGCGGAGAGGAGGTGTGACGTCCAGTCTGTCTCACTAATCACTAGTCTGTGACCCCACATAGCACCCGCGAGTGTTGTGGAGACACACACACACACACACACACACACACACACACACACACACACACACACACACACACACACACACACACACACACACACACACACACACACACACACACACACACACACACACGCACACACAGAGCTAGACACACACATTCCTGCCGGCTCCCCGCTCCCTGATAGATGGCTGTAGTTAATGAAGCGCTGCTTTTGAAGTAGATAAGATGTGGAGAGACGAGGGTGAGAAATGCTAATGCAGCTATGTGCTGAGGGCTGGACGTGTGTGTGTGTGTGTGTGTGTGTGTGTGTGTGTGTGTGTGTGTGTGTGTGTGTGTGTGTGTGTGTGTGTGTGTGTGTGTGGTAACCCTCACCCTCTCAGGGTTAGAGGCTACTACCACAACTACACCTGCAACCAATATCCAGAACAGTCTTGTTCCATCTAAATATCACTTTGGTGGTTGTTGTTGTTGTTGTTGTTGTTGGTCAACAGGCTCTATCTGTTGTGTCTCTGGCCCTCTCCTTGTTCTTGTTGTTGTTTATGCCTTCATGGCTTCACCTGGAGTAACTCGACCAATAGAACCTGAATCAGCGGCGGTTTGGTGCATTGCGAATAAAATAGAAACAACAATATCTAATCTGACTTTGTCTAAACATCAACAACACGGAGCTCCCCTCTGGAGGCTCAGGCAGGTTGGGGCGTTTACAAATCCCCAGGCAGCTTCAGATCGACCCGAAGAGACTCGGGACCCCCGACCTAAAACTACAACCAGCTTCCAGGGTCCTGGAAAGGTCATGGGGTTTGTGTACTTCTGTCCTGGGGCGGTTTTCCCTGACTTGGCTCCTTTGTCTCTGTGTCTCTGTGGCTCTGTAGCTCTGTGTCCCTGTGTCTCTGTAGCTCTGTGTCTCTGTGGCTCTGTGTCTCTGTAGCTCTGTGTCTCTGTGTCTCTGTAGCTCTGTGTCTCTGTGTCTCTGTAGCTCTGTGTCTCTGTGTCTCTGTGACTCTGTGTCTCTGTGTCTCTTTGTCTCTGTGGCTCTGTAGCTCTGTGTCTCTGTCTCTGTAGCTCTGTGTCTCTGTAGCTCTGTAGCTCTGTGTCTCTGTGACTCTGTCTCTGTGTCTCTGTGGCTCCCGTCTGCAGCCAGGTGACATCTAGTTGAGGCCTCAGCTCCAGATTGATGCCCTTAGTTTTTTAATGTCCCACTTTGATTGTCCACTTACTCTCTCCTCGTCGAGTGTGTGTGTGCACAGAAACGTGAAATATGAAATATGCGTATGAAAGAGACATAAACAGGGAGCGATGTTCAACACATTCAATTATAAAAAGGCTGCAGCAACACTTTCATCTTTTAGTGGGTGCAAATCTAGAGTTTCCCTTATTATACAGCAGTGTGTGTGCGTGTGTGTGTGTGTATGTGTGTGTGTGTGTGTGTTCTCCTGACATGTGGCTGCCTATAGGTGCCTTATGTAATGTTGTCACCATGTGTGTGGATAGCAATGCAATTGACCTGTATGAGTAACTGAGCTGAAGTTGACTGTGTGTGTGTGTGTGTGTGTGTGTGTGTGTGTGTGTGTGGTTGCACGTGTGTGTGTGTGACTGTGTGTGTGTGTGTGAGTGATATACTTACAGCCAGGCTGCGATGGCATCTTTCATTCCCCTCTGATTGATTCTGCCGAGCAACCAGGAAGTAAATTACACGCCAGCCTCGTCTAATGGGATGCACATTACCCAGCATGCTTTGCTCGATGCCAACAGATTGGACCCTCCCGCCTCTCCCCGTTGTCATGTTCTCTCACGGCCTCCCGCTCTGTTATAATAACAATAACACGCGCTGCACGAGAACGTTCAGACCTGCACGTGCGTGTGAGTTAGGGCGGCGGCTAATGCTAAGGTCAGAATGCTAACGTCATAATGCTAACGTCAGAATGCTAACACGCTCACATGGCGGCTATGACGTGCACAACACAGCTTTATAATTTATAATATAATGCTGAAGTTGTGTGCAATAATAGTAATTGATTTTGTTGTGATATTTTAGCAGCCATTGTGACACTTTCATTGTCTTATTTTTGTAGTTCCTTCATAGAAAGAACTACAATCCACTGGAAAAGCAAGTTGTAGGAGACGTGTTTTAACTTTCTCAAATATTCATGTCGGCTGTTAGTTTTGAGTCCATGCCCGACTAAAATAACGTCTTTATCTTTATCGATCACCTGAACATTCAAAAGAGGTATCTTAGTTTCTGGACGGGGAGATAAAAAACGTTAAAGCTGAATATCTGTGACTTAAACTCCGAGTGCAGACGGAGTCATCTCCACCCGGACGCTTCTAACTCCATCACCAGCGCGCTCCATCTTCTTGATAATGAGCCTGGACGCTCCCCCATAACTCGCTCTGGCCATCACCGCCTTCTTCGTTTCCCCCCCCTTGGCCAACTTGATAAATGAGCCTTTATAAAACATTTTGTTAAAGATATCAAATATTAATCTGCCCCCAAACTCTTTTAGAATGAAAACTTGAGAATACGTCTCCCCCCCCTCCCTCCTCCCCCTGCTCTCAAATTCAGGATTAATTTCCCGGCGAGGTCGTTAGAGCAGATTGTTTTAGTGAAAGATTCTCTTGACTGATGGAAGGAAAATGAGTTTCCGAAAAAGCTTTTGTAGTCATGATTAGACTTGGCTGTGGTTTATTATTTGGGACTTTTAGTGTGACTAGAGAGATGGAAGCAATATTTAATTTGTTTGTACTTTATTAACACTGTGTAAATATTGGTTTAAAATATCTATTATATACATATATATGTATGTGTATATATATATGCATATATCAAATATATAGATATATATATGTATGTATATATAGATATGTGTTTATATATATATTTTTTTCAATATATATAAATATATATGTGTGTGTATATATATATATATATATATATTATTATTTAATATATATATATATATACATAAATATGTATGTATATATATGTATATATATTTATTTTGTATATATATATATATATGTGTATATATATTACTATAAATATATAATAATAATAATAATAATAATACAATATATATATATATATATATATATATATATATATATATATATATATATATATATATATACCTAGATTTGGTTTTCGGCATGAAGCCTTCCATCTAACCTTTACTTAACCTCAATTGTGCGTCTAATAGAAGTGAGAGGTCATTATCGCTGCCAGGCTCAAAAGAACCTCGTCAGGTGAATCCCAACCCTCGGCAGATATTCGTCTCTTTTATCGACTCTCGGCAAATAATCATTAATCCCTCGTAAGGACTTCCTCCTCCTCCTCTCCGTCTGTCTCTCTCTCTAGCAGGGAGACACTGGAGCTCTGCTGACTCAGCACTCCTGAATCCTGAACCAGTGAACACAGCAGATGCCCCCTGCTGACTTCAACCCTTTGTGTGCGCGCGTCTTTGTGTGTGTGTGCACGCGTGTCTGTGTGTGTGTGTGTGCACGTGTGTCTGTGTGTGTGTGTGCACCCGTGTCGTGTGTGTGTGTGTTTGTGTGTGCACGTGTCTCTGTGTGTGTGTGTGTGTGTGTGTGTGCACGCGTGCGTGTGTGTGTGTGTGTGTGTGTGTGTGTGTGTATGTGTGTGTGGCTTTCCTTGCCTTTCTGCTGGCGTCCGTTACTTTATTGTCTCCATCGTTCCTCTTTGTCTGTATCTGGCAGCTTTTCTCTCGTCTATCTTTCTGGCATCTCCACACTGGCCCCACCAAAAATATTAAAAAAATATATATACATTTTGTTATAGCTCTTCTCCTTTGTGTCTCTTTCTTTTTTTTTTCTTCTTTCTTTTTAAGCGGATGAGTAAATTAATGTCTTTTGTCTTTTCTGCCACAGTGTAACCCGCTAATCAGGCCATTGGCTGATTACATGCCTCATGCTAATCATCACGCACACACCCGTACACATGTCTTTGACTGTGTGTGTGTGCAATGGGTCTTTTGTGTGTCTGGTAGAAGTACACACTGAGCCTCCTCTGCCGTGCAGTCGGCTCATTGTTCCTCCAACAAAAAAAAAAGGACAAACTGCGACACAATGTAATCTGTAAACTGACGTATTTACTGTGAGGTACAGCTTCGCTTTGTGCCACCTGTGTCTGGGAATGTGTGTGTGTGTGTGTGTGTGTGTGTGCTGAGAGAGGAGGAGGAGGAGGAGGAGGAGGGATGCATATAGAGGGAAAAACCAATTATGTCCCGATAACAGACAGAAATATGGATTTATTTTATCATTTTTCTCCTACGTTATCCTCTAATCCCTGTGTGTATTTCTGTCTTTATTTAGATCCCAATTCAGAGCTTCAGTGACATGATGGAAGGTTACAGAAACAGCATAGATGATGTCATACGTGTGCTTGTGCATGTGTGTGTGTGTGTGTGTGGTCTGATTTAACTACACAGGATAGAGCCTGTTGAAACATGTCATAAAACACATACTGACATGTTGTCAATATGCCCCGTGTTTGTGTGTGTTTGTGTGTGTGTGTGTCTGTGTTTTTGTGTGTGTGTGTGACTCCCAGGCAGTCACATACGTTTTCTTGCATGAAGCTTGCGTCTGTGTGTGTGTGTGTGTCCTTGAATTTTTTATTTGACTCAATTCAACTATTAATTTAACTATTGATTAACTGTCGTCCTTCTCATCGCCGTGGTTATTTTGAACAGTCAAACTGTTCGTACCCCGTCACTTTTTCTCAATGAGATCAATAAAGTTATGGATTGTGGATTGTTTTAATAAAGAGTTGTTTCAAAGTGCAAAACACTAGAAACGGCAACATGACAGGGCAGCCCTTTGAAATCTCTCCAGCTGAGTCACTGTCCTCTCTCTCTCGCTCTCTCTTTCTCTCTCTTTCTTTCTTTCTTTCTTTCTCTCTCTCTCTCTCTCTCTCTTCCATGCCGCTCGTCCCCAGAGCCGACTGCTCTCAGACATGAAACTCCTTCTCAAACACACTTGACCTCGGAGCCCTCTGCCTGTCCCTGCTCGGACACACACACACAAATACACACGCACACACACACACACACACACACACGCACACACGTGTGCATCTCTCTGTGCAGCGTTCACACACTTGACTTGAAGCAGCCTTCTACGTCTGGGGTAAAAAAAAAAAACACATATAAAGATGCAGTTGAGTCTTACAGGGAAACAGGAAGTTGTAAAGTCTTTAATAGGGTTTACCTTTCAGAATAAGAGCACAAGAAAGAAAGAAATCGGGGGAAGAGGATGCTCTTCCTCCGAGAATAAACTTATATCTCTGTAATAAATGTCCGCTTTATTCTCGAAATGCAAAGTAAAATAAAACCTTTTTTAAATGTTTTGCCCTCGAGGTGTCGCACACAACATGAAATACACACACGTGTTGTGCAGATAAATGACAGGTTACAGCCCGGTGCGTTCAGGTACCAATGGACGAACCCCACGCTCACTATCTCGAGGCCTTGTCTGGTAGGAGTGAGGAGAGGAGGCGAGGAGCCGAGATAAAGGTCTCTGTTACCCACGTGTGTGCGTAACAACGTCCGACCGTTATTCGATTATTCGGTTGATTACAATGAGATAAATTAGTGCGTCGCAAATGTGATTAACGGAAACATCCCGGCCTCAGACTCGATGTTACGCTACACTATGAATCAGTCTATGGGGGGGGGGGGGGGAATGAGTGTGTGAGTGTGTGTTTGTGTCTCTTTGTATAGAAGAGGAGACGTTTCTGAGTGTGCGCGTGTGTTTGTTCTCTGTGTGTGAAGTCCAGACTGTCCCCTGACTGGGCTGTAAATAGCCATGGGAAAGCCAGAGTAGAACACACACACAAACACACACAGACAGACAGACAGACACATCCACACACACACACACACACACACATACAATTTGGACGTTTTCTTTTCAGCAACCAGAGACTTCAAAGTAAAGCCCTTTTCTCCTCTGTGTGTGCGTGTGTGTGTATGTGTGTGTGTGTGTGTGTGTGTGTGTGTGTGTGTGGATCACACAGACTACTCTCTTTCTGTGTGTTTTTCAGAATTGCTTTTCTTGTCCCGTGTGTGTGTTTGTGTTGACTTTGGGTAGATGCCACTAATTTAATTGGTGGGAAATGTCGTCATTGATTATGAGAGCGTGTGTGTGTGTGTGTGTGTGTCTCTCTCTCTCTCTCTACCTGAACCTCTCCTTGACGTCGGGCATCGGGGCCCATTTTCACAAATGAATGGAGCTTTCACAAATGATCCGTCACCGCTTCTCTCCACCTCATCTATCTCTGGAGAGGACACACACGCACACACACGCACGCACACACACACGCACACGCACACGCACTCACACACACACACACACACACACACGCGCGCAAGTGCGACCCACCTGTCATCTGCCACCTCTCCTCAGCAGGAGCAGTCGGCCTAGATCTCCAGGCTCCGCCTCCTGAGGTGTGTTCGCTGCCCGACCATCTGTTACTGTCACGGAGGACACTGACGGGGGGAGGGGGGGGGGGGAGCACGACCAGGTCGCCCTGCCTGCACCTGTACATGGACTCATGTGACTCAGACTGTCCCTGTGACATGAGGGGACCTGGTCCTCAGTGAGGGGATGGATTCATACTGGAGGTCGACAGCGATATATATATATATATATATATATATATATATATATATATTTACAAAATGGCTTTTGTCTGGTCTATCAAAAAAAAACTACAAACAATACAGAATGCAGCAGCGCGAGTCCTCACTAAAACAAGACAGAGAGTGCACATCACACCAGTATTAAAATCACTGCACTGGCTACCTGTTAGTTTTAGAATAGATTTCAAGGTTCTCCTACTAGTTTATAAATCACTCCATAGTCATGCACCCGCATATATAACAGACATGCTCTCAAGGTACACACCCAGTAGATCCCTGAGGTCCTCCGGCACTGAACTTCTAACAGTTCCAAAAGCCAGGACAAAGAGACATGGGGAAGCAGCTTTTAGTTTACCTTTAAACATGCACTTAAGACGTACCTCTTTGATCTCGCTTATCACTCACTGTAAAATGTATTTAACATTTATGGAACATTTATTTATTTACTTATTTCTGTCTCTTTTCAGGTGTTTGTACCCCCCCCCCCCTCAGCAGCTGTCTCTTAGTTTGACGATAACTGTGCTGAGCAGTCCTTTATGGTGCCAGTGCGGTTAGTACGTCATTTCCTGTTCATTTATCTCTGGCAAAATCAGTGTCTTTTTATAAGTGTTTTGTAACTTGTAAAATGTATTTATTTAACATTAATGTACCATTTATTTATTTACTTATCTGTGTCTCTTTACAAGTGTTTGTAAATCCCCCCCCCCAGCAGCTTAGTTTGACGATGACCGTGCTGAGTAGTCCTTTACGGTGCCAATGCGGTTAGTACGTTTATTTTATTTTATTTATTTATCTCTTGAAAATCTGTGTGTTTTTTACAAGTGTTTGTAACCCCCCCCCCCTTTTCTTTCCTACTGTGAGGCGCATTGTGTTACTTCCTTGTATGAAATGCGCCGTACAAATAAAGTTTGATTGATTGATTGATATATATATATATATATATATATATATATATATATATACGTGTATATATATCTTTTAATCTGGTAATTGGTGCCTTACGACGGCGGTGGTCAGGCTTTTATTTTGAAAGCTGTCTGATAGCGAGTGTTTCAGGGATGCACACATAGCCACTCAGTGGGTGTACTGATACACCGCTTCAGTTTTTCTCATATATTTTCAATTTAGTTTTCGATGCATTACACGCATGCTTCCTGACCTCAGGATGCACCGCAGTCGAGCGACCACATTATTATACTTTAAATTAACTTTGCCGCTCAGCAGAGTTGGAGAAAAAAAAATCTATATAGAAAGTGTCCTCTAAAAACTTTCTTATGACATTTTAAGCGCTAACTTGGCATTATTTATCATCTTTACAGACTTTGAAATTCTTCCTACGGTTCAGTTATATATAACAATCTGCATGGCTTGTCTTTGCCTCATACATGATAACGTCTGCAGTCAGCAGAATTAAAAGAACATGCCTTTGTTTGTACGTCCGTGTCTTCTTGGCGACCTTTGACCCGCCCTGATCACCGCCCTTAAACGCCACATAGCCAGTCTAATGGCTGCTCTGGAGGTCGCGACCTCTCTAACGAGCAGCTAATTCGTTGGTGCCGTTGCTCCGACTGTGATGTCGGCCCTCCTGGCCCGAGGCTACGAGTTAGCATCTACGTGTGTGTGTGTGGCGGGGGCTCAAGACATGAAGTGTGTTTTAATGGCTTCAGCTCCTTTTTTATTTATAACATCAGATTCTAAATTATTTTGAAATAATTGTTTTGTTTCGTCTGTATAAAAACTTGACGATTGACGCTAACCAGTGGTTCCCAAGCTGGGGGTCAGGACCCAGCAAAGGGCCCCTGATACACAACACAGGGGTCGTGAGATGATGTAACGGATAAGAGAGAAACACGTGTATTACATTTAGCTTAATATCTCCTCTAAGATCATTTAAATGACCTTTGAGAGTCAGTTACAGTTCCTCTGGGTCCCACTGGTAGCCCTTAAAGCACATTGCATTGCATTGCATTGTATTATTCAACCTTCCTCCCGTGTTTGTCTCAACGCTCTGGGAGAGCTCTTAGTGAAGCTCGTGTCTGATCCTCGGGTCAGAGGGCAGCGGTCAGAGGTCAGAGGTCAGGTGCAGAACAAACACGCCGGGAATCGACTGGGGGACACTCGGGGGAATTTGAGGGCGCCGGTCACGGATGAAAGGAAGATTTGCAATGAAAAAAACTCAAACTGTTTCTCTTCTTAAAGCCACTAAACTGAAAACACCGTGACACAGCAACAACAATAATAAAAAACGCCTCCAGAGTTTACCCACAATCCAAAGGAGCTCTCTCCTCCTCAAGCTTCTCTGACACTTTTATGGATCTTCTATGGAGGACCCCCCCCCTTGCCTGTGAACTGTGTTAAAAAAGAGAAGAGAAGGGATGAACAGGAAGGCATTTCTATCCGTGACTGTAGAGCTGAGCGTGAATAATCTCTCTGCTGCTCGCGACTCGACGCTCTGATTCATTTCAGCGACAACAGAATTGATCGCAGCTGTAAGTTCAGTATTCACAGCAGCAATATTTTACTTTTCTTGGAGAGATAAAACGAATCTGGGCCCCTCGGATGATTTTTGAAAGAGCAGGCGGCGGCCAAACAAAGAGATTCTCCTGCAGTCAGGAAGGAGGGCAGTGATGTGCCGGTGGGCTCTCTCGCCCTCCTCCGCTCCACTCAGGCGGCGGAGAGTCACCTGGAAAACCGGCGTGCAGCTCAGCGTGTCGCACGCCGCTAGTGTGAATACTATTTGAGGGAAGGGACATAAACACACAGCTAGATGGACAAAATGTACAAAATATATGTCAAAATAAGGAAGTTGGCAAGTGACACGCCCTCCAGTTCCTCTTAAAAACGAAAAGCACTATGTTTCACCAAGATGCTACCCATATATATAAGTTTAAAACTAAGTTAAAGATACCCTGTGAATAGAACTATATTCTGTACTAAAGATCGAACATTGGTGAAGTGTTACATGGTTGTTTAAAAAAAAAATGTTGCTTCCTTTTTTATAATTATTTTCCTGCTTTAATATTTTTATTTGTGTTTCCTTACGGTCCTTCTTGGCCAGATATATGGTAATTTTTTTAATTTATTTTTAGCTTTTATTATTATAATGCATTCTTACTTTTGAAGGTTGTATTCATGTAAAATACCTAAATAAATTATCAAGTATGAAAAACAAAAAATAATATTTGAAGATTTACGAGAATTTATGTTAAAATTAACGTAATATTATTCTACATACTGTATACCCCAATTAAAATATTACTCAGTGCAGTAAAATATGTTGTTTTTCTGAATATTTATATATTTATCACATAGTATTCAATTAACCTCTTCCCCTTTTCGCCAATCTGCTCTATGAATCACTTATTTTTCCGTGTGTTTTCTGTTACTTTCCTTGTAATATTTTGCATAGTTGTTCCTCTTTTGGTCAACAACGCTTCCTCAAGACGAGAATCTGAGCCCAAAAAAGCTGGCGGACGACTTTCTCTTATAGTTAAAGGTCGAAAGGGATTTCATTGGCTCGGCAGCCTTTGACATAAAAGAAATCGTTCAAAGTGCTTCAGAGGAGGCAGAAACATGCACAAAGACGAGGGAAATGGAATCGATTCGGAGTGAAAGGGATTAAAATAATAAAAAGATTGGGCACGTGGTACAGATGTGCACTTCCATGCAACGTGTTGCCTGATGAGGATCGGTGAATGTCGGCCCGGTTGCTGCCGAGAGAGAGAGAGAGAGAGAGAGAGAGAGAGAGAGAGAGAGAGAGAGAGAGAGAGAGAGAGAGAGAGAGAGAGAGAGAGAGAGAGAGAGAGAGAGAGAGAGAGAGAGAGAGAGAGAGAGAGAGAGAGAGAGAGAGAGAGAGAGAGAGAGAGAGAGAGAGAGAGAGAGAGAGAGAGAGAGAGAGAGACGCAACCCACCACCGAAGTCTTTCTCAACAACGTTGGCAAGCTCTTATCGTTCCGTGTGTAGCGCCATAATAAAGTCCCCGTTGTTTTCCGACCACGAGTCATCGGCCGTCATCCACAGCTTCACCTGTGTGTCGGCGCAGAACGTTTTATTAGTATTAGATTTGAACATCTTCACCTCTACTTCGAGAGAAAACGACTTGACGCTGCGGCGAGGAGGAGAGGCGATGTTCTGCAGAGTGTAAAAACCTGTAAAGCGGCTCCATCCATCTGCGCTGCTTAGCGTCCCCCCTGGGCCCTGCTGAGTCACACAGCGAGCACGCAGTAATACCTCTGTGTGTCTGTGTGTGTGTGTATGTGTGTGTGTGTGTTCTGTTTTACTGAAAGGTCTCTGGCGTCCTGGCCCGATCCTGACCGGTCGTAACTAGACGGGCCGCTCTGTCTGCTCCGGGTCTCCCAGACAACCGCTGGCGTGAGACTGAGGGGTCAGCGGGAGAGGGCTGTGTGTGTGTGTGTGTGTGTGTGTGTGTGTGTGTGTGTGTGTGTGTGTGTGTGTGTGTGTGTCCTGAGGATGTTTTGCTGCTGATTCAGAAGCCCCAGTATAGAACAGAACACCCGTGCTTCTTGTGTGTTCGCTGCTCGGGTTTTTTAGGCGGCGGGTCGGTCTGGTTGGTGGGATACTTTGAGTCCATTGTGAAACTGTTTCATGCATATTTTTTTTTTTTGGGGCTGACATCTGGCAAAAGACCCTCATGGTGTCCAGAGAATGAAACCCAAGGAAGTCAGTGATGCCCTAACTTTGTTATCTGGGCCCGCCAGTCCAGAATGGAGCGCTGGTAAAATATAGATATGACCAGGTGATATTTCAGTTTTTCTTTTTTAATAAATTAGCAAAAATGTCTACATTTCAGTTTTTTTCTGTCCAGATGGGGAGCTGAGTGAACATTAATGAGAAATAAAATAAACTTTTTTGATTTGAGCAAATGGCTGCAATGAAACAAAGAGTGGACATTTAAAGGGTTCTGAATGCTCTACGTATCACTATATATATATATATATATATATATATATATATATATATACGTGTTATATCTCCACGACTCTGTTTTCCTGTGAGAGTTCACGGATGCACATTTCTTTTCTTTACTGCACTCAGGTGTTCCCTTACATAACGCCCGTCTGGAGCGGTGACACGGCGTTTTTCTGTCCGTGCAGGCCTTTATATACGTGTGTGTAATTAAGATTTAAGAGGCTGTTGAATTCGATTTATGAGAGTCGCGGTCTCTCAGAAGCCCCGCCCGCCCGGCTGTTAGAAATTGGACGACGAGAAAATCGATAATGCAAAAATGTGACCGTGAATATTGCACTTTCGGCAGTAATCGAGTCTTAATACACTTTAATTTAATCATTTAGAGCATCATCGTCTTCGATTCCTCCCCAAATGTCAAAGTATTCCTTTGAGGAGCATCTCTGTAAAATGAGGGGCAAATAAAGGAATATCTTATCGGAAGGTTTGGGGATGCCAGCTCCAGGGTCTCACTTCAAAGTCTTTCCAGTATAATAATAATACATTTAATGTATATATCGCTTTATAAGGTACTCAAAGACACTTTACATTTAAATACTGTTTATTGTGAACGTCAAGGAGTCGTTGTTGGGGAGACTCACTGTGGAGACCGGAGACTGCAAGTGCTGGAGGAGGTGTGTTGTAATGATGGAGGAGGAGGAGGAGGAGGAGGAGGAGGAGGAGGAGGAGGACTCAAGGACTCAAACGGGGCCTTTGTCTGTCGGCATATTCCAGCTCAAATTAGCCCGTTTATGTGATTTGCAGCATTCCTACAGTCATTAAACACAACCTCATGACCGCAGACCGATGGCGTGCTGGAGGCCGCTCGGCACCACGCAGGATGAGATCTACCTGTGAGACATCTACCTGTCCACACGGTGCCTTCATTTCGGGTCTCCTATGAGCATCTAGTGGATTTATTCAAAGTTATTTATTCATTTATTTATCACATATGTCACGTGGTGAAGAGCACAGCACTCATGTCTTATTTAATCAATATTAAATATTAATAATAACATGTATCACGTGACTTATGGGTCACCGTGGACTCAAAACATTACCGTCATCTTTTAAAAATATAATTTTCTTGATTTTTCCTTGCTTCCTTATTTATAGTTATAAACCTGCTTTAACATCTTGACTTTTGTGTTTCCTTATGACCCTTCTTGGCCAGATGCATGTTACATTTTTACTTTCTTTTTATTCATTTTTATAATTTTATTATTTATAATTTTATATATTCTTACTTTTTAAGGTTGTATTTCTGTAAAAATACCTGAAGAAAATATCA
This sequence comes from Liparis tanakae, assembly GCA_036178185.1. Lineage (NCBI taxonomy): Eukaryota > Metazoa > Chordata > Actinopteri > Perciformes > Liparidae > Liparis > Liparis tanakae. Next base: position 5,829,218 of record CM070089.1, read on the forward strand.
AGTATTAAAGAAAAAATCTAAACTTTGCAAATGTTTTGTGTGTGTTCTGCTGATTTAAATTTAAAAAACATCCTTTATTAAAAAGGGAACTATTTTCTATTCAGGACTATTCTTAAACCGGCCCAGCTCTAAGCTCTGCAGACCTCAGCCGCTATAAAGCGCTGTGATGTCATAAAAATGCTGTTAATTCATATCACCTTTAAAAAAAAAAAAAAGCACATGGCACAGGAATCAAATGGGCAAGTTTCACAGTGATGTACAAAGGTGTGTGTGTGTGTGTTTTTTTTCTTTGCCCTTTCTATCACTATTCATCCCCGTGTGTGTCTCCTCCAGAGTGTCTAAATCCTCAGAGCACTTACGTCGTAACCGCGAGAACACATTAAACAACGCGGCGGGCGTTTCTCTCTGACCGGGAGCGCTCCATGAAACCTGCAGCGGAGACGCATGATTGGTTAATTCATAAGGGTAATATGACCCTCCTCCTTCCCCTCTTCGTCTCCACTCCTACCTGACGTAGCCTGTCTGCTGACGCACGCGTCTCGATGCATAATGTGTGTGTGTGTTGAGTCCATATTGGCGTGCATGGTTGTTTTCCTGACTGTTTTACAGGAGACATTTCAGAGGCCTTAACGGGTTTGTATTTATAGTGAGTGTCAAAACAGGAGCGCTGTTTGCATATATAATCACACTGTGTGTGTGTGTGTGTGTGTGTGTGTGTGTGTGTGTGTATGTGTGGCTGGCCATAGACTTATATATGTGGGTCTGTAATTGGCTCTTATGGGTCTGCACCTTTCCTCAGTGGCGTCTTCCTCCCTGCAACTGAGTCCATGTGAGTGTGTGTGCATGTGTGTGTGTGTATGTGTGCGTGTGTGTGTGGTGTGTATGTGTGTGTGTATGTATGTATGTGTGTGTGTGCATAAATGAATGTGTATGTGTGTGCGCGTGAGTGTGTGTGTGAGTGTATGTGTGTGTGTATTTGTGCACGTTTGTGTGTGCGTATGTTCTTTTTTGGGAGAGAGAGAGAGAGAGAGAGAGAGGCTGTTCTCTGTCTGTTCATCTATAATAATAAATAATTATTCCGGTAATTTTTTTTCTTCACATGCTTTCTGACGTCTCCAGACACTCATCACTGAACCTGAAACTATAGTCAATACAATCCTAAAATCTGTTGTCACGGTGATGGGTAGCCAGTGGATGGAGGCGGAGCCGCGGTGTGATGTCACGTCACACTTAGAGACTGGATTCCTCTCGTCCTCTCTCTCTCTTTCTCTTTCTCTCTCTCTCTCTCTCTCTCTCTCTCTCTCTCTCTGAGGGTGAAGGCTGATCAAAGCCTCTGGTGTGGGATCACTGCAGGTGTAATTAAGCTAAATTAATTTCATCTCTTTTATAAATTTAATGAGTTTCTCACTTTGCAAAGTTGGTTATTTTCTGTTCCCGTGTGATGAGAACATCTCTCTGGGATTTAAAATGTTTTTAATAAATTTTAAGGATTTTGAATCTTCCGTTCAAGAGTTTGGGGTCACCCAGTGAATTTGGTGTTTCCCATTAAAACTCTCACTTTTATTTATCAAATGAATATAAAATATAATCAAGATATTAACAAGGTTATAAATAATGATTTTCATAGTAAATATTAATATTGTTCTTCTTGCGGCTCAAAGGAAGGCCAGTTTTATAGCTTCTCTCACCAGCATAACTGTTTTCAGCTGCGCTCACATAAAAAGGGTTTAAAGGGTTTTCCACCCCTCCGCTCGTCTTCGAAGGCGATAACAAAACGTACCACTAGAACATGGAGATGGGCCTCTACACACCTCTGGAGAGACTTCATCAACACCAGAGAATAGTCACTGACACATTAACATGTAGAGAGTTTATGATTACTTTAATGTATCTTCAACGGTGCTTTATTTTGAAAAATAAAGACATTTCTTAGTGACCCCAAATTTTTGAACGGTGGTGTATATTTTCTTTTTTTTAAAAGATGGATTTAATGAACGTTCGCCGCCGCGTTCAATCGGGAAATCTGTGACACGCGGGAAGGAAGTGAAGGAGAGAGATTGATGTGTAGACGATAGAAAACTGAGACAGCTTTCCACCTTTTGGTGCATCGTGAGCGGGATGCCACTCACTGTGTACACACACACACACACACACACACACACACACACACACACACACACACACACACACACACACACACACACACACACTTGGCAGGTTGGTATAGACATTCACGGAAGCAGCTATTTTGATGGATCTGATAAATAGCACGGAGAGTCTGGTGTTTTAAATACCTTCTTGTGGCGGGTAATTGCATGCAGCTGCGTGTGAACACAAGTTG